>VZSR01000598.1:6109524-6231800 GCA_013398615.1 Brachypodius melanocephalos
TGGAAAGGCAAACTGAGCAGAAAGGCTGATGGGACAAATCATATCTTTGGCAACTGAGAGAGGAGGGAAAGTGCTGCTGGAGCAACTGGGTTAACTGGAAGGGAGCATTCTTGCCCCAGCTCTGAGTTACTGGGCAGTGAGTGAAGCATGGACATGTCTGGTGTCTCCCCATGTCTCACGGCATGGGGCGAGCCAAGGAACGCCCTTGGGAGCTTCGGCTGAGATGCTCTGAATCGTGGAGGAGAATGAGGTGGGGTTGGAGCCAGAAACAGCAGGGACCTCCCCAGCCTCTCCTCAGCACCATTTCACAGCCTAGAGGGATGTGGGAGAGGCTCATTCTCAGCCATTTGGAAGAGACGGCACAGGGCAAGATGTGGAGGGAGATTTGGGGAGGGGGGATGTTGCTAACAGAGATCACTCTGTTTCCCTTCCCGCCTCAGAGGGGTTTGCTGCAGACAGAGATGACCTCTGGGTGTTCAAAAAGAGGAAAATTAGGTCAGTTGTCTGTGTTACAGGGCTGGGGGCATCAGAAGGGCTGCGAGATGGGCAGCCTGGTGTGTAGTGATGTGTGTGGGAAAATGGAGTGGGACACAAAGGCCATCAGGGCAGGTGCTGCCCTTGTTCCTGTAGTGTTAAAATGGGCACCAGGGCTGGGCACAGCCCCTGCAGCTGGCATGGGTGGGGGCAGGCACCAGGGCTGTGGTGCATCCCTGCAGTGGGATCTGTCCTGCTGGTCGGGAGAGCCTCTTGTGCATTGCAGGGAAATGCAAAGTGAATCCAGGAATGGGATTTTAGGCTCTGATGCTGGGAGCCCTGGGTGGCTGCAGGAGGAGTCTTGGAGGAGCAGTTCATGTCCCTCGGGCAATCTGTGCTCAGGGATGAGACACTCAGGCATTGCCCAACACCAGCTACTGTTTTGTTGACATGGAAAATCCTGCAAGTACTACTATTTATTTGTTTAATAAAGCACCAGCCCAGCTCGACTTGCACAAGTAGAATTCCTGTGTGAGGCTTCAGAGGAAAGGCATGGCTGTTCCAACGGGGCTCTGGTTGAAACAGTAGCAGAAATTTTGGACTCTGACCCTTTTTAAGGGCAGCTGATTGGAGGGGCAGAGTGCCCCAAGGTCGAGCCCTCAGGGCGCACAGAGAGGCCTCTTAGGTTTCAGCCAGCTCACCCACCCTTTTGTAAAAGTGCCTTTTAAAGCACCACCGTATGATGATTATTAGTATTATTTCTCAGCATGCTCTCGGGCTGGCCAGATGGCAACCCAAGTCCCCTGTTTGTTAACTAGACCTCAAATGCAGACCATCAAACAAAAATTTAAAAAATCCCTTTCCTGAGGCACAGAGTTGATTTTGGGAGTGAACATTGACCTGACATGCTGTCGCTATGAATGGGCTCCATGGCTGCTAATCAAAGGTCTGTTTTGGTGGTGGTTTAAATTTGATTATCTGGGAGGATCCACACAGATCCCCCTGTGGGATGGCAGAGGATTTCTGTGCTCTGGTGTGGGTCTTTTTTTTTATTAGATGAAAAGCTGTGTGTGGCTCAGGCTGGAGCTTGCTGTGGGGCTGGATGGAGTCTTGGGCTGCTCAGAGGGGGCTGACACATCTTGGAGAGGGGGAGTGAATTGTCCCTGCTGTGGTTAACGCCTAGAAACCTCAGAAAAAACCCACATTTCTTTGGGTTGGATGCTATGCAGATGCTTGCTAAAGATAGCTGTAGTCTGGAAGTGTTCACAGTCCATAGAGGAAGGGTGGAGAAAGAAGCTGGAGTTTCAAGGGCCATGGTCAAGGTCAGAGTGGTGGAGAATGAGGACAGTGACTCATGTGGGTGCAGGGGCTGAGCTGAAAGGGCAGTGTTCCTTCTGCACAGCTCTGGGGACAGTGACAAGTAGGGACAGTGCCTGGTGATGTAGCCCCAGCCAAGAGCTGCCCCCACCAGCTCTGCATCTCTCACCATCTTTTAGTCCCCTCAAGTTGAAGGCTGTGCTGTGTGTCCCCTGAGGAAACTAGAACCTCCCAGCCTGCTGGAGGAGTGATCAGTGCTGCTAGAGAAGGTCACCATGCCCAGGCTGACCAGCCCACATCTCCCAGCCTTGCACCCTGGTACGATTACTTTTTCCTTTTTTCCTTCAAGTGAGCATAGTCCTGTGCCTGAACTCTGATGTCCTGCTCCCTAAGGCAGGGCAGGGAGCCAAGGCAGGGGCAGCAGGAGTGGGCTGGGGTTGGTCACCTCCAGTCCCAGTAGCCAGGGCAGCAGTGGGAGCACTGGGGCTCCTCCTGGGGTTTCTGGCCCAAAGTGCCACCCGTGTCCCCAGCTGAGTCATGGCAGTGTGAGCCAGCATGGCAGAGCTGGGATGAAGCCTAAGGTGCCCTTGAAGGCTCACCCCCTCCAGGGTGAGGGGAAGGAGGTTTGCTTTGAGGAAACCTTTGGTTCTGCAGCCCTCATGCCCTGCCGTGAGGAGCTGTGCAGGCACAGCTCTCCAAACACGCACTGAGAGAATTCTCCATGTAAACCTGTCCTCTGCCTGAGGGCTTTGGAGGACCAGGACTGCAGGCAGCACGAGGCCAGCCTGGATGAGGCAGCATCCCCCTGCTGGGGAGCAGGAGATGGCAGATGACTCTGCAGTTTATGGTTTGTTTATTTTTACCTTGCTGGCAGCACTGCTCATCCCCACGTGGGACTGCAAACACTGGCCCAGGGCAGCCCAGTGTGACCCAGCTCATCTGCAGGAGGGCTGACCTGGATTCACCTCCTATGAGGTGTTTGTCCCAACTTTTCCTTGCCCAGGACTTGGGAAAATCTGTGGCTTTTCCTTTCCAGAAGCGGTGGGGGCAGCGTGTTTAGCCCACAAGCAGCTGTCCTGTGTGGGTGCTCCTGTGGGTTTGGGATGTGAGTGGGGGAGTGGAGTGTGAAGCAGAGATGCTGCTCTGAGATCCTGCTGTCTGGCAGAAGGTTTCAGCTCTCAATTCCCTGTTTCCCTGGGAGGTTTTGTTTTTTAAACTTGTCCTGGTTCTAGGGAAGAAAATTGATGCACCGGTACCTGTGCCACGGAACAAGAGGAGAGCTGTGGCTGCTGTGGGTTTTAAGGATCACAGGATGTTCTGGAAGGGACACACAAGGATCATCCAGTCTGAATCCTGACCCTGCACAGACACCCCAGTAATCCCACCCTGTGCCTGGGAGCCTGAGAGCATTGTCCAAACATTCCTGGAGCTCTGGCAGCCTTGGGGCTGTGCCTATTCCCTGGGGAGCCTGGGCAGTGCTCAACACCCTCTGGAGGAGGGATCTTTTCCTGGTATCCAGCCTAAGCCTCCCCTGACACATGGTTTACCTAAACTCAGGTGAACCATCTAAACTGGGTTAGGTTTTTCCAGTTCCCTTAAAAAGCTCTAAACTAATCACACACATATGCTGCCATTGTCCCTAGTGCAAACCCATGCCTGTTAAATTGGGCTCTGTGGATCAGTTTAAGTTGCTCCCTCTGCCCATGCCTCAGTTTCCCCACAGGTAGAAGGGCAGTGGGAAGCAGAAGCTCCAGCAGACAGCTTGGAGGTGATGTCTGGTCTCCTTTGGTTGCTGTGGGCTGAACCCATGCCCAAGGGTTCAGTGCTGTGCTTCTTTGCTGATCCTGCCACGTTTCCTTATTGCTGGCTGCAGAGACAGCCCTGAGATCCCAATTCCTGCATGGCTTGTGCTGCAGGCTTGGCATAAGTCATGTGAGAGAAAGCTCTTGTCACTCATTTCCAGTGGAAAAATAAATGATAACACACACATATGAATGTGTTAATTCAGAGATGCTTTGCCCCCTCAAGGGGACCTCAGGCTTTGTGTTCATATTAAAAGGAATGAAGGCAGAGTGTCCCTGGGAGCATCTGTAGATGGCTGGAGCAGGGAGGGCAGTGGCCATCCCTGTGTGCTGCCTTTGTGGGGGGATTCTGTGTGGAGAGGCTGATCTGGTGACCCCCAGCTCATGGGGATTTGCAGGAGCCTGGCTGCTGAGGGTAAGGTCAGCAGCCCTGCACAAAGAGCTTTGTTGACGCCTTTGAATAAGGGCTGGGGGTTCTGAGAGAGCTTGGGAAGCTGGGCAGGGAGAGCCACACACTGGGATTGTGGAGCTGGTGGGATGTGGGAAGATGTAGAGACTGTGGGGGGCAGCCTGGTGTGGCACAGTCTGGACACACCTTGAACCTCCTGTGAGGCAGGGTTTGGTGGGGTTTTTTTAGTGCTCAGGAAATGCAGGTCCATTGAAATTCAGGGGTTTTGTGGAGCTCCACCAGCCTGCAGGGCTGCTGGCCATCCTAGACCCTGGAGGTTGTTTGGGGGAAGTGATGAAGTTGTTTTGCATAGATAAAATCTTCATTTTCTGTCTGCAGAGTGTCATCACACTTCTGAAATGTCTCTCTTCTGCGTGGGATCTGTCTTTCCATTCTGCTGTATTTTAGCGGCCCAGTAAACCACATCAGGCACTGCTCCCCTTTGGAGATGCAACCTTGGGAGCTGAAATCCTCAAGGACTTGTGCTTTAAAAACCCCCCAAAACCAGACAAACCTCCTTTTTTCTCTTGAAAAAGACTGCTCTCCCTTTTATAGATCAGATGAACACAACCAGTGGCTCATTATCTCCCAGTAATGCCTTGTCAGCATCACTCTGCAGAGAACAGATCTTGTTTTGTAGCGGAAATTATTACATGTGGACGTCAGAAAAGCAGAAGAATACCCTGTTAAAGCCTATTTTTCTGCATGCTTTAATTATCTAAATCTCTCCCCTGTTCCTGCGTCTCACATCCTTTACATCTGATTAGCTCTCCTCCTCTCTCCCCCCACAAGAAGGTAAAGGTAGCTGAACCCATTTTTATTCAGCTGCAGACAGAGATGGGAAATGAATGAACGACTGGACACAGCAGCAGGGAAAGGTGGATTGTTATCATCTCCCCTATGGTAATTATGGCTTCTCAGAAATCCTGTTATTTTGTGGATTTTCCAGCAGGCTTTGCTGTTCCTGTGTTGTCCGCTGCAAACTTTGCTGCTCTGGCAAACACTGACTGCCCTCAAAAACAAATTTGGGCTCAACTGTTTAAGCTTTTGTGGCTGAATTCTGGTTGGGGGATGGTGCCCAGCACTTCAGGCACTGTGTGTACCCTGAGCCTTCTGCTGTCTGAGCAGAGGCACCAACAGAGCTCTGGGGCATGGAGCAAAAGAGATGTGTTCAGTGGGGACCAGCCCCATCTCCCTGGCATCCCCATTGAAGTGCCCTTCTCTGCATTGAGGTTCCCTGTCCCATCCCTGCATGTGATCCCCAGAGGGATCTGGGTTTGCTCTGGGAAACCAGGACCCACCAGCTGAGGTTGAGATTTGGCCGTGAGTGAGGCTTTTGCTCATGGAACTGTGCAGGACTCCATCCACCCTCCCTCTGCAGGGTCAATGTGGACTTTCCATTCCCTCCCTCCCCTGCCTTCAAGGGCACCTGGAGGAGACAGCACAGGCTGGAGATTCCCAGCTCTCCACAGGCCTGGCTGGAGATTCCCAGCTCTCCACAGGCCTGGCTGGAGATTCCCAGCTTTCCACAGGCCTGGCTGAAGATTCCCAGCTCTCCACAGGCCTGGCTGGAGATTCCCAGCTCTCCCTGGCAGGGGAGTTGGGGCTGTGGAGGCGGCAGTGGCCAGACAAGGTGGCCCTTTGACATTTACAGAGTGGCCTTTCAGAGCTGTGAAGTGTCCCTGCTCCATCAGGGCTGCCCTACAGAGCAGCTGCCGTGCCCCAGCACGGAGTGAGGAATGTGGCACACAATGGCCCAGTGTTGGCCCCATAAAGCTCTGCTTCTTGTGCCCTCCACAGAGGGGCTCAGAGAGGGAGGCCAGAGCAGGGCTTGGCCCTGGCCCCACTGACTCTCCCACAGAGCCACCTTGGCCTCCAGCAGCTTTGGGTTGAGCTGAGGGAGTGGGGAGGAGAAAGCCAATGTGGGGCTTTTTCCTGCTCTGCCCTTCCCCACTTGCTGATATTGCAATAACTGACTGACAGAAAAGTCAGCACGTGGGTTGGGAGGGTTCTTGGTATCCTCAGGATGAGAGGACTTGGCCTCAAGCTGCACCACAGGAGGTCAGGTTGGACATCAGGAAGAATTTTTTCATGGAAAGAGTTGTGAAGCATTGGAAAGGGCTGCCCAGGGAGGTGGTGGAGTCCCCATCCCTAAAGGTGTTCACCAAACTGGACATGGCACTCAGTGCTCTGGTGGTCATCAGTCAAAGTTTGGGTTCAATGCTCTTGGAGGCCTTTTCCACCTAAATAATTCTGTGATTCTGAGTGTTAACAGCATTGGTTTCCCACCAAAATGTCTTGGAGCATTTAATTTTCAAATGTGAACTTTTCCATGTTGCCCAGGAAAGTGTAAGAGGTATTATCCCCTGGCTGCTGTCAGACATCACAGAAAATCAGCACTGAAGGAGCCTAGCTCGCTGGAGTAACCATTTTTTGAGACATCTCTTCTGAATCCTGCTAATGCTGTGCAGAATCCTTTTGTCTTATCCCATCAAAGTGTGACAAAGCCATTTCATGGGGTTTGTTTTAAAGGTGCTCGTAGCTCAATGTGATTTCGCTCATTGACAGGAGCGCTGTCGCTGCTGTTCATTGTGCCTGTTCCAGGGACACCCTCAGCCCTGCTGGCATGACTGATGGCCATTGCTGCCTCTGGGGCTTCCCAAGGGGATGGGGCACAGGTGAAGCTGGAGATGTCCAGGGAAGGGCTGGTATACCCTCACTTTCCCCTCTGTTAGAGCACTGTGCCCTTCCCCAGCTCTCTGGGGAGATGCTGAGCTGGGCAGGATATGGGTGCTCTGTGCTTCAAGGTAAAGACAATAAATGGATTTGGCAAAACTCTTGTTGTAGGTTTTGCACGGCTCATCTGCAAGGCATAGCCTGGTTTGAGACCCATGGAAGCTCCTTCCTCTGCCCCAAAATCTTACTAATCTCATATGTTTTGAAAATAAAGGTACAAAAGCTTGGTGCTGTGCTGTTTTGCTTGGGTCTGACACAGCCAGGGAGTCCCTGGGCTCTGACTGGGCAGGCTTTTCTGGTGTCTGGGAATATATTCAAAATTAATTTCTCCATTCCTCCTCCTTGGGGGAAAAAAAAAGAAAATGAAGAAAAGGAATGATTGAAGCCTGCTGAGGGTTTCTGTTAGACCATTAACTGTGCACAGCTTGTCTCCCAACAGCCCCTAAGGCCATGGTCCTTCATCCTCCCATCCATCTTGTGCCTGTCATGTCCCTGCTAAAATCAAGATGTTTCTGTGGAGGAGGAGTGGGGACCCCTTGCAGATGTGGCTGCACATTGTGGTCTGTCTCAGATCACAGATATTTTAATGCTTTTTTGCCTTTGTGAGGAGGCCTTGGGTTCCTGTGCAGTCTGTACAGCTCCCAAGCCCATCCCCTTGCTGTGTCCTTCCCCAGCCACCAGAACTGGCAGAAAATCATCTGCAGGATGCTTTGTGGCTTCAGGAGCTGCTCCCTGTTCTCTGTGCCCTGCTCCTGAGGTGCTTCAAAACTCTCTGCAGTCCTCCTCTTCACCAGTATGCTGGGGAGAGCTGGAGTGTCTCTGGTGTGTCCCCTTGAGTTCTGTACCTGTAAAGCTGCAGTCCTGTGTAAAATCCCACCTCAGGGAACATTTGATTGCCACCAGTGGCACAAATCACTTGGCAAGGGCCAGGATCCTGTGGCTCTTTCCCCTTGAAAGGAGTGGAAGGAGCTGTGGGGACTGGGAATGAAACCAGGCTGGCTTTTGCAGACATGTTTTGGGATGTAGGCTGTCCCCTGCCCCAATATTTTGCTTTTATTTACACTGCTGTGCCCCGTGGCTGTGGGAATGCTGCTGCCTGGGGTGGCTGTGTCCTAGTCCAGCCCCAGGCTGTCTCCTGAGGCAGAACCCGGAGCCTGAGGGATGAGGGTGGTCAGGTGAGCTCCTGCCTTGGGGGGGTCCCAAACCTGGCATGTGGCCCTCATCCCTGGAGGATCAGATCATTCCATGCTGGATCCAAGCCTTGCATGTGGCTGTGTCCTGACCAGCAATCACTGCCTGCTCCTTTTGCCTCATGTGCTGGTGATGGTTTTAATGAGTAGGAAACATCTGTAAAGTTGATGGATGATGTGATGGTGATACACACCACTTACACGGTCTCCAGAGTGTGTGTATTCATAAAAGTCTGGGAGAAACCAATGCTGGCAGGAGACTTTGGTTGCTGGAAGTCTGGTTTTATCCCAACATTATTTGTATCAATTCTTTGTGAGAGCTGAACATTGGCTGGCCTCAGAGGGGTTAATCCTCATCTGAAGTGGAGTTGAGTAATTGATGTTGCTGCATCAAAATGTTTGCCTCTTCCCATCCCCCTCGTTCCCCCCACTTGCCCCCAAAACGAAATTCTTGGCTGATACTCAAAATCCAGTTCAGTTCTCACTGTGCAAGTATTAAACTGTGGGTCTTTTCTTTCAAATTTCTGGATTTTTATGGGCACAATTGGTCTGTTAACAGGATTTTTTTTTTTTTTTTGTGGTTTCAATGCATTTATATCATTGACCTTTGCTTTAAAAAGTGTCTGACAGACTTTGCTGGGCTGGAGCTATAAAAAGGAGTGTTGTAAGGGGGCTTTATTCTGTGGAAGCAATGACCACAGGCAAAGCTTTATATTTGCTGAGTGATTTAATTCTTGCACATGCAGGACTTGGCTCTGTGCCATGTGTAACATGTTGAGGAAAGGTCTGCTCAAGAGGCATTCAAACCAAACTTTCCAAACAGTCTTTTTTCTTTTCTTTCTATTTTTTTTTTTGTTTTTGAGCTTCCTTTCCTGTTATTTCTAAGCTAACTAGTAAAATCAAGGGGCTGTGCCCCAAAATGCTGAATTGAGCTCTAGCAGGGTCATAGGGGAAATAAACCTCCTGGAAAGAAATGAAATGGGAGTCTGGGTGGAAGCAGGGAGGAAGAGGAGGGTGTCATTGAGAAAAAGGCTGGCTCAGGGATGGGAGGGAGTCAAACAGAGCTCTCTGAACTCCAGGGGGAATCCAGAGAGGGTGAAGATGATGCAGCTCAAATGCCTGGTCCTACAAAACACTGCTTATATGGTGCATCCCCAAAGATGTATTTTCAGGCTAAATGTCAGATTTTCCACCCCACAGCATGTGCTTTTCCCTGCCTGTCCCTGCCCTCTTACAGTAATAGCAGTAGCAGTCAGGAGCAAATAATAAAAAAGCTGCTTTTTGTTTGCGCTTATTTTAAACACTGTGACAACGTTTGGATTAATGTTGGGTCTTGTGAAAAGCTCTTTAAAAGTCAAACATACTGAGCTGCTTACCAGCATGCCTTTTGAGTTTTGCATCTGCCTGCTGCACTTCCAGATAATGGCCTGGAGAGCAAAGAAACATCATATTTCTTTCTTCTTCTTGTAATCAGGCCATTAAATATGCTTGAGATTTCAGATTCTGCACTATTTGATTGTGTAGCCCCTTGGGCTGAGGTCCATATTTTGGTGAGTAGTTCCTCTTCCTTTGGCAAGCAAACAAACAAGCAACAGGAATACTGAATTATGCTAATTCCTAACAGAAGCAATGTCTTGCCCAAAACATCGTCATCTACTGCGTTTTAGTTAAAACCAGCACATCAACAACACATCAGTGCATCAAAAAGTTATTAGTTTTAATCAGCAGATTCTTCTGGAGGCTTTTAGGAGCAAATTGTGCCTTGCTCACTCTTCCCAGGAGAAGAGGGGGAACAATGGATGTGCTCTGTGCAGGCACAGTGAGCCCTGAAATGCTGACTTTAAAAGGTGTTTTAAAGGTGTTTGAACAGGGTGGAGCTTGTACAGGGGAGAGCTCAAAGGGTGCTGCAGCGTGTCAGGGCTGTCTGTGGGTGCTGTTGCCTCTCCTGCAGGTAAATCCATCACCTGGAGAGGACCAAATGCTGTTTATTTGGGTTGCTGTCCTGGTTCCCTGCAGCAGGCAGGGCTGGGGGTCCTGCAGGTTCCCCCCAGGGATGTGCGGAGGCTCTGGGTGCTCTCTGTCCCTTGGCTTGGCCATTCCTGGTGTGCAGGTGGAATCAGCCCCCTCCAGCAGTGCCCAGGGCTGGATGGGAAGGAACATTTACCCATTCCTGTGATTCCTCTGAGAGTTGAGCTAAATGCTGCTGGTATATAAAGTCTGTTATGAAAGCAAAGCGTTGGAAGCCTCTGTGTGGGGAGAGTAACACGGAAAGCCAAGGGAATGAGGGTAACCTTTGCTTTTTATAGCTCCTGGTATTTGTTTGCTCATAGCAGCCACCAGCAATGTCCTCTGTGTTCACAGTGCAGTGCTCCACCCTCCCTGCAGTCACACTGTGCCCAAGTAAACAGCTCCTGTCTCGGTCAGCTGAGTGGAACCCTCTCTGGGGAAGGAGAACCCTCTCTTGTCTCTCCCTAGGTTTACTGGGTAGGATTCAGCTAGAGAGATGGGCCTTGCCCAAGCATCCATGGAGATGTGGGAGGGATAAATGGGATCATGGAGGAGAAGAGCAGGGAGTGCAGGTGGCTGACACCTGCCCTGGCTGGAGCCAAGCAGGACACATGAGCTGCTGCCCCAGCTCCCAGGGGAGCCAGGAGAGCAGGTGGTGAGCAGGGAATTGTCTATTCACACGAAAATCTGGGAGGTGCTGCTCAGCTCTGGTGTGGAGAGGAGAGGATGACCCACGTGGGTGCTCTGGTATTGTTCAGGCACGGTGAGCACGAGTGTGCCAGAGTCCTGCAGGAGCCAGCGCTGGTGCAGGTGCTTGGTGGAGCAGGGACTGCAGAGGGGCTGTTGGGAGCATCTGCTGGGGCTGATGCAAGGAGGTGGCTCTGGGCCAAGGCTTTCTAGAATGAGCAATGATTTCTGCTGCCCAGCTGGAAATCGCTGTCAGGGCAACTGGCTTGGCAGACACTCGTACTTTCCTGAACTCCCCATCACTTTTTGGAAATGGTTGCCCCTGGGTTTTATGTGCTGCTTCCAGCAGAAAGGAAGAAAGGGAATGCAAAACCCTGCCTGCAGGTTTGTACCTTGGATGCCTCCCAGCACAGCCAGATCTCACTGTTTGTTTTTCCCTCTGCAGCTCTGGGAAGTGCCAGTGCAAAGTTGGTGTCACGGGCCTGAAGTGTGACCGGTGCAGTGAGGGCTACTACAGGTTCAATGAGACCACGTGTGAGCCCTGCCAGTGCAACAACCGCTCCCAAACCTGCGACAACTCCACAGGTGATCCTGTCCTCTTGTCACCCTGGGGGTGCAGACTCCACCTGCCCCCTCTGTCTCTGTTTTTTCTGTTCTCATTCAGCACACTCTGCTCTTATCCCCTTCATCTACATCTTTTTGCCTTGCCTACCCAAAATCTTCACCTTAGAGCTGAAATGGAAATGCAGGGTTGGGGTTGGTCTCCTTTGAAGGAAGGCAGTGAAGGCTGTGTGCTTTAGCCCAGGCTGCAGTGCAGAGCCCTGATTCAGCAGCATGTATCAGAAACTGGGGCTCTATTGTTCTCTGCACTTACACAAACACACAATATGGGCTTTTGAAGACCTTTTGTGTAACTGCTGTTTACCTGGAAACATACACTGTGCTGGCACTGACGTAAGGGGACTTGCTGCCACAGATAACAGGATTAGAGCTGGTAAAAGCTAGCAGCATCTAATGAATATTGTCCACTTTTTATAAATTTGCCTTGTTCATTTTCCATGATTATTTCTTTGGCTGTCTCTCACTCAGAGAGATGTTGATGGAGTGCAAATGTGGAGGCACCTGTGCTTGAACAGCTCATGGGAGAGCAGGGGGGAGCCTTCCTGCTTTTCCATCTTGACTGGAAGGAGACACCCTGGAGGAGCACTGTTATGGGACTGCCTGCACAATCCCCCCTTCAGCCACAGCACTCACTCCAAATTCCAAATTCTCCTCAAAACTTCCAGGCTGAAAGGCAGTTCTGTAATATTTATCCTGGAGCTTAGAAAGGGTAATAATTAAAAGTAATGTTGCAGAATGTGTTGGTGGAGAGGCAGAGCTCATGAAAGCAGGTATTTCTGGGCAATTTGTGCCTGTGTGTTCCTTTCTGAGCCGTGTTTGCAGCAGAGGAATGCCCTGGTCCGTGGGCACTGGGTCTGTGCTCCCTGAGGGTGAATTCCTGTGTTCCCTTGAGGATGAATTACTGCATTCACTCTTATACTGAACTCTGTGTGCTTATGTCCTACCAGTACTGAAGGATACAAGGCTGTCACTAAAGCTGTGCACACATCAGCTGTGTTACTGATTTGGAGCTGGGTGTGTGGGTTTTGTGAAGGAGGAGGATAATCTGCTCTTCCTTTTTTTTCCCTCAATGTTCCTCGTGCTCTCAATTTATCAAAGAAAACCCAGCACAGATCTTGCTCCTGTGGATGAGGCTGCTCTTTCTGTTGGGATTGCCCAGTGCTTCCCACAGCATTGCCATGAATACCCCTCATTTTGCTTAATGACCTATTGTTGATTTGGCAAAAATATTCTTTTTTTTTAAATCTTTTCTTTTAAAAATTTTCTCCATCTGGTCTATTTGCTGCTGTGGCTGAAGGAACCAAACAAAACCAGAACAAGATAATGAAGTTGATTAAAAATTAGATCGTTGCCTGCTTTAGAGACTGCACTCTATGTGACCTCCCCAGCTTTACATTAATTCTGTGTAGCCTTTGTCCAATTTTCAGAGTTTTTTTCCCATTAATGCTATACTTTGGGCTCCCTCTGCTGGTTCTGCAGCCTGCTCCTGCTTGGCATTGCTCTGTCCAGGAGGCATATTTCAAATTAGTGGGCATAAATAAATAACTTGGGCAGCAGGATTTCCCCAGCTGACAGCACTTCCTGTGCCACGACCCTTGTACTCCGTGGTGTGTCTGTGCTCTGAGGTGGGCTGGTGCTTCTCAGCTGGGGTCCTGTGAGGTCTGATCCTTCCTGAGGGCATTATCAGCATAGGAGAAGTGCTATTAATTATTAAGGCTCTCCACAGCGACACCTGATTGCATGCCCATGCGTGCCTGGCTGAGCAACGTGCTGACTCAGGGAAGCACAGCCATTTTGCAGGGCTGCTGGAGATGGATTGGGTGATTTCTGCTGATGGGAGAGACATTGGTCCTGCAATGACCAAGGCAACACAGGTGTGATTGCAGATTTATGCCCCTGTTAGTGCCTGGGGAGCACAGTCTAAGCGCTTGCTGTGGCCAGACAGGTGAACTTCCCTGTCCAAGACATTCATCCCACTGAAACTGTTGATCCAGGTTTGCAGCTGGAGAAACCAAGCTTAGCAGATAATTTTCCCCTCTAAACCTGACATCTCTCCCACAAAAACCACTGGCTCGTGCCTGACAGGCTGCTGAGGGAAGAGCAAACAGTGTGTGGGAGGTGATACTGAGCAAGGAGTGCTGGCAGGGCCCTGCTGGGTGGGTGAATCAGCTGCTTCCTGGGTTTGCTTCCTGCCCTTGGCATCAGGGTTGGCTGCAAGGACATGCCGGGCTGGCTGGGGATGCTTGGCTGTGGAGTCATCACTGTGGGAATTGAGGAGCAGAGGCTGTGTTGGGCTTGTGGAGGAGCCAAACTGTTCTGATGTTAATAAGAAAATCTGCTGTGGTCTTTATAACAGTCAGCACAAACCTCAGTCAGGATTTTTTCCTGTGGTTGATGTTGATCTGAGCCTCCCCCATTCCCCAGCAGCACTGCTGGGTCAGCTCAGTGGATCTGTCTGTGCTCTCACACTGCTCTGGGGCACCCTGGTTTGTAGAAAGTGCTGTTGCCTTTGCAGAGTCTGGTACATGGGATTTAATCAAATCTTCCCTCAGCTCCCTGCCACCTCACTGAGGAGCTAGCTGAATTACAGCATGTTCCTGGTGATGGATGGGCTTTATATAGAGGCTGTGCTTTTGTAACTAAGGAGATTTTTCTTCTTGGTCACAGTAGTATCAAAATGCAATTTGGAGGCCATTAGGACACGGCGTCTGTGAAGACACGGCCTGTCGAGTTTCTGATTCAGGGCTTCCCCAGGAAGGGCAGGAGGCTGATGTGAGCCCCCACTTCTCCTCTGTTTCCCTGGGAAGGTCAGTGACTGTTGCTGCCTTGTCCTGGGGTGGAGGAGCTGGAGCCACGCTGGTAGGATGGAGCTGCCTGCCCCCAAAGCAGGACACTGGCATGTCCTCCCCCCTGACTACCAGCTCTGGTGTATAGGAAGAGGCTACACAGGAAAATCCAAAGGCATAGACCTGAGGGATCTCTTGTGAGAGTAGGGGACTGGAAGCATCAGTGTTCCGTCTCACTGGTACAAATGCAAACTGACACTGGTTTCCTTGAGGAGAATTTTAACACTGGTAACTCGTGTTTACCTGCAGTGACCTTTTAGTGGTGAGCTCTGAGGCCTCTCTGCTGGGCCACCTGCTTTTTCCCATTATCTGTGTGCGTGTGGAGCGAAGGCATGAGCATCAGAAGGTCATAAGAGGCCAGGATCATGTTTTGGCCAGAGGGCATGCAAAACCACCTGTGAGCTCTGATAATTGAGCGTGTTCCACGTGGATTCTTGCTCTAAATGTTCTGCTCCAGTTCCTGCTGCTGAATGTTTGCCTGTTCTCCTCTCTGTTCTGCAGGCACCTGCGTGGACTGCCAGGAGAACACCGAGGGGAGGCACTGTGAGCTCTGCAAGGAGGGTTTCTATCGCAGCACCCACGGCTGCCAGCACTGCCCCTGCTCCAGCGTGGCATCCACCGGCACCTGCCACATACGTGAGGCTCTTGTTTTGCTCTAATTCCTCATAATAGAGGTTGCTCTCCTCAGTTAAATTGCCCCTCAGAGTGTGTCAGCCCAGCAAGGTGTTTTATAGCCTGTGGAGCTCCTGTTTGTGTGCACTGGAAGCAGCACCTGCTGTGATGGGTCCCTGGTGTTTGTGTTGCCTCCTCTGAGAGCAGCTGTGCAGGGGAGGGATCAGAATCACAAAATGGTTTGGCTTGGAAGGGATCTTAAAGTCTAGTTCCAGCACCCAGTGTGTTGCTGCAGTCGGCTCTGAAGAGCCTGCAAAGTTTTGCAGAGAAGCTGCTGAGCTTGTGGCAGCTGGGAGGGAGGCAGGAGATGCTCAGCAGTGCCATGTAGCCCTCCATCCTTCTGAGTCTGCTTCTGAACATCTCCATGGGACTCCATGCAGAGATTCCCCAGTGCAACTGAGAGAGTTCAGAGCTGTAATAGTCATATATAAGACTTTTTTTGATATTTCCCTAATGCATTTTGCAAGCAAGCTCCTTCTGGCTTTGTATAGATCCAAAAGTTCTTTTGGATTGCAAGCATCCCCGATATAGTTCCAGCTGTTCTCTGAAATTGCCTGTTTGAGATGGAAGTGTTCAGGAATAATAATCTATTTCCTTAGCAACGTGCTGAGTTTGCACTGTGAGGCTGGTATGAAGAATCAGAACTCCCCAAAGCTGTTTTTTCCCCTACTAACAGAAAGTCCTGCAGTTCAAAAGTTGTGTTTTCAGCTCAAAATTGGAGATTGGTCAGTCCTCGGTGGCTGCTGCTTTTTGTCAGGATGTCATGTGGTTGGTCCCATAGAACAAACCCCACAGAACAAATCCCACAGCACAGCTGTCTCTGCAAGGGGCTGTGGCAAATCTCTGCTTTGCTTTCTGTGTTCTCCAGAGCCTGGTGACAGCATCCCAAGGTGTGACCAGTGCAAACCAGGGTACACTGGCCTCAACTGCAACCAGTGTGACAAGGGCTACTACAACTCTGACAGCATCTGTGTGAGGTGTGAGTGCAACGGGAACGTGGAGCCGGCGCTGTCCCCCAGCGTGTGCCGGCCGGACAGCGGGGAGTGCATTGGCTGTCGGTACCACACCACGGGCTTCCACTGTGAGCTCTGTCAGGAGGGCTACACCAGGGACTCTGAGGGCACCAACTGCACCAGGAAAGGTAAAAAACGCTGCTCAAGTCAGTGTCAAGGCTCGCTGAGCAGCTGCTCAAAGGTTGGAGAGGGAATGCTGTTAATTGTTTGTGTTAGTTTGGATTTGTCTGGTCTCTGGTGCAGAGAAGAATTGTAACAGAAGATTGTAACAGAATCACAGGATGAACTAGGTTGGCTTTAAGATCATCTAGTCCAACCTATGACCTAGCACCTCCTCATCAGCTAAACCATGGCACTGAGTGCCATGTCCAGTTTTTTATTAAACACCTCCAGGGACGGTGACTGCACGACCTCCCTGGGTAGACAATTCCAGTGTGCAGTTGTTGGTGCCAACTGGCTTTGAAGAGTGGTTTGGAGTTAGCTCTGTAACCACCCTGATTCCAGATCCTGGCAGGCACTGCTAGTGAGCAAGCTGGAAAAAGCCCAATCTATTTGTAGTGTATTTAATGTAGAATGAGAGAAAATGGTTCTGGAGTTGCTCCTTCATCGGTTATTTGGAGGTCAGTTTTCATGGTGGATGTCCAACACCATGCATGGAAACATTACCAGTGTGATGTATTAGATGAAAGAACCCAGAGCTCAGGGAAGTATTTGGGCACAAATTTGTCATTGTCATGGACAGAGAGTCAGTTCAGATCTTCCAGCAGGAGCTAACGTGGTTTTCAGTTCCGTGCTGCTCTCTATGGTGTACTCATAGCGTCCTTCCCTGCTCAGGGAGATGATCAGTACAATAAAGTTGGATGCTCATTAGCTGTAACAGGGCTGGAAATGGCACTTTTACATCAGGTCATCCATTACCTCCCCCTGCACAGCTCTGGCTTTGTGCAAGGAGCCACATGACCTTGCTCCATTAAAAACTGTACTCATGGCTTTGCTTGGGTACTTGCGGTTTTCACCATTCAGTTTTATTTCAATGGCATTGGTTATAGCCAGTTCCTGATGTGGGGAAAGCCTGTTCCCTTTCAAGGGGGCTGGGACATGCTCCTTGAGCTTTCCTCTCTCCCTGACACTTAGGTTTTCCCTTTTTTATTAAGCAATTAAAGAGATGTCCATCTTCTTTCCAATTCCTTAAACAAAAATTGCATAAAAACTGACATGCTGAGGTTAATGAGCATTAACTTGTTTTTAGTTAAGATTTTTGTAAATCACCAGTGCATTTGAGTGATGTCAGGAATGAAATCATCACCCAGGCTCTGTTTCAGTGGTGGCAGGTGAAATGAGACAGCAGGTTCTTCACAGCCTGGGCAAAGCTCACGTATCCACAGGGGCTGTCCGGAGTCTTAAGCCTGACCAGGATTCTGGTGCTTTCAAGGCAGATAGAGAGGATATCCAAAGGACCAAAGTGAGTGTTCTCAGCCCCAGAGCAGGTGGTGCTCCTGCTGCCATGGGGAGACCCAGCAGGGACTCGGTGCTGGTGCAGTGTGGCTCTGTGCCACCCAGCCAAGCACCACAGCCTCCCCAGGAGCAGGCACGTGGCCTCCTGCCAGAGCTCCTCCAGTGCAGGAGGCAGCAGCAGCTCTGCAGAGCTGACGCTTCAATCAAGCAGCTGGATCTGAGGCTCCCGTCAAAGCTGCCAAAGCAGCCCATTGAGAGAGCAGCTGCTGCTCTCAAGGAGCTGCTCTGGGACATCTGGAGAGCTGGCAGGGCCCCGGGAGCGGAACAGGCAGCGCCGTGTCACGGCCCGGAAGCGGCGCCAGGGCCAGAGCCCGGCACTTCACCGTGACGTTCCTGGGAGTGCCAGGAAATGTCCTCATCCGAGGCCTCCGTGCCAGCCCTGAGCTGATGCTGACTCACAAATAAAGCCCAGAAAAGTGCTGTTTCCTTGCTGGTGAATCAGCCATTGTGTCCGTTCTGTTTTTTCCCTACTTATAGCTACTGGCAGGGTTTGCCAGGGATTGAGTGTTGGTGAAGGAATTCGGAAAGCATGACTGAATTCCTTATGCCCTTTTCCCAAAGCCAAAGGTTTTCCAGAAATCTCCTGCTCCTATCGTGTTGCTTCCTATCACAAAATTTTGCCTGCTGTGCCATAGAGAAATGCCTTGTGGCATTCAGCATCCTGAGGGTCCTTATCAACCTAAGGCAGGAGCTGTGGAGAACAGAGTAGCTGCTGCAGGGAGGGGGCTCTGAGCAGGAACCTCAGTTAGGTGTGTGATGCCCCTTCCAGATAAATTTCTTTCTCAGTTGCCTGAACTGGGAATGTGACAGCCCAAAGTTAACTTGGAGTTCCCCTGAGGGCCCGTGGCAGGACATGTGCTGAATATTTCCAGCTCCTGTTGCCACTGGAGATGAAACTTAGTGCAAAATGAGTCCTTCGGAAGTGACTCTCCTCCTCAATCATAATTAGTAGATGTTCAGGAGAGCTGGAAGCTGGATCCATACAGCATGGCACCATCAGCTCTAATTGCTGCAGCTGTATGTGGATTTAAAATGAAGTTGCTTTTCTGTTGGCAGGAACAGAGTGGGAAAGAGGATGCAGAGAGTCCTGTGGAGCAATAGGTGCAGAGAATATTCTGGCTGATTGAGGCTTCAGCTTGTGGAGTGTTCCTGTTGCCTGGACTTGAGAATCTAAAATAGATCAGGTTATTCATGTGAGGAAATGCTTTATTAGCTACATTTGTGAGCTTTATACTACAGATTTATGGTTCTCTCTGAGGCCTGTAGCTCAACAGGTTTGATGCAGGCGTAGTGAATTCATATCCCAGTTCTGAGATGTCAAGGTTAACCTGACTCCTGAACTGAGAAGGGAGTTATCCCATGGCTGCTGGAAGCAAGGCAGGTTCCTGGCTATTTAGTGCCAAGGAAAAGACAGAGCACAGTCTGGTAGTTTCCATGTTCTGATCCTTCCTCTGTGCACCTATGCCAGCAGCTGAAACCAAACCAAGATCCCAACTGGCCTCTGCTGTGGTCAAAAGCTTCTGAAGAACATTCATAGTCTTTTTTTGTTGTGATTTGGTGACCTTCTGCTTGTGGCTGTGTAGGCTGGGGGTCTCCATGTGGCTTGTGTATGACTTCATTTGAAAGCAGAACTGAGGTTATTTTGCCCTTTTACCTAGAGTGGTCCAAACACTGAACCTGCTGCAAAAGCTGGGATGGCTGAGTACGTGTAGTTCATTATTTCAGTTTTGATCTGCTTGCTTGTACAAGTAGGGCTGAAATAATAATACTGTGAACAAAATCCTATATCTGGTGCACTGGTTGTGAAGGGTTTAAGCTCCTGGGGTTGCTGTGTCTGAGTGTGCAGCCCACACAGATATCAAGGGACATGTTGGTTCAGAGTCTAAACTTGCTGAGCTTGGTAAAGCCCCATTTTCCTGGTCTGAACAGGAGCTGGACTGGGAATTGCTGTCATGAGCTCCTGTATTGAACCCTGAATCCTGACCGTTGCACCTGTCCCTCAGCACCAGACTGTTCCTAGGAGTCCTGTAGTCCATGGGCACTTAGCACACAGAATTATATTTAAAAACCCCAAACACAGCCCTGCACAGACATTTTCTAAACTGCTTTGAAAAAATACCAGTTTAGCAGTGAAGCCTTAATTGCCCTAATAACTGTGATATGAATGTCAAATCTCTTAGGTTTGTGTTTGACTTTCAGCTCAGCAGATTTTTTCATTGTGTTTTGTAGAAGCCACTCTTGGCCCAGAACCAACGGAGTTTACAACTTCTGCTCCAAACACCACCAAGGCCACATCCTTTTCCACAGAAGTGCTAAACAGTACTTTGTCACCAACAACTCTACAGACAATATTTCCTGTAAGCTCCTCTGACAACAGCACTTCTGCTTTCACAGATGTCTCATGGACTCAGTTTAACATCATTATTTTGACAGTGATCATCATTGTGGTGGTCTTACTCATGGGCTTTGTGGGTGCTGTCTACATGTACCGTGAGTATCAGAACAGAAAACTCAATGCTCCCTTTTGGACCATTGAACTCAAAGAAGACAACATCAGTTTCAGCAGCTACCATGACAGCATCCCCAACGCTGATGTGTCGGGGCTGCTGGAAGATGATGGCAATGAGGTAGCCCCGAATGGACAGCTCACGCTGACGACTCCCATGCATAATTACAAAGCTTAGAAGTCATCCAGCTGCTCCAAAGTTTGCTTCTCAAAAAGTGACAGGGCTCGTGGAAGGGGTGTCAGGATCTGTGCCAAGGCTCCATGCAGAGGAGTTTGCTCTTCAGATGCTCTCTGGTGCCAGGCGTGCTGTAGCTTGCAGGTGAACAGAAGACAGTGCAGTGCATCTGAATTTCAGGTAGTGTGGTGAAATGCATTTAGTGTCCTGTTCTCCATAAAGATCCATAGAATTCACTGTTGTTATAAACTGGATTATGCTGAATTGAAACATTTTTTAATGAAGCGGTGGTGAGGTGGAGAGAGCAGAACTCCATGAGGAGTCAGAAGCTACTTGGTTTCCAGCCAACCCAACACTTGTGTCTTCATCCTTTAGTTTGAGAAGTAGCTCATGAATTAACAGTGGAATTTCAGGAAACAGATCTTTGGAAAAGCATAATCTTTGTTCCTGATAGAAATTTGTTTGAAAAGGAGAACAAAAAAAGGGAAGTCATTGTTCACTGTACTACCAAAAGGCAAGTAGGAAGAGTGAGTTGCACACTTATAAAAGTCACCATTATCTGTTCCCACTAAGCAGGGAAACAGGAAAAAAATCTCAAGAACATTTGAGTTAGGGAAGAGACTAAGCTTTTCCCTTTCTGAATATTTATACAGGGTGTTGATGCTATTAAGACATAGCAATCCATTTTTTTTCTAGAAGGAGTTAATGAACTTGTATAGTTTCTGTGCAAGGGAAGACGACAAGACATCTCAGGGTTGCCATGTAAAAATAAAAGCCAGGCTTAATACCCTACCCTGATAGAAATGGTGTGTTCTGTATATAAAATGTAATATATCTTCTTGGAATTGTATTTGTAATTATTTGTAAAAAAGACAAGCAACCAACTGACCAACCAAAAAATCCCCAACAACAAAACCATGAGCCCCTCCCCAGCCTCCCCCACTCCCCAGGTCATGTTTTATCCTCTAGGTTTTAATTGTACAGCGGTTAGTGACGTTGTTTTAAAAAGAAAAAAAAAAAAATAGAATTGTTTAAAATACTGTAAATGAGATGGCAATATTGTTGGAGCTGGGCCTCTGGCAAACACCAACTGCTTAAAGCTTTTCTTCCACTGTCATTGCATAACTTCTTTTTTAGAGAAAATGTGAGTGTTCCCTACTTGTATCTGTCAAATTTTGCCATTCCTTCAAATACAGAGTGAATACCAGTGTTGCCATGACTAGGGCTAAGTAGGTGTCCAAAAATTGGATGCACCAATGTATTCCTTGCTTTTATGTCTCTATACAAAATGCAAATACACTGTCACAAACACACTGAGAGTCTGGGCTCAATGGCTGAGGTTCTGCCGAGTGGATGCTCGTGGTGTGGAGGGATCCCACTGCCATTCCATCCCATCCCATCCATCCCATCCCTGCTGAACTGACAGTGCTGGAGGGCTGAGCTCAGCCTCCTGAGGACCACAAGCAAAGATCTACTGGATTTGGGTGGAAACAGCTTTGGGATGAAGAGCTCATGGGACCCAATCTGCACTTCGAGGCTCAGAAGGTAAAAGTGCACAGATGCTTTCAGAATTTAAAGTAGCACAAGGTGGTGATGGGGAATCAACTGTCAAAAAACCACTACAGGGAACAGGTTTTACAGATTCCCCTGGTTTTGGTGGGAGGCTGGTGGGCTGTTAGCAGAGAGAACAACTAACAGGCAGCACTGCACAGGGAGCTCACACCATGGAGCTGCTGTGTTGGTACCTGCAGTGTGTGTGCCTCAGGGCAGGGGCTGTGCTCCCTGTGCCACCTGTCACACCCCTGGAAATCAAACCACTGCATGGAAACAGGGCGAGAAACAAGTATTTCTCCTCACTCTTGCCCTATCTCAGAGCTGCAGCTGCATTTGCTGTGTGTGGTGGGACAGTGGTGTACAGGAGCTGGTGGATGCATCCTCTGAGCCAGGACAAAGTGAATATTTCTCCAGATGAGAAATGGTAGAGAGAACGTGTTGATTATTTATTTAGTTTTTGGTGCTGTGAGGAGGTTTCTCTTATCTTTGGAAACTTGGGAGGGGGGGAAGTAAGTGATTTAAACACATGCTCAAAGATGCTATTTCTGCCTCAAAAACTTGCTGCCTGATTTAAAGATGAGGCATGGCAAGTCAGAAGGAAAATCGTTGAGGATGACCAAGGGAAATGGTGAGGGCAGAATGTGGAATTGCGTATAGGCCCAAGCTGATGGAAAAATGCAGATGGAAAAGCTCCCGTTGCCTGTGGGGGGCCTGGGTGAGGTCCCATACTTCAGGTAATAAATCTGGCTTGTGTCATTCAGAGCAATGTTACTTTTAGTTATAAAACGAGGGAGGACTGGAGAAGAAAATCTGGATATTGCTAATCCTCGGGTTACTCATCAAACTTTTAAAGAGCAGGGTGGTAACAAAACAGAAAACTTCCTAGAAGTTTTAATTATTTAGAGGTGCTGATCTAGCGATACACTTGCACTTGGTCACTTCATGGGGTAGGGAAAGGTAATTTAGGAAGCTTCTGGGACTGATGCTAGCAAGCAAATGGAAGGACAGGTTGTTCACTTTAATGTTTCTAAAATACTTCAGCAGATTTTTTCATCTCTGCCACAAAACACCTCTTCCTTAAGTTTTGCTGTGACTGTGGGCTGCTTTGTAACAGGAACAGGCTTGGATTTTTTCTCACTGTAGAAATGGGGACCATCTGCTCAAGCAGAGCGTGGGCTCAGGTGCCGAGCCCTCCTAGTCCCTGCCTGCCACAGCACCTGGGCTGCTTCTGACCTCCACAGTAATCCAAAGGCTTTGTGTTTGGGAAGAGGAGGAGTCTGGATGCCCTGCAGGGTGGGACAGCTGCTGCCTGTGGCTTGCACAGCTGGATGAAGGGATGGAGACAGCCTGGAAGATGTGATGGGAAGCTTGGTTGGGCTGGGGAGACCTGGATGCCCAGATTTGGATGGCACAGGATGTTCCTGAACAGGGAGCACAGTTGAGGATGTGGCACTGGCACCGTGCTTGTCAAATGGCAGAATGACTCAGCAGAGGCACAGCAGCCACCTCCTGGCACCCAGGCCTTGGCACACAGGAGCAACAGTAATAAAAGAAGATGGATGCCTCAGCAGGGAAAGGATAAACAGCTTCATGTTTGACTTTGGTGATGTGAGATCAGATTGTGCGTGCTGTTACCAGTTCCCCTGGCACCACAGGAGGGGAGGAAGAAGCTGAGCTGGTTCTGTCTCCAGTCACCTTGCGTTGGATTCTACGTGGAGGGGTAGCAGAGCTCAAACACCAGTGCCAGGGTACTGAAGCCACTGTCATCGCTTGTCATGAGGCTTCCCAGGTGCTGAGGTTTGTCCTGACTTTGGGATGAGGGCAGGTAAACCACAAGTGGACTCTCAGGGCTGTTTTGAGGCCCAGCTGAGCAGCCAGTGAGGCCAGGGCAGGGCATCTTGGTGACCTCTGGGCTGAGGTGGCCATCCAGGTGCACATGGTGTTCATGAAGCACCTTCTGCCTGGGAATGCTGCCCAGCTGCAGTGGTGGGGCACTCATGGCGTGGACAGCAGCTGCAGAGCAGAGAGGAGGTGTGACAGGGCAGGAGGGCTGGTGGATGTGGGAAAGAGGCTCCAGGCACCATCCCTGGCAGTGTGAGGACCCAGCTGGCCTGGCTGGAGCAAGTCCAGCTCAGCAGTGAAGGCAGTGGGACAGAATGAGCAGATGAAGGGCACAGGACTGGGGTGGGACAGGGTTGGGGGAAGCCTGCAGGGCTCTCAGCTTGGGGGAGCATTTGGTGAGCACTGAGTGCAGCAGACGTGCAGAAAAGTGGTTGGGCTAATGAGGAGAGATGATCTTGAATCTCGTGAACCACTGTAGCTGGAAATAGCTATGAGGAGCACTAGCCCTGGGGAGCTGTCAGGAGATCTCAGCCACTGGAATGAGAATTCCCTTGGACCAGGCTGAGCAAACTTAGCAAGCATTTAGGAAAGAGGAGGGGATATATGCAGCATCCTCCAGGTATCCTGGGCCAGTTAACCACTGCTGTGCAGCATCATCCACTTCAGTGTTACAGGCAATGTAGATGTGGCAGAAAGTTTGCACAGTCTCCTTTAAATAAAGGATATAAAAATAGTTTTCTCTTTAAAGTGAAGTTTTAGAATGAGCTCCCACAGGACTATGCTCTTTATGTGTCAGAGGAATGGATTAAAATAAGAAAAATGTGGGCTTTAAAAGTTGTACTTGCTCCCATCTGAAACCCATCAGTCTCACTCTACATCCAAATACGGTGTCTCCCAGGCATATGCTATGCTTACAAATGCATTTCTAAAAAGAAAAAGAAAAAGAAAAAGTGTATGATTTGAATATATGTCAGAATTTATACAGAAGAATGTTATTTAAAATGAATAAAAATAAATGTATATAATTTGTATCTATGCCACTTGGATTTTTGCATTTGTGTTTTTATTCATTGAATTTCAGCAAGAGTCTTCTCAGTGACAGAAAGGATTGAATCCAATCTCATTCCAGTAATAACATTTGTTCCAGAAGAATTATTCCTTCATTATGCCCCTGTATGTGAAACGAGAACCAAGGCACAAAAATGTTTTCTATCATAGATATTCATAAGCACAGTTGACATTCTGTGTCGGAAAATCCAGCTAAAAATGAGCCCTCTGATCTCTTGTGTCTGCTATGAACCATCTCAGCCCTCAGCTGTTTGGAAGCTCCACAGGCAGTGACTGTTTTCCCACTGTTTTCTGTATCATTCACGTGGACACATTTTGTCAGAGATGTGAATCACTAACAACCAAACCCCCAGAGCAAAGCTGGAAATGGGATGAGGATATTGTATCAGATTTTTCTGCATGACCACAGATGTCTTGCAAAGGCCATTTTTGTTACAGATACTCTGAAATCCACATCTGTGGCATCAGTTCTGGGAGTGTTCACAGAGGGGCCCGTGGAAAACTTGAATTTCCTTCTCACTTGGCAGAGTTAGGAAATTGATTTTTGTTTTGCAAACACAACTGCTAAAGGCTCTTTTTTTTTTTTTTTCTTTTTTTTTTTTTTTTTTTTTTTTTTTTTTTTTTTTTTTTTTTTTTTTTTTTTTGTGAAAGCTGTGTCTGACTCTTCAGCCCTTATTAAGCAAAGAACTTGGAGAGATAAGGCTTCACACACTGAGTGAGCACGTGGTTTAAGTGTTCATTGAGATGTTTGAGCCAGAGCTGTGTAAGTAAGGGCCACACTGGTGAAATGCAAGAGAGTTTACTGAGACCTGATTTGCATTAGCAGAGCAGTTGGATTGTGCATGACTTAACTTAGGAAGAATCTTGCTGTGAACTGTGTGAGGAGGAGGCAGAACTGAGTCTGAACCGAGTCCCCAGAGCAGGGAGTGAGAACAGGAGGGTGAGGAGGACCCGTGTTCAGCTGATGGTGACATCTGCTCTCCTTGTGCCAGCACAGCACAGCACAGTGAGCAGCTGGCTCCCATCCTGCTCAACTCAGACCTAACACGGCACTCAGCGCAAGTCCTTTCCCAGACTCCCTTTAGGACTTTTTGCCTGAGGTGGGAAGGATCTCAGGCTGCCTTGAGAAAGAGAAAAGTTCCAATACGGCTTCCTGGCTTGAGGGTTTAGTGTAATCTCCCCAAATGTGCTACTAATGAACTTAAGGTTAAACAACATTAAGCAGATTATCCAAAGACAAGTTGTTAACGGCTTCTAAACAATACATTTCCCAGTCCTTTCTGCCCCTTGCAGCTTCCTGGTGCTACTGCAGGTTGTAAAACCTGGGGCAGTGCAGTAAAATTACACACTGGCCCTGTGTATACATAGAATCATAGGACCACAGAATGGTTTGGGTTGGAAAGGACCTAAAAGATCATCTCGTTTCACCTCCTGCCATGGGCAGGGACACCCACTAGACCAGGTTGCTCCAAGCCAGCTTGGCCCTGAACACTTCCAGGGAAGATAGACAGGGATGTATCTCTAGATATCCATATCTTTGTCCATCAGACAGCCACTTCATGAAATAATAAACTGCACAAGGAGGGCCCTGCTGATTTCCTTTTCACTACAGTGTGTTGGACACAGGCTGTGACTCTGCAGACAGATGTGCTGTGTGTGCAGGGTGATTTACTCTGCACTTGTGGCTGATGGATGCTGATTTAAAGACCTACATCAAATATGTAACACCTCGCTGAAACCTTAAACAAGAGCAAATTGGTATCATCCTTTCAAGTGAGTGGACTTACTCATTTTATGAAGATCTGCTCTGTAAATGAGGAAAACTCACATTTCATCCTGGCTGATCAAATCCTGGTGCCATATGGCAGACCTGATTTTGTGAACTTAATTTCAGCTTGGCAGAGGCCACTGCAAAAGGCTTTCAGTCACATAAGGTGACCAGTGTCTCTTGAGGTCTCTCATGGGAGAGTTGAAGGGACTGAACATCCCTTGGAGTCATCAGACCCCAAATGCAAAGCATGAGGCATGTCCAGTTGGACAGGAGATGGGCTTAAGAGCTTAGTTGTGCTAAGTAGTGCCTGGCACTTCGTGGCAGTTTGGGACTCTGCTGTAGCTCTATCATGCACTTGTACCCATAAAGCTGAAAGAATTAAGCAGGGATGGGAAGGCCACCGCGACTGCAGTGGCTGCTCCCACAGGTCTGGGGCATTTGACAGAGAAGTGTCAATCTTTAATTATGAGCTGGTGCAGGTTCATGGAGGAGATGGAGTTCACAGGGCACCAGGCCAACTGTGAATAATAAACTCACAGAACTGGGAATAATAAGCTTACAAAATTCATGCCCTCTGGTCAGCCCTTACCCGTGGCCTAATTCCTGGCCAGGTAAGAGTCCCCTTGAGACAGCCTAGAGGAAAGTGAGTGAAACCTGACCGGAGCTTGTACCAAAGAGGAAACCAAATCCAAAAGAGGAAACCAAATCTAATGCACAAGGTCACCCTCGTGGGCGAGCCTGGTAAGTGTCCTGCTGGGATGGAGCTTCCTTGTGTTACAGAGAATGCTAAGAGCAAGGCCCAGCATGAGGCACCACTTGATGCTCGATGCACTCTGGAGGCAGAGAGGCTGGAAGGCAGCCCAGTGGAAAATGACCTGGGAGTGCTGCTTAACAGTGGCTGAATATGTGCCCAGGTGGGCAAGAAGGCCAATAGCTGCTGGCTTGAACCAGCAATAGTGTGGCCACAGGAGCAGGGCAGTGATTGTCCCGTGCTGGGCACAGGTGAGGCACCTCGAGTGCTGTGTCCAGTTCTGAGCCCCTTGTGACCAGAAAGACCTTGAAGAGCTGGAGTGTGTCCAGGGAAGGGAATGGAGCTGGGGAAGGGTCTGGAGCACCAGGAGAGGCTGAGGGAGCTGGGAAAGGGGCTCAGCCTGAAGAAAAGGAGACTCAAGGGGGACCGTGTGGCTCTGCGCAACTCCTTGATAGGAGGGGACAGCCAGGGGGATCGGGCTCTGCTCCCAGGGAACAAGAAAAAGGACAATAGGGAACAGCCCCAAGCTGTACTGGGGAGGTTCAGGTTGGACATGAAGAGAAATTTCTTCACAAAATGGGTGATTAGACATTAGGAAGGGACTGCCCAGAGAGTTAAGAGAGTCACTGTCCTTGGAGGTGTCCAAGGAAAGACTGGACGTGGCACTCAGTGTGCTGGGCTGGGTGACAATGCAGGGATTGGTCAGAGGCTGGATTCCAGATCTCAGAGGTCTTTTCCAGCCTAAATAATTCTGTGACTCCGTGATGCTGTAAATATTGCAAGGAGGTATTTCAATCCTCCACACAGGTTCTAAATGAATTAAATGGAGGCAAGGATGCACAGCAAGGGTCGAGAGCTCCACCCGTGACCGGCACTGTTCCCCTGGCCATGCCCCGTGTAGGAGGGGCCACAACAGAAGCATTTAATCCAATTCAGCTTTTCCCGCTGCCCATGTTCTGAAATGTCCAATAAAATTTCATTTTCTCCCACAAAAAGTGGGAGGGCCGACACGCTTACAACTTTGCTTCACAAAAAAACCTCCCAGATTCATTCAAAATCCACCGGCGCGGGTGATGACAGCAGCTGCCTTCATCCCTGCTCTTTAGGATGAGCGGTGACCAGAATGTTAAACTAACGCGTTTATTTCTTCCGCCAAGCCCAACGTCGGCTTTGCGCTGCGGGGAACCCGGTAAACATCAGCTCCAGCGGCTCTGCCAGGCTCGGCAGGAGCCTGGGGAGCTGCTGCATCCCTTCAAAAGCCTCTTCTCAATGGGTATACTTTTGGAGCAGGGGCCGGGGAGGGACGGGGATCACAGCGTTACCTCAGGCGCCTCATCCCCTCAGGAGGCGGTCAGGGCCGCGCTCCTTCCCTCACTCGAGATGGCGCCTGGCCGCTCTCTCCCCGTTGCCCAGCTGCCCCCGCCCCGCTCTGCCCTCACCCAGCATGGCGTTGCCCGCCCAGCTTGGCGCGTTGCCCTCATCAAACAGGGCGGCTCCCGTTCATTTTGCCCTGTGCCCGCCCTCTGCGCTTCGCGCGCCGGCTTCAGCGGCTTCAGCCCGCCCGGTGTAAAGATGGCGGAAGCGATTGAGGGCGTTTGAATTCCAGGGAAGCCGCCAAATCCGCGCACAAAGGCGGCGGGAGCCGCGGCAGCCGCGCGGCCCATCCATGGATTCACTGCCGGGGGAGGACCCGACGCTGCCGCTGGCGTTCGAGGGCAGGTACGGGGGAGCTGCGGGGCGGGGATGCGCTCAGGCGGCGCGGCTGCGTGTGGCGGGGCCGGGCCCGCCGGCCGCGGACGGGAACAGCGGGACAGCCCCCGAGTTTTGTGCTCTTAGCGCTCTCCTCCTCCTCCTTCCCCAGTGTTAGCGGCCTCCAGCTGCCGGACATCTCCCGTGGGGACCCTCAGCCCGGCCCGCCCGGCGGACAAGGTAAGGCTGGACCGCGGCCGCACATCCCTGCCCCGCCTCGGTGCTTCGCGCTGGTCCCCAAACCTGCGGGAAAAAACCCTTAAACTTGGGGCAAAAAGGAAAAAAAAAAAAAACCCAAACAAAAAAAACCCACAAGAAACCAACCCCCCCTCCCCAAACAAACAACAACAACAAAAAAACCCTGCTTTTAAGTGATGCGCTTTTTTAGTTAATTTAAGAGTCTTTAAGACCACGCAGCTGCTGCCCTGACTGTTGTGTGCTCGCTGCCTGTGTTCATTAGGGCTCTCAGCCTTACGTAAGATGATCAGCGGTTTTGTGCAGCGCGTACTTAAAATACTTGGAATATCCAGTGAGGCCGTGCTGCCTGTGACATTCTTCTCAGGGTTAGGGAAGTTGCACGCTATGCATCATCCACTTCTTGCTCTGAGGGTTTATTCTTGGCGATGCACCTCACACAGCCTAATTCCAGTGTACAGCATAATTTAAATGGGTGATGGAATTTGGGAGTCTAAGTAATAGACAGCTTACTGTGATCGGAAAGGAATGTAGATACTGACATGTAATGTAGACAGGGGGCCAAGCAGTGCCTCTCTCACTTCCCAGAAGGTTTCGTTATGTTTAGATTAGTGTAGACCTCTGCCAAATTGAAGCCCTATGTAGAGAGACTGCTTCTGAACTTGTTCTGTCTTCTTAAATGTCTAGTGGTACCAGATGTGGCAAAAGACACAGTCTCACCAACTCGAGCTCGGACCATGAAGGACTATGAAAATGTAAGCAGAACTTTTGATGTTAGACTCAGTGACAGATTTATGGCCAAGATATTTCCAGTGTGCTGGCTGAAGCGTTGACTCAGTCTGTGTCAATTGACACACATCTTTTAGAGGTGTGACCATGTGAATGTCCCTGTCCATGCTTTGAACCTCCATTTCTTACGTGTTTCTTTCAAAAACCGAGGCAGGAATTTGTTGTTCAGAGCAGCCAACTGTTGTGCTGAAGTTGTGAAACAAAATTGGCACCCTCTGCTTAAAAGTTCCTGCAGCTCATCAGAAGCATCAGAACTTGGTTTGCACGTCTGCTGTTGATTTATTTCAGGGAAGCATCAAGTTTATTTTCATTTAGGTTAGCGAGGGATTTGGCTTTTTTAATTCATTGACTGCCTTTTAACTTTATAGTGTGAGTGTGCTTGGAATGCTTGTGTTGTAGAAATCTAGTATCACTGTGACAATTCTGTAGGTAAAAGTATTTTGACACTTACTAAAACATGAAGGAAAACATCAGACTTTAAAAATATGTTAACTGTATTGACTTTTTAAATTGGATAAGACAGTTGTTTATGTCTGCTGAATGATTATTTGGTTGGGGTGTGTTGCAGCACAAGTTCCCCGTTAAGGAGCGGAGTGAAAAACTTAAGATATTTATTGTTGTGTGAAGAAGCTGTAGAGGGAAAGGCAATCTAAAATCTCTGAGACGATTGCTACAGATAAAGGCTGTGGCTGCTGCCTGTGGGCTGTGCCAAGAGTCTGTAGTTTCAGTGCACTGCTGCTGTTACTTTTGTGGCAATGCTGTGTTTGAAATGAGTGTTTCTTACAAACTCTTTCAGTTTCTTGTGGCCTTATATCCCCCCTGAGGAGAAAGCTCTGCTCTTTGCTCAGAATTTAAAGCTTGTTTTGGAAAGCTTTTGGTGAAGGATGTTTTTTGCAGCCTGTATCTGTTTCCCTTTCTCTCTTGTTTCTGTGTGTTGGCTGGGGTAGACAGACACTGCCTTGGCTTTGGTGTGTGCTTAAAATCTCTTACTCTGTTGTGTGCCAAAGACCTCAGACCAGTATATGCATTTTGCTACTGGTTTACTCTCTGCAGGGTTCCTGGGCACAGGAAGAAAGTTGCAGAAGGGAGGAAAAAAATCTCTTGCTGTTTGTCCTGTGTGATGTAGAGCAAGGGCCTTCCCCACAGGTCTGGCATCCTGGTATGCTCAGACCTCTTGTGTTAAACTGAGCTGTAAAACTTCCCGTGGGATGAGAACTTTTATGGATGCCAGCAGTGTAATGAAGCTCGAAGATGCATTGACATGAAGGAAGAAGAATATACATTAAACACTATTAAACTTATTTCTATAACTCTGTTATTCATACAGGCTATAGGAAGGATGTAATGAAAAGAATGGGCTCTGGCCTCATGGCTCAGAGAGAATAGGATGTAATGACCCTTAAGTGGGATAAAAGGTGTAGGAAAGGTCCTTTAATGTTTATACCTGGAGAAGGTGCTGAGCTGGATAATGCAGATTTTTGAATTATTTATGGTGTCCCACTTTGTTGCAATATAGAGGTAACCATTCTATTATAGAAAACATGATTGCATGGGCAAAGTGAAAAGCATCTCTAAGGAAGAGTTGGTTATGGGTAATGAGGTGTTCTTGAACAGAAAGGGTGATGGGCATCAAGTAAGGGAGATGAGTAATAATATTTGTAGGTTTCTTCCTTGTCTCTCCAAACCCACCTGGAGTTTTGCTGTAAATCTAAAACAGCCTTTATAGTTGAAAACTGTTGTGCTGTGAAACTACAGCCGATGCTGACAGATCCCTTTTGAACAAAACTGGCTCCACACAGACTTGGAGAGGAGCTAATCTGAGCTAGGATTTGCTGCTGTGCTGTTCATGCTGTGGAATATTCTGTGGAGTATGGATATCATTGTCTTGGTTTTCATTCCTTTTGTTTAAATACAGAAATCAAAATGCATGAAGGAATTAGGACTGAGCCTTCAAATGCATAAGTTCAGAGGGCTACCATTGAAATCTTTTTGCAGCGTGAACTTTCTTACGTTTTACACATTTTCTTTCATTAAGCAGTAACTTTTAAATTGTCTGCCTGCTCTAACTTTCATCCAAGAAACTGAACATCAGAGATGACATTTGTTTCACTCCTTGGTTTATGATTGCATAGTCTGTTTCGTTTGCCTTTTGAAAATATTACCCTTAAGCACTTTGGTTTATCTCTGTTGCCACTGAAATACATGTAACAAGAGCTGTGAAATGCTGAATTCTTTTGAAATGATTTTTTTCCTTTTGACTCAGAAATATATTGAGTGTGTGGAGACTAATTAGAAGTTCATCTCGTACAGCTTCAAAGTGTTTTTGTCACTTGGACTTTTTCTGAATGAGCAGGGATTGCTGGGAATGATTTACTGACAGGTTCCTTCAGGGTGTGGGAATGAGCCACAAAGTTTATGTAGGATTTTCAGTTGCTCGGATGATTTTCACTTTTGTGAAAAATGACAAGGCAGCTTGCTGGGCAGGGATTATTAAACTGAAGAATTGTTTGCAGATGCAGGTTCTGAGTGCAGTTACAGAAAGTAATCTTGGGTTTCACAAGCCAAATATTTTGGAAATTGTATTGCTAATAATTTTTACGAATAGCACTGTAGTGTTCTGGAAAAGCCTACATAAATATTTTGTTAATAGCTCTGTAACATATCAGATTTCCATTTGCTGAAAGCATCTGGCACGGGACATGACTCTTATTTGAATGAATGTTTTATGCTTAGTCTCTTAAAAAAATTTAGAGAGAGACTCCTTTCTTTAATGAAACCATCAACTAATTGATTTCTTCTACAAGGAAAGCTAAAAGTGATAAGCAATTTTTCCCCAAAAAATTGCACTATGAATTATAGGATGGTATAAAGGTTTTATTGGTGTTGGATTGGGCTCACCTGTGTGCTTCTGGCTTTTCTTGCTATGAATAAAGTTACCTGGGTCCTGTTAATGAAGTTGCCTTCCCAGGCTTTTCCTTAGAAAATATTTCTGTTTCAGCATGGTGTCTTGTATTTTGTTCAAGTTCTGTCATTTAGAAGAATTACTTAATGTTGTTAGATTCAAAAATCTCTCCTGAATTCTTACTGTGTGAAGTCAGTCAGTATTTTGATACTTGAGGAAATAGTTCAAAGGGCACAAGGCTGTGTATTATATATTTAATTTACACCTTCACAATTGGATGTGTGTTTGTGTCACCCACATGTATGTATGAGTTTAACTGTGTTGAGTGGGTGGAATTCTGGTCTTGGACTGGTGAAAGCAAAACTGTTGGAGATCAGGATTTTTCCTTTTCTTTCCCATTTCTCATTATCTTTCTTCTTTCACAGCAAATCACTGATCTGAAAAAAGAAAACTTCAACCTGAAACTTCGTATTTATTTTCTGGAGGAGCGAATGCAGCAGAAGTTCGATGGTCCCACTGAAGAAATCTACAAAATCGTAGGCATTTAGAATAATTTCCTGGAACTGTGTCTCTTTTTGAAGAGTTTGTTTTGTGGCAAGGTTGCCTGTTTCCCTTGACTTTTAAGTCTTTATTTGTTATTGGAGGTTTTGGTGTGATTATTTTATTCTGACCTTATCCTTTGCAGTAATAACTAAATTAAAGTGACCTAAACAGGTGCTTTCCTCAGCTCTCTTTTCCATAATGGGATGGAAACCTGAGTCTCTCTTGATGCACATTTCAATAGTTAAGAACATAAATCTTGGTTTGGGTAGATGACAGTTGCAGCTGAATATTGCTGTTTGGTCTTCTCTACTGGTGATTTTTTGTAATTTCTGATGTGTTGAAGTGATTGTCAAGATTCCTGGCCAAGGAGTTCTTTGTACAGTTACATCATGAGAGGTTTCCTCAGGCTATAACAAAATAATTCTAAAATTATTAAAACCCTCTGTAGTTGATAAAATCAGGTTTTGAAAAGAAAATAAAATATCTCATAGCTTGAAGAAAAAATATGCTTGGAAACCCTAGAAATTCCCAAACTGAAGTGCAGCACTCTCTATTAGAGCAGTTAAGTGTGTATTCTGGGGATTTGTATTGCTTGAGTGCAATGGTCCTTAATGCTATTGATATTTCTGGAAGGCTTGAACCTTGCAAAGTACGTCTTTTAACAGATAAATATCTATTCTTATTCCAATGGTACTTTAGATTTGCTGATCCAAGGAAAAAAGTAGTCTACACACTGCCTATAACTTTTGGGATGGGTGATCTTCCAGTTCTTTCCAGACATTTTCATTTTTTTGTCACAGAACATTGAACTGAAAGTTGAGATTGAAAGTCTGAAGCGTGAACTGCAGGAGAGGGAGAAGCTGCTCATCAAGGCCTAGTAAGCACCAGGTTATTTCTTCATGTCCATTACTTAGGATTTGTTTCTATGTGTTTTTTTCCTAATGCTTTGGTTATTGGAAGATCTAAAGGGCACTTATTTAGAAATGTCTGATTCAAAAATAATCCAGGCTGACAGCTGTTGTTTGCCCCATGGGCCTCAATTGAAATGGAATTTTCTTTGTTTCCCTGAGGACCAGGTGAATTTTGCTTGATCTCTCCAGGTTGCTCCAAGGGTATTGCTGTGCTTTGAAGGGCACCTTCCACAAGGTCATGCTGGAAAGCAAAGTGGTCATGGTGGCAGCTGTGAGCAAGTGGTGATCTGGTGTTGAGTAAGGAGACACTGCCTGGTCTTCTCTCACAAGGTCTTAACAAGTCCTGAAAAGGCAAATGGAGAGATCTCAGTAGCTCCATGTCTTCAGTTTATTCCAGTGGTGCTTCCTGTAGAAAACACAGCTCTGATGAAGACTTTATTTGGAAGCTTTAGAAATGTAAAGGAAATACTTCACTTTTTCATCGTACATCTAAAATGCTTCTTTATCCACTGTGCCAAGGCTTGTGTGTGGGACTCACAGACACCACCCAAATTGCTGCATAGTCTGTAGATGTTTGTATTTAACCATAAAGTGATAAGCAGGTGCAGAGGAGGTGAAAGATGCTTGAGCATAATCCATCAGCCACTTGCACCTGGAATGTTTTCCATGTTGATGTGCACTGGGATTTCTGTCTGTGTTATTGTCTTTCAGTAAGGCAGTTGAAAGCTTGGCCCAGGGTGGTGATGCTGAAGTGCAGCACAGGAAAGAGGCACAGAAGAAGATGCAAGAGATGGAGGAAATGATGACTGGCAGGATAAACCTCCTGGAAGAGGTGAGTGACCACAGGTGAAGGAATAATAAGGAAACATTGCTGTCTTTGTACTGTTGTCTGATATTTGATACTGTGGTCAACCTGTATTTTCATAATGTCTTTTTTCATTCCTCACTATCTGTGCTTGAGACAGTTTATTCCTGTATTTATTGTTGAGTTCTGGTTACTTTACAGGGGAATTGTAGTGTAAAGGGAAGGGACCCACAGGGATGATTGAAGTCCATTTAAAGTGAGTTCCTTCAGGGAGTAGGAGAGGTGAATTTGTATGACTTCTTATTCGTTTTAGTGGAACTGGGATTTCTGAAAGCATTCTTTGTGCTATTGAATTGGTAGAGAAGTTCTTAAATTGCTTCCTCTGTCCCAAATCAGGCAGTCAGGCTGGTGTTTTCCAGATCTGATAGGCTGAAGAGCAGATTTTCTTATCTCATGGAGATCAGGTATTTTCTGTAGCCCAAAGGTAGTGTTGGCCTCTGACACTAAGTTTATTCTGCTTATGATTTCAAACACTGCAGTGTGGTTTTAGTCCCAGGTTTACACAACACCATGTAATTATACAGATCCAGGGGGTGCTAACAAAGATTAATTTCTTTCAGAGTTCTTAATTTACAGGTGAACGTTGGCAAAACAGCTTCTTAGGAGAGCGTTGAGTGGGGCAGTTCAGTGGTGAAGGAGCTTTTCCTCTCCCACCCCCAAGGAGGTGCTTTTCAGTTTAGATGTGAAGGCAGGGGGGGAATGGCTTGTTAGGCTACAAGGAGGCTTTTATTACATAGGAAACTGAATTGGATGAACACAACAGGGAAGCTTGCAATGTAAAAATGAAGATCTGGATCAAATTTGATGTAGTATGTGGCAAGGTGTTTTTTGTGTCTTTTTTGGCCTTTTCCATCTCTGTGAGTTGGGTCACCCAGAGGAAGTTGACTGAAATCTCTAGCTGTTATCTCCATTTCTTTTGCTGTTCAAGAGAAAAATGTCTGCTTCATACTTTATCAATTCCTGCACAATATTATAAATGATGTTGGAAAGAGTTCCAATTAGCTACAGTGAGCTTGAGAATATTAATTTTATTGAACAAAAAAGCCCTTCTTTAACCTCTTTAATTTAAGTGTAGCTATTTATTATGATAGTGGGAGGACAGTGGGACAAAACCATGTTATAATTGCTAATTCTAAAATCATAGCATAGGGGCACTTTTGTTTCCAGTTTTGCTATCAGTTAGGGTATTTTTTATTTCTTTGAAACAAATTTCCTTTGTTTCTGTACCACAGAAAGTGGATTAATCTTGAAAATGCAGACACAGAGTTCAGAAGCATTTACAAAGAGCTTGAAATACTTGGTAAAAGTTCCTAAATTAAACATCTTGACATATGTTGGGTAGAAGAAACTTCAGTATGTGAAAAAAATTCATGAGCATTTAGTTCTTAGAGGCATCAGGATTGTGTGTTTTAATTTCAGAGTCTTAAAGCTTCCCAAGAAGAGGTGGAAAAAGCCCTTGCAATGACAGAGAAGGAGAAAGCCCTGAGAATTGCTGCTGAGCAGAAACTTGCTTCAATTATGAATGCCCCTGCCAGGGATGTGGACAAGGTTACAGAAGCTGAGAAAGACAGGTCAGAACTGTTGCCAGCAATGTTTCTAACTGCTAGAATTCTTCATTGTTAAAAATGTGAAGAGTCAGCAGGGGTTTGGGTTTGATAAGTTTGGTCCTACCCTTGGGTACAGGAGAGTTACTGGCCATTCGTGGACTGAATGGTGACACAGCAACCAGTTTAGTGCTTTGTTGAGCAAAGTCATCTTTAAAAGTTCTCTGAAAGCCTAAAAGGGTCAGGATGTGTGAAACATAAGCTCATGGGTCAGGCTGGTAAATTTAATGGGAAGAGAAACAGTGTTAGAAATCGTTTTACAATCCAGATTACAAAACAGGAGCAATCAGGGATGGCACCTTATGCTGCAGAGTTTTCGTGTGTAACAGTCAGGTCTGTCAGAAAACATCATCACTGTTCTTGGAATACTGGAAGTGTGAAGATGTGTATTGACAAAAGACAACAGCACTGACCTGACTTGGTGTTTTTAGTGTGGGGTTTGAGGTTTTTGGGGTTTTTTTTGCTGTTCATGTGAAATGAAAACAACTTAGATACAAATGTGGATGAAAGTCAGTACTCGAGAGAGACTTGCTTAAGGCATGTCAGGATGTGGTGTGTGGGTTAAGAAAGGAAGTAGATTAATAAGGTTTTTGTGTGTACTGGAAAGGACAATGTAAGTAAAATATTGAAACGAAACTGTTGATATTTGAAGTGGTATTGGAGGAAAATAAATATTTTGCAGATAGCTCGACCCCGTTTGCTTATGTTAAAGTTACAGCACTTTTTCATGGGTTTTGAAAGTCCTTCCTTAAGTTCTACGAGTGTTGTCTTGAGTCTTCACTTAGGAGAGTTGTCTGCAAGATGACTGGAGAATTGGCTGTAGATGGTGCAAGATTAATACTTAAAATCTTGTAATTCTAGACTTATAGAGCAACTGAATCAGTCATTGAAAAGTAAAGAAGCTCTAATTCAACACCTTGAAAAGGAAAAGTCTCAGAGTGGATCTTCTGATGGGAACTTGCCAACAGAAAAAATCAGAGAACTTACTATTGCTTTGAGGCTTGAAAAGGAGGGTGAGATAGAGGTGAGGAAACTGCCTGATGAATTATGATTCTCATGGGGGGCTGGGATTTTAAAGGTTTTGTGCATGACACTATGTGAGTGACATCATCCAGTTTTTTAAAATATTATTTCCTCCTCCATTTTCCAGTTCCTTACCATTCATGAGTTATGCTATAGCTTGTTGGGCAATATTCATCCTTTTTCATCCATTCATTCAGTGAGAGTTTGTGTTTCCCACTGACTTGATGCCTGTGGAATAGGTACTGTGCAATTGCTTTACAGAGGTATATATTAGAGAAATCCTAGATGTTAACAGATCCCTCACTGGATGACATAACTGCTATAAAAGTTAAAAATGTCATTTGAGAATTTGTTCTTGGGAACTCTCTCTACTGTTATGGTCTGGAAAAAAAAAAGCTGATAAGGGAAGTAGGCAGAAAAACATCTCATGAATTAATGTGCAAGTTTACTCTTTGGCTTACGAAAGGTACAAGGATCAGTCTTTTATTTAATTTGGCTCCTAAATAGGAAGACACAGCTCCTGAAAGCTGGAATTGGAAACAGCTCCTGAGGCTTGTTGTCTCTTTTTTTTTTTTTTTTCCTAATGGTTATTCAAAGACAAAACTAAAGCTGGCAGAATTAAGAAAGTTAATTATGGAGGCTGTCAGGCATCTAAAAATTTTTCTTCTTTTTTCTTTCGGAACTTAATATTGCTCAGCTCAGTACATACACACTTTTTTTTTTTTTTGTCTGTGACAAGGCTTTTTTATGATTGGATCGATTAGAGGTAGAAAAAGTTTTCGGTCTTTCAATTAAATCAGTCTGTGCCAGGAAAAACCACCCTGATTTCACAGGAGTATTTGTGTGTCAAAGTGAAAGTCTTTACTCAGTGTCATCTTTAACATGTCACAGGAGGTGGACAGAGTGCATATGATCATTTGGGATACAGTATTGGAGAGAAAAAATCTGATGAATACCTTTGCACAACTCTGGTTTTATGTATGATTACTTTTTTAAAACAAATAGTTCCGTAACCTCCCCAAGGAAAAGTGCTAATTAAAATCTCTTTTGATAAAAGCACCTTGCTGACAAAGATAAATGTCGCATAAAAATGCACCCCTATTAACTCAGCAAGTGCAGCTGTTCTGTCTCATGGAAGAACAAGTTTTGAAGGTTTTTTTTCTATTTTCTTTTTTTTTTCTTCTTAATTTGGACTGGCTTTTTTGGGCCCAGAGTTTTAAAGCTCATTTTGCTTCACTTTAGTGCTTAATGAGTGGATTTGTGTTGAGAATGAATTAAAGTGACCATAACAACTGTTTTGTTCTTACAGGCTCTTAGAATGGAGCTTAAAAATGAGAGAAGTTCCTTAGAAAAAAAAATTCAGGTAAGTTCCAGTTTTGCTGCTGTTTCCTTGACCCCTTACAGTGTGTGTTGGGCTCCCTTTGTTATCCTTTCATAGGCACAGGAGGCCTTGACTCCAAGGGAAGCAGAGCGGGTCCTCTGTGAAATTCTCTTTTATATGGGATGACGGGAAGACTCCTGTTTTTGAAGCAATTTTCAGTAAAACCGATACACACACTCATCAAATATTGAGGCTGATGCTTGTGGCCTGCCCCCTTCTTATACAATATTCCAGGCACATCTTTAAGATGCTGCCTCTCGCTTTGGGGACTGTATTTTATGTTGGTAATTTGAGTAATAAGCTCTAAGAACTCGAAGGGAATGCACTTATTAATGTGCAGTTATAGTATCTCTTAGTGGGAAGTTAATGCAACTTTCACATAATCTAATTTAGTCACTCCAAGAAGAGCTACAAGAGAGAGAAAATGAGCTTGCTGTTGAAAAGAAGAATGGTTTGAAAAGGGATAAAACTATCCAAGGACTAACTGTTGCCTTAAAAGCAAAGGAAAAGGAGGTAAGGGTGATTGTGATCTTGCTGGTTTGTTGAAGTACCGTGGAGGAGGGGCTGTTGTGTGTGTGGCAGGGTCTGATCTCACAGTAACCATGAGGAGGCTTTGAGTGGGTCCCTGTCACTGCTGTCAGCTCTCCAAGCAGTTCTGCTTGTCTGCAGTTTGGGCTCTTGGACTGGAGGAGAGAAAAGTATCAGTTAAGTATCTTCCTCCCTTAAGAACTTGAAAGAAAAATGTTTTCAGTTGCATTCTGATTTTTATCAGCTCTGAGTACCACTTAGAAGATACCAGGGGTGCTGTATGCTGTTGAGTAAGTGGAGCTGTCAAAGGCAGCTAAAATGAGAGAGGTCAACATCAGCTGAAATTCGGACTTCGTGGAAGAGTGGGAAATACTTCACTTAAATGATAGGCAGTCTAGTGAGTGTATAACAGCAAGAATTTCTTTATATAGGATTTACTGTGATGCATTTGGTGTTCTTGAAAGTGTTTTGTGTAGCTGGATGAATGTTTAATGAGATGGGGTAGAAATTACTGTGTTGCCATCCCTTGGAAATAGCTCTTCCTACATAATACTCGTTTTACTTTATTTAAAGAATGAGGAGCTGGGTTCTGAAATTGAAGAGTTAAATGCTTCGTTGGCTAAGGCAAGAGAGGCAACTCACAAGGCACATGTCCAAAAATTCAAGGTAAGAACAGGGAATTTGTGGTGATTTCCCCCATTCCTGCTCTTCCCTTCTCTGTAATTCCACAGCAGGAAGTGCTCGCTATCTTCGAAAGCAGAGGAATGGAAACTAGTTTAAAATGTTGTTTTAAAATTATTAATTTTTCTTACTTTGAAAAAAAATTCCCAAATCAAATTATTTGAACAATAGAATGTGAAAATGTCACATAACTTACCTTGTCTCTCTTTTCTTGTTTTTTGATTTTTTTTTTTAAATCTAAACTAACTGAGAATCTTTAAGGGAGAAACATATAATATCAGAATAAGTTAAAAATAAACACACAAATTTCTGGGGAGCTGAGGTTATCTTGAGCTTTTTTTTTTTTTTCCTGAAAGTATGGTGCCAGCACAGGCTTCCTATTAGCAGAGTTGAACTGGGTGTGAGACACCTGCTTGGATTTATTTATATAATAAATGTGAAACCACTATTTATAAAATAGTGGAACGTTATTTGTGAAAATACAATTTAGTAATTTTTTTTTTGTCTATGTGAAGGAGAAAAGGGACATAATGATTTCTGAGACTGATTTTTTAAAAGATTCTAAGCTTAAAAAGTTTGCGACTGATCCCTCCTGTCCTCAGAGTCCCCACTGCAGAGCAAACCATTCTCAATTCTCTGCTCCTTAGCCACAGCCCTGAGTGGAAGGCAGCTCTCTGTGAGTAAATGATGCTGCAGAGCTCACTCTGTCTCCTCTGCTCTCAGCTCCAGGGCAGTTGGAGCAGTGTGTGGTGAGAGCACAGAGCAGGCCTATGCCAAGGGGAAAAGTGGGGTTACCATCCCTGGAAGTGTTCCAAAAAGTGCAGCTGTGGCACTTGAGGATATTGGTTGGTGGTGAGCACAGTGCTGGTGCTGGGTTGGCAGCTGGACTCCATCTTAAAGGTCTTTTCCTACCTTAGTTCTGGGATTCTATGAAAGACTCTGTAACTTCCTGCCCTAGTCCAGATTGAAGCTGGAGTTTGATGTAATTAAAGCTTTGTGAATCAATAATTTGCACCGTGGACTCCTTTGCAGGTCAACCTTTCTCTCATTCCTTGTTGCCTCAGACTTCCTTAGCCTGCGCTGGATGTCATGGAAAGTTTTGTTACATAAGTAGAGGAAATTTTGAGTGTTACACTTTCCTTGTTTTGTCACTTCACTGTTTCTTTGCACCCCAATTCTGAAACACTGGGAAGAAGAGGGGCAGGGTTGTGGGATGCCGTGGAAGTAGAGTCCCAGGCTGTACAAACCCCCCCGTTCTGGAGCCTGAATGCAGGTTTGTGTTTCAGGGTGCTGCAGATTATCAGGCTCTGCTGATGGAAAAGGAGACCCTGCTGGCAGAGCTGCGCTCAGAGAACCTCACAAAGGACGCTGAGAATCGCAGGCTGCAGAGGATCATTAAAGTCACTGGGCAAGAGCTGAGTGACCTGAATTTGGAAAGAGAGAAAATGGAGAAGGAGCTGGATGAAGCACAGCTGCAGAAGAGCAGAAGTGACAAAACCATTAATGTTATTATCACGTTTTTGCTTTATTTCCTAAAGTCTAGAAATAATTCAGTGCTTTAGCAGGTCCTTTGCTAACAAAATCTGGTTTTTAATTCAAATAACTTTTGGAAAGGAAATGCCTGACACTTTCTAATGCTGTCTATGAAGATTGAGGAAAATTCTGGCACATAATCTGCACAGAATAATGTTTTAAATATAATTTTGATAGTTAGGTCCTAGAAGAAAAAAACCATTAACCTTTAAAAGTGGTAAATGATTAGTGTTGATTCCAGGTTTTTTGATGGGAGAATTTGAACATGCATGTTGATGTATGTTTACATTTTGTATGTTTTTCTTACTGGATGTCTATAGATGATCTTAAATTTCACTACTTAAACTTCTAATTGTGACTTAAAGGCAACCTCACCCTGCTCTCCGCTCTCCTCGCGGGGTCACTGTAAAGGCTGTATATTTAATAACTTCTGCTTGTAAAAGATTCAAAGCACAGGATTAATTGATTACAGTTTAACATAAAAAAATGAGGTGCTGTTCATTAATTCTGCTGCTTCATGTTCTCTTGAGAATTTTTACCTTGCTGTGGGCATTCAGATAAGCTTTCCTGCTCCCAGCACTCACAGCTGATGCAACAAAGTGAACGATCAGGTTTCTCCTTTTCTTCATTTGAAAAAAGGATGCACCTTCTGCTGAGGCTTTGACACAAAACACTTCTCACCTGGATGCTTTGTCATGTGGATTTTGCTAGTCTTCCCACCATTGCTTCCAGGAGAGCAGCATTTGCATAATGAGCAGAGTCCTGCTTGCATCCAGAGTCTGATCCTCCTCAGTTAGGGATTAGTCTCCTGCTATATTAAATTACATAAAAGATTTAATGAGCCTGTCTTTATTCACTAGATGTTTTGGTTCTGTTATTAAGTAAAGACCTCAATAAAGCAGGGAGACGTGGAAACTGCTGCTCCTGCACTATTCCTTAAAACCAGCAGAGGGGTCTCTTTACCTACAAATAATTTAAGTTCCTCTCCCCCTCCTACTCCCGATTTAACGCATTTTTGTTTGATTGTCAACTGTGGTTTGGCTGCCATCACAGAATCTCTATCTTTGGTGTGCTTTTAGATTTCTTCAGGGTGTTGAGGTTAAGGAGAGCGAGAACAGATCGCTGCTGTCAGTAAAGCAGCCACAAAGAACATTTATTGATTTGAAGTATTTTATATTTAACTGTCTTCTCTATTCAGATTTTTTTTTCATCTTTCAGGGCAGCTACGATATAACTGTACAGGAAAGACAGGAAAAATAGGACTGAGTAGGGAGTTGCCAGGGGATTCAAAGTTAGCTAGATTACAGAAGCCCTATTTGACTCCATTATATCCAAGTTTTTCATGTAAATGATGAGCACCTTGGGGAAAAGCATTCCTGCCAAAAGATGAGCAGTCTTATAAAAATTATGTCCCTAACCTATTTCCTACTCCTTGCAGAACAGCTGCTTCAATTTCAGAGCTGCAAGTACATTGGATAGAACCACATTGCCTGTGAAGTGTTGCCCATTAAGTAGTAGATATGTGGGAGTTAAACAATATGCTGTGAGATTTTGCTCTTTGACAAATTGGAAACTGCTTCGGTGATCTGCTGCAAACTTTTTATGAGACAGTTAAAAACTCAGTTCTATTTATGCTCCAAGATGCCTATTTATCAGTGTTTCTATTTTGTTAGAATAAAGTTAGCAGAAAAGTGTATAAACTGTAGAAAACACCCTCAATTTCTGTAATGAACTGCTGCGCTAGCTCTTCACTCATTCACAGGGAAATTTGCAGTGACTTTCCATATACTGTAATTGGGGTAATGCTAATTTTTGCATATATTCATTTAAAAAAATTCCAAACACCCCAACAAACAACCCCTCTAAAATCTATTTCTTGGCCTGATGTAAAACCCAGTTTGTGTGGATGTGAATTGAGCATTACTGTCCTGGAGCTTTTAAAAGCTCTTTCAGTTCTGTGCTTTCCAAAAGCTGTTGTTAAGCATCGCTATCAAGATGCTGTTAAACATCACTTAAAGCTCTTTGGAACAAGAAACTTTGGACTTTTATTTTTACACACTATTGATGAGGAATAAACATCTCATCCTTGATGTTGTTCATGGCTATCATGTTACTGTGCCTGTAAAAGGGATGGAGTGCTTCTTCCTTGAGAAATTTGTTCAAATTTACATGATTAAATACTTCACATATCCATTGTCTCTCCAGGCCTAAATGTAGACAGTTAAAGTGTATTTTCTACATATTCATATTTGATCAGTTGGCTGGGGAAATGCAGAATAACTCATTAGGCAGAATGTATTATTTAGACTTCCTACCTGTAGTTTAGCCTAAGAGGAAGATTTTGGAGCTTCACAACTTAATTATTCACCAAACTGGTTTTCATCTGACAAGGAGGGGGAGGCACCTGCTCCAGTCTTCTATATTACAGTGTTTCACGTTCATTTTTCTTAGTTCAGCTATCATTAATCATAGGAAAGTCTCTTGGGGAAAAGGTTGGCAGAGAGAATTGCAAAGTTTATGCTCTGAGAGCTGTAGGTACTATATTACCCTTGCAAGTCAATGTATAGAAACCAATAGATTTTCTCCCAGACAATCTGAGTGGTCAATGAGTTCAAGCAACCTGCTACAGTGATGGATAGTTTGGTTTGTTACAGGATTCCAGCTCATGCAAAGAAGGTAATTTTCAGTCTCACCTCTAGCTTGCCTTGGGAAGGATTTAGGGAGTTGCGGGGGCAGAAATAGTAAAGGCAAAGTTATGTGCAAATTGCAAATCTCACACAGGTGGTTTTACTTTCTCCACAATTACATTCCTTGTCAGTCCAGCTCTTTCCATAAACCTGGCCATTACAGTTTTGTTGTTTTAAGGCAGAAACCTGGTTTCTGCGTCTGACAGGTGCTGTGCACCAGCAGAACTGAGATAACAGGTGGAGTACACTTGTTGCAGCAGCACCTTTCTATCTTTGCATGTCTGTCACTGCTTACGGCTTTCATTAAGAGTCACAGTGTTGGTCACTTGAAGTCACAGGCCAGATGAAAAGTCCTCTGAAGTTTAATTACAGGTGATGTGTCAGTTAAAGCCACTCAGTAATGTGACAGTATAAAAATAACATTTAAAAAAAGCCAAGGAGTGACCTTTGCAGCACAGGGAATGTGATAACATTGCTGTTGATCCTTTGCTTCCAAATCCAGTGCTGTGTGGGAATAGGCTTAATGTGACCCACTTGAAGAGCTCCACAACTTGGAGCCAGGAGCCTTTGCAATTATCAGAGCTTGCACTACTTCCCACTGCAGTTTGTATTTATAGGCAGCAGTTAGGGAAAAACAGGAACATATTGGAGAGTTTGGGTATCTAGACAAAAATTGGACCTGATTCTGCTGTTCTTCAGTTTTCTTAGTTCTTTTGCTTCTGAAAAAAGTTAGTTTGTAGACCTGAAGGTTGAGGTGCACTCATTCTTTGAATAGCATTTGAGGGGGTTTTGGGAGCTGTTAGGTGTTTCTTAGCTGAATCTTGGTGATGAAGCTAAAATGAAGAAAGTAAACCAAAAGGCTTTGTAAATGACATTTTGCATTTAATGTGCAAAATAAACAGAAATAAAACACCGAAGTAATAAAGTGATGTTAAAGATTTGATGTGAACCTGCATGAAGCAAGGTAATTAAGTCAAAAAAAGGACATAAAACAGTTTGTAAAGAGACTGCAATTAAAATGTCACTAGTGCTATTTCTTTGGACTTAAAATAAGAAACAACTATTAAATTTTAAATCCCTGTGGAGGTAAAAGTAAAGTTTATAGGTAACTACCATATGTGCAAACTATTTAAAGGGCTCATGCTACTTCACAAATGGGCCCTTTTGGGGAATAAATAGAAAACATTTATTTGAAGATGTAGGCTGTGTTACCTGGTTCTTTGGGTCTGAACAGAAGTTTAGATAGTATAAAGTCTCCTGTAAGTTTTAATTGCTTAATTTTAGACAACAGCTCCTGTGTTACAAGTTTCTACCGCTCTTTTTTTCTACACAATCTGTGCAGTAGAGGCAGAGGAAAAGTTTATAAAATGAGGCTGGTGTCTATGCAAGCTTTGCCCCTTTCAACCGACAGGGTTGAAACTTCGCAACAAACCAGCAAAAGTACTGGAAACATAACAGTGAGGGTGGGAGAGAAGGTGGAAGGACAGAGAAGCCATGTTGGAAACTTTTCTACTGCCCTGTGCTCTTAAATAATTTCCACTCTAACTGTGACCTGACTATAAATTTCCATGCTAATAATCTCATATATTCACATAGGTGTAGTGATTGTCCTGGTTCCTAGCAGAATGGAAGGATTAGGAATTGTTCGATGTTACTTCTTGGAATCCGAGGCTTTGTCAGGTGGCCAGACTTTGAAACCCCATAGAGAGCTGTGTTTCCAGAGGTGGATTTTCAGCTGGAGTGAGACAGAATCTCTAGGGTTGCAGAGGAGAGCTGTGATTGTGGTGCAGCCCAGGAGCAGCTGCTCTTCCATTGCAGCATTCCATGTTGATCCTAACAGATCTTGGGGTCCTTGGGACTTGCTGCTGTGTAGAAGCTGTTGAAAGATATTGTTCCTATGGTTTAGGAGCAGAACGGACCAGGAGCACACATTTCTCTGATGGGAAGTTAAGATATGAAGGTAATGCAGCTAAACTTGGAGCTGCAGGTAGTAATTAACAGAATCAGAGTCAAGATCAAGTTCTGTTTATCCCTTCTGATCATGAGGCTGACCTGGGTGGTCATTTGGAGTTTGTGTTTGTCAAAAGAAAAAAGTTTTAACATTTCTGACCTTTTTTTTGATGCCAGAGTAACCGGTGTGGAACAATTTTCGTGGTGTGATGGGAAAAAAGGCAAATGATGAACTAAATCACCTGTAAGCAATTTTCTCCTATTTCTAGCCAGGGAGTAAATTGACTCAGAAGTGAATGTTCATTTTGACAACATCTATGTGCATAATATTCTCAACAGCCTTGGAGCCCATCCATTCTGTATGAAAAGCATTTAAACAACAACCTAGATTTTTGGAAGAAAATACTGACATCTTATCTGAAAGTTGTTCTTTCTTTAATTGTATTCAGTGATGCCAAGAGAAATTGGCTTCAGTACATTCTTCAATGATAGTGTGGGTTGTTAGTCTTAAACTTTCTTTAAAGTTGATTTGCTGCATTTTCAGTTTCATTTTTTTTGTAGGACCTTAGAAATCAACTAGAGAAATTACATGGTGAAATGACTGAGAAAGAAAAAGCAGTTGAACACCATTACAATATTCTTTTGAGTGAAAGCAATCAGAAGCTGCAGAGCCAAGAACTTGTTATAATGCAGCTGACAGACAGTGTCAATCACAAGGATCTGCTGCTTGAGGTGGGTAGACTTACTCTGAAATGAAAAAATGGAAAGTTATCATTTGAGTTTGTATGGGGAATTATTACAAAATCGCGTTTGTATTTGGAGTTATTGTTGATTTTGATGATAATCCTTCACTTCTCATAATACTGTATTTGCAGAACAGACCTGTAATTACAGAGTGTGTTGCATTCACCAGGATTTCTTGTTAGGGTTTTGTGAAGCGTGTGGACAGAGGGGGAAGAAAGCTTTACTAATGCTTATGTGGGATTGTCACTGTTGTAAAAGCTCTGAAGTGCTCATGATTTTCAGTTTATTGTGCAGAAAGTGGAAGCTGAGGAATAGGTATTGATACTGAAATATTTCATCTTCTTTTCTGGGAACCCCAAATGACCTGTATGAGAAGATTCCTGAATGGTAACAGGCCCCTGCTCAGTTTTCACACAGAGTGAAAAAGTAGTGATGGTATTCAGCCAGCGGTGCAGAGAGTTGGAGTTGCTCTGTACCTGGAGATAAAAATGCATGCCTTGACTTCATTTTTTAATACTGAAAAGGTTGCATAGGTGGGGAAAGCTTCTGTGTATCTTCTGGTTTTGCTTCTGGTGTCTTAAATTGGGCTCTTATTGCAAGGTGTGTAAATAACATGTTCCAGGTCATCCTTGGATATTCTTCTGGCTTCTATTAGGTTTTGTATTTTGCAGTCTAAAATTGGAGTAAATTTTGTAAAATGGCCTGTTTTCTTTTTATAGAGACTTGGTGGAACAGTTAAAGAAAAGGATGCAGAACTGCAGGAGCTCCAGAATAAGTGCAAGAACCTTCTAAGAGCTAATGAAGAACTTGAACTGAAAAATGAGGGCTTAGTAAAGGAGAAATGTGCTGCACAGACTCAACAGTCAATTATCAAGATAGTCAGAGAGCTGGAGGTGAGTTCTGCATAACTGATTTGCAGATAAGTATCTTGACTTCAAATTGAAGAGAATTTTGACTTTGGCTCCAAAGCTGTGGACTGGTCTATGTTGTAATTAACCATGTGTTGTGCTCTGATGAATTTATATGGCATTACTGAATTCCATACTTTAAGAAAGAATATAAGATGTTTTGCCTGCCATAAAGAGATAGAGGTTTTTTGGTGGTTAGGGCAGAAATAATTAATTGGGTGGGAGGATATCTGCATTTCTGGAGAGAAATGCAGAGGATAGTTTGTGTACTTTGGATAGATTAGGGGAAAGATTGCACAGAGCTGGTGACCACAGGAGATAAATAGAATGTGAGCATAAATACAGGTAGGACTGAAAATACATCCAGGGCAAGAAGGAAACTGCTTTAAAGCAAAGAAGGACTTGTACAGAAATATATAAATGTATATTTAAAAAGGAGGAGCAATACATGCCCATTATTTTATTTGATGCCATGAATTGAAAAGACTTGTACCTGAAGTGAGAGGTCAAAATGCAACATTTTAGTTTTAGAAATACTTCCTTCTCTCTTTACCCTCCATTCTGTTCTAGCAAAAAGAAGTTAGGTGCTGTTAAATTTTTGTGTCACTCCCTGACTCCATCAGTGCATCATGTTGTATAGATTATTGAACAAATAAGCTGCTTTTGAAGGTACATTTCTTGTCTTTTTGTGTTATTTGCAGCCTGGTGTGTCAAGGTTTCTAAAAGCATCAGGCAAAGTAAAAATAATTAGACTGGTACACAGTAATGGTGGAAAAAGCTTTTTCATTTCTTTAATAAAATGTCAGTCATTAATGAGACTTTCTCAAGGAAGTTCAGAATAAAGGGAGGCAATGGCAAAGGAAACATAAGTGCAGTGTTTTGGGTCACACTCTGAACAGTCTGGTGGTGAGATGATGAATGTGATGGGCACTAGAATTAACCATGGGAGAGACAAGGACGTGTGGAGTCCTGGGTGTGTGAGCAGCTCAGAGAAAAGAAGCTGCAGCCCTGTTTGCCTGGGTAGTAGTGAGGGTTTATCCCAGGATATGTGAATGTGCAGACAGAGAAAATGGTCCAGGAAAGGCTGGGGAGAAATTTCACCTCTGCACAACAAACTGCAGTGCATGCACCTAACTTCTGTCACAAAGGGACTCAGGATGGAAAATGAGAGGGAATTAATGGGAATCAAACAGTGAGTTGCCTGTGTAGCCCTCAGTGGGTTCAGGTGGATAACCAGGGGCAGGAGCAGTGGCAGGCAGTGCACAGTAATCACCCAGAGCCACCTTCTAATCACAGCCCATTCTGTGCTGCTGGTGCTCGGAGGCACTGAACAATAGCTCATCACAGCCCATTGTCCTCTCGGCTGAGCCTCTGTGGCTCGGATCTCCTGTAAGGACCTACTTGGGCATGTTAATCACCAGCTTTTGGACACGGATTATCCAGAGCTCTGCTCTCACTGGCTGCCTGGCACTCCTGGATATCTTTGGGGTGATGCACCCACTCTCAACAAACCCACAGCTGGATCCTCCCCACCAGAGGGGGCAGAAACCGGGCTCTGCAGCCTCACTGATCTTTTTAAGTTGAAAAAAAATGATTAGAGAGATCCAACTTTTCTCTTTTTCTGCATATCTTTGTACTTTATTTTAATGTTACGGTAAATTTTAAAGCAACCAACACCCAAAGCACTGCTGGGTGCCTTGGCCAGGCCAGGAAAGATAAATTACAGGTTCTAATTTTGGAGTTTGGATTTTTGAGCCGCTGTCATGGTCTAGAGAGAGTGAGTGAGGGCATTGATAATGAGGGGAGTCTGGCAACTTCTGACACTGGAGTGTCAGAGTTAAATGTGTTTTACAGACAAGGAATTTAGAAGTTAGAAGAAATTACCAAATTCTAGTGAAGGATGAATGGATGGATCAGTGAGGAGATGTAGCTAATATCCTTCTCTCAGTCATTTGTCCTTTAACCTTCAGAGATTTTGAAATGATCCTGAGGGTTGTTGAAAGCACGAGAACATTCAGTGAGGCAACCGGATATTCTCGTGACATTGCCAATAAGTTATTTATTGTGGAGGTATAAACCTTCCACTTCCATTGCTTACAATCTAAGGAACCTTTAATGAAAATAAGTTATGTTTTCCACCACTGCTGCTTAGCAATAGTATTTCAGACTCAAATATAGACTTTTAACGTATTAGATTGCCTCCTTTCATGGGAATATAAATCTTTCACTGTAATATGGTCCTGGATGTCTTGCAGCTATCTCCTCTAACACATTTTCCCTCACACCATGTGTCAAGAGGTTTAATGTTTCATTAACTCCCACAGCATTACAGTCTATTTAAGTTACAGAGCTGCCTTATGTTTTGTGTACCGTCGGGGAGTTGATTGAAGTAATTCACTCCTACGCGTTATTTAGAAATGACAGTAATAATGTACCAAAAAAAAGGGATGTTCGTGCTGCATCTTCTCATCATTATTATTCCTGAAAGATTCTGAAAAAAATCACTTCCTCGTGATTTTGCTAACCTTTACCTAGGTAGTTGAATTTAGAATTTAATAATTTGTGTGTAGCCTGTGACATTTGGAATTAAAAACAGCTCATGTCTCCTATTAGGCAGAAAGAGTTGGGAGGATTTCATGAGCTTACTGAGATTTTGGGTACAAATGGAGAACTCAACATGTGAATCCTGAAAGGAACAGGGAAGTGGAAGAGGGTTTGTGTGTGGAACTGCTTTGTTCATGCAGCAGCCATTCCTTCCCTCATCTGTGCTCCCTCACTCTGCACAATGACATTGCTCTGCCAGGGCTTTAAAAGAGCTTTAATTAGGATAGAGCTCTGTAGTGTCTTCAGTAATAATTGCAAGGTTGTATCAGACATATGGAGGAGTTCACTAGAACTTTCAAGAGACTGTGAAACAACTAAATTAAATGAAAAGATTTATTTTTTCCTGTTGCTCTCTATGTCATTGGTCAACTTTGTGTTTGTGATCAACTTTTTCCAAATTACAACCATTATTTAATAGCTGTTCTTGAGAGACTGAGATTCTAGCACACTGACCAGACTCCTTAATTCAGGCTGCAAGATGTACTTTTAAACTTTTTTTTTTCATGAGATTATTTTATTACTGGCCTCTGGATCACCCACCTCCATCTGTTTTTGTGTTTCTCCTTGCTCAGTCAGCAGCTTTGCTGGGAGCTCCTCCACTGCTTATCTAGATAATAGATTCTGTGTGAAGCTTAGGATTTTGCACTTTGAGACAGAATAGTATTTAATAATAATAATACAGTTAGTATTTAATATCTAAATTGCACTAGAACCTGGAGATGTCTCCTAGATGCAGCCTTTAGATGGCAGCTGAACATGGAGCATGTGTCCAAAGGCAAGGTCACTTCTTCAAAGTCTCTGGAGCATCAGAGTAGAAGCTGCAGCAGGACCTGCCAGGCAGGTTACCTTCACTGGAGTCATCTGATCACAGCTTGATTACACTTGCAAAATATTATTTAACATATTTGCTGGCGTATTGTGAACTAAGAGTGTAAATAATTAAAAGTAAACACTGGTTGTCCTTGCTTTTGTGCTGTTTACTTTGCAGAACGCTGATTTGTTCGAATTAGCAGTCTTTGCATCTTTAGTGGGAATTAACGAGATTCTGTTGTAGCTGAATTTTTTTTTTGGTTGCAATTTCCTCCTTAGGAATTGCAGTTGGAATAATAACAGCTGCTTGAAACTCCTGGGTGTAGGTTTCTTCTTTGTTAATGATCTGTTCACTAATGACTTCTCTTAAGAGTTCCCTTAGCTGAAATTCTCCTTTAGCTGTGGCACTTTTTTTGTTCCTCCTTTCAGTTTTCAGTCAAAATAGAAAACAGAGAGAACCAAAAATTCTTTAACAGAGGCAGAATTTGTGTTTGATATTAATACATCTAAATTTGCTATAATATTCCAGTTATTTTCTCTTTGGGAATGACTGATACCTGAGATACTTTTACATAGTAAGTACAAGAAAATACTCCATTAAATAGCTGCATTTTTTGCTTCCTGCTGAAAAAGGGACTGTTGGGTTGTTTTGGAGTGAAAAAATCTGGGGAAATTAGTGGTTCCTTGCTGAGAATATACCATAAGAGTTTATTCTTATAATAATAATATCATCCATTCTGTGGGCAAGACTGCAGATAAACTATTTTCTTTTCCTCACAGGAGTGAAGCAGCAGCTTGTAGTGTGTAGAAGACTGACTTACAGAGTGTCTGATATGTTCATCCTCTATTTGGGGCTCAGTATCATCCTTGTTGTTCAGACATGGAACAGAATTTGCTGGATCTCCTCACCCCAAAAAAGCCAACTTTATCCAGAACACAAAGAGGAATTGTTCTAAAATGTGTGCTTGGAGCTTTGGCTCGTTTGCTTTCCCTTCTCTCCCTTCCCCTCCTCTGCCTGCCAGCTTGTTCCTGGCTGTTGGAACTTGGGGAGTGAGGATGCTTTCATTGGGGATGGAGGAGACTTCTAAGGCTGTGAGAACAAAGCTGAAGCACTGTTGAGGTGTGTGACTCTCTCAGGATAGGTACACAGTGGAACAGTCTTTGCCTCCTCCAATAACAGCTGGATTTCAGGACAGTCAGTGGTTCTCAGATCCATGTTGGGCATTGGTGATGCTGTTCAGAAAACTGGGATTTCAGCTTCTTTCACAAATGCTTCAGGACATCAGCACACACATGGTCATAGACATAAAAATTGTGTTGTAAGCGCAGTATGTTCTTCTTTTAATTTAGGAAAATAAAGAAGCTGAATATGAGAAACTGATCCTTGCTTTAAGGAAAGAACAGAATATTTATTCTACACTAGTGAAGACCTTCAAGGAGTCAGATAGGTAAGTGCTTCTGTTTTTGGGGAATAATCTGAAATCACAAGGCGAAAGTCAGAAGTTGTGAAAAAAAAGTGCAGCTTTACTGCAGATTAGTTTGTTCTGGCCAGTTGTTTATAAATTCTCTGTAGTCTCTAAAGAGAAATATTTATGTGAGTGAGTTTCTGTTATCCGAATTACTTAAATGTTTCTGAAAAGGTTTCTTTTTAGATTGGAATATCAAATGAGCCCTGTTTCCACTTAGGTACCAAAGTAAGCAGCTGGATTTTCCATACTTTGGACTTGTGTTTTGGCACGTAGGAGTAAAACCAAATTGCAGTGAACTTTTGGCCACTGGACAATTTGCTGTTGTTTACTCCTAAAATAGAGATAATGCTTATCTTAAAAGTGACACTGTGAGAATTTTGGTGAGAATATAAATATGCAAGATTTGGGAGAAGGTTAAACAAAACAGAATAATTGAAGTTTGCATAGTACACTTTCAGTGTAAAGCATTGAAAAGGGTGGCAGGAGCAAGTGGTTTTTAACCTTTTAAAATCAAACAATACAACAATTTAGAAAGAAATCTGCAACCTACTCTGTATCCTGTTATTGCTTGGCAGTTGAAGAGGAGACATTATGATAAAATAAAGAAAATTCTTAGTCTGTAGACAAATGAAATTTCAATATTTTATTAAAAAATTACTGTTATAATTGCAAACTTCTTAATGAAGTATTTAAAACATTTGACAGCCAGCTCCTGAAAGCAATGGCTTATACCTGCCAGCTTTGGGGGAATGTTTATTTCTATTTTGCAATTGGTTTATAGACCACTCTAGTTTGGAAACCATAAAGAGGAGTAGCACTAGAGTAGATGAGATGTGCATGTGAGTTCAGCACTTAGCAGCAATGCCAGCTTGTGCTTGGCCACAGCTCAGGATCTGCCTTGGATACTAGAGAAAACACTAATGAAAAATAATGCTAGCAGTCAGATTATGGAGATTATTTCTGATTTCATATGAAGAGTGGGACCTGAGAGTGCCTCCTGCTCTGTGGGCAAGGAGAGGCTCCCCATTCTGTATAGCAATGACACCAAAGCAGTGTGGCCCTGAAGCTGGCTCTTCTTAGAATGCCTTTCAAATCAGGAAACTCAGAACTGCAGGTATAATCGCTGGGCTTTTGCAATGAACTGCTGTAGGATCAGGATCATTAATCCTGCTTCCCTGATGAAGATTTTGGAATGCATGGAGCTGTCAGGGCCTGTTGTGCCACAATAACAGAGGATGCACAATGAGCCAGGGCTTGAAGCTGCTCTTATTCCTCCCTCTCCCAGTTTTGGGGGCTGAAACGTGCTGGAAACTTCGTCAAGGCTTGAATCCCAAACTTCTGGAGAATGGGTAAACAAGCCCTGCAGGTACACACGTGAGGAAGCTGGGTTTAATGCCATCTGCAGTGACATGGATTTTGGGCAGACATCTGTTTTCTTGCTGACATCTTTTAGGCATTATTTATTTTAAGCAGCCTGGGTGGTTATTTTTCAAAATGAGCTACTGGATGTCAGGACCAAGACATTCCTGCTCTCTCCAGGAGGAGAATCAATGCTTGTTCTTATCAAATCTTTAACTCATGGAAATGAGAAAATGTGCTTACCTGGCTTCTAGTCATATGTTGGTTTGGTTTTACTCTTAATCTTTTTTTGCTGAGCATTTAAGAGAGCTCTCTCTTCAAAGACACTCCTGTAAGAGAAAGAATTGGTTAAAGCAGTAGTTTCCTGTGCAGGAACCCCTGACAACAGCACATTTGTCAGAAGACAGACTGAGCATACATGTAGCCTTTTAATTAATCTGCATCTGCAATACTCTGTTATTCTCATGCAAGTATGATGTGCTTTGTGTTCCTGTACAGTCTCCCATCAGGTGGATTGAATTTTTTTTAAAGATCCCTGAATTTTCTGTTATTTAGTGCAGCGGCTTGGAAATTCTGCATCAGCTTAATTTATCTTAAAACACTAAGTGAAGTAAATGCGAAAATAAATAATACAAAGAGTTCAGTAACACCCTCTTATTTATTTTTATTAAATCAAATTTATTTCATTTTATTACAATTTCAAGTTGGTTTATTTCCAGCACTTAAATCTTTTTACAGATTGATCAGAACTGCCTTGTTGATGTAGGTGATGTGGGGAAGATGTAGCAAGGGGCAGCTCATTCTGGGACCTGAGGGCAGCTGATGCTGAAGAGCTTCAGTAGCAAAGTTGCTTAAAAAATTAATTCACCTCGACAAATTATAAATTTTAAGTTTGGAAATTTATGCCCCATTGTGGTAATTGAGACAATTGGGACAATTTAGAACTCAAGAGGTCTTTTTACAGACTGTGGATAAATGAAGAAATAAAACAGTTAGCTGTGTCTGGGTCCTATTTTCAATGAAATAGGATCTTTTGATATTTTCCCTAAGTGCAGCATTAGATTATCTGGTGTAGCTCTGTGGCAAGGGAACAAAGTTTCCATGGTCACCACATAATGCAATACACAAAGCCATCAGCAATACGTGATAATGATATTTTTCTGGTATACTTTTTCGAAGTTAGTAATTTAGATTTTCCTTAAAAAGAACTGCTCAGAAAGAGGCTGGTAAAAGAGCCCTGTCATGGGGAAGCTGAGTTAGGCAGCACAGCCCAAAAGAGCAGGAAAATGTTGTGCATGTAAACATTTAATCTCCTCTTTCTATGTAGGGATTTGTTTGTGCTTATGCATCAGAATGATGGAAGTGTGGGATGAAACCACAGGGAATGGGAAATGAGCTCTTGGTGCAAGCCTGGGTGGAGAAAACACCAGTGCACACCAAAATGTTTTGAATTGAAACTCAGAGATTTATTTATCCCTTTCTTCTCAGTATAAATAGCTTGCAAGTGGAACTGAACAACATCTTCATGTTGAGAAAACAACTGGAAGAAGATGTTTTAGGTAACAGGAATCTCCAGAAGATCCTACAAGATCAGATTAAGGACATGAAAAACCACCAAGGTTTGTATCCATGCCCAGCCGAACCCTCCCCTTGCACAAAAGGAAAGTGGTTTTATTACAGTCAGTTTGCTGGCATGGAGAAAAAATACTTGAGAGTAAAAAAAAGGTGTGAAAAGATTTATTTTTGAAAGGTGTGAAGGATTTCTTTTTGACTTTTTATACTGCAGATGATTTGGTGGATTTGTAACAGAATGTCTTGGAGCAATCAGGGCACATACAGAGGGACAGTTTCTCTCTTTCAATGCAGCAAATGTTAGAAATTCTATGGCAGTTCCACTGTAGGGATCATATCATGCTGCCTGCAGCTTTGTACCCACAGAATTTTTCCACAAAAGTCAGAGATTCCTGACTTGGAATCAGTCAGTGGCAATGGGATCACTTTCTGACCATAGGGTGTAATTACTGCCCAAAGAGCTCATGCCTCAGGCACTGGTAACTCCTCCTAATAGAATTATTTCCAGAGAGAGGAAAAGTACCTAGAAGTTTTATTACTTAGTAATTCAGAAAAAGTAGAGCTTTTAAATATAGCTTGGCTTCTGGCTTTTTTGCTGCGTGTCTTGGGAGGTGTTCTTAGTATATTCTTAGATATAGAAAAGAATAATATAAGTGGATATCATTAAATAGTTTACTGCATATGTACAAGATGTTTCTGTTTTATCCCATAGGGGATATATAAATAACAGTAAAGCCTGTTCACTTCCCCTTTCAACTTAGATTTTCAGTTTTAGCATCACTTGACAGCTCTGGTAAGTGACAAAAGGTAAACTTCAGCTGTTTCAGAGTTTCCAACCTCAAAAGCTCAGAGATAATCAACAGGCAGGGTGGGCCAAGGGGTCTTGTGGACACTGCAGCGTTCTCAGGAGCTGTTGTGTTGAGGGTGAGGCTGGTGGGAATAAAGGCTGAAAAATTAATAAAGATTTTGTGACTTTTGGGTCCTTGCAGCAGCCACGAGATCAGTGTCAGAGCTGGGAGCAGGATTTGCATGTCTCTTCTTTGTCCTAATTTAGTTATGCTTTTTCTCTATCTAATGAGATTTATTTATAGAATTGACTGTCATTTATATTGTAAATAAACAGGTGTTTATTGAAACATAAATAATTCCTGCAGTTATAGAAGCAATGAATAAATAACTATTTCCAATCCAATTACTGCATTCTTTTGACCCAAAAGCAAAATAAGTTCATTAACTTTGTCTAACCTGGCTTTTTGCCTTGGGACTTTGAGTTCATACTCATAAAACTATAGTTAAAATAGAATAACTATTCATGCCTAACTTATCCTTCCTAAAAATTATTTCTAATTGTAATGCTGAATATGTAAATTATAATTCTGAATTACATTCACAGCTTGTGCTGATAACCACAGAAAATACAGCCACAGAAAATGCAGTGTGTCTGTGTGACAGAAGCAGAAAGAAATATGAGGACAAAATTCTTTTCAATTAAACAGAAAGCTTATTTTGGGAATGAAACATTCTAACTGCCCCCCCATAGACTTACTGGAATGTTCTTACTGGAAGAGTCCTGTGCATTTGGTGCTGTGTTTTCCTGCAAATGGAGTTTCTGAAGTAATGTCTGTTCTTGGCTGTTTTGGCAGATGAAACTCTATCTTTCTGTGGAGATCAAACATCTTATATGAGTATCTGTTTAGGAGAACAAGACCATTTAGGCCTTCAGATAGACCATTTGTCTCTGGAAGAACTTAAAAAAAAGGTATTGATCTTTTTTATTATTTACTGTTCCTAATGGCTTAATTCTGCTTTGTTTATAATTTTGACTCAGTACCATGTTTCAGACATCATCTACATCAACTCCAAAGAAAGGTTTTGCATTGAGCATCCCACAGTGTCATTTCATGCACCTTCATTAATCTATATTTTGTAGACCACACTCCATCCCAGGATTTGCAAAGCTTTTGGCAAATTTGGCATATTATAAAATAACCCTGGGGTGAGTTCTCTGTTCTGGGTAAGGAGAACTGAAATTCACAGAGATGAAACGTGCAGACCAAACAATCAGTATTGGAGTTCAGAAACTTCCTGTCTTTGTCCTGATCCTGTGCAGTGACATCTGATCCTGCACCAGTTTATGGCAAGGAATAATTTTGAATATGATTGATTGAGAGTGAGCATAGGTGAAGTTTTTCTGTTTCTCAGGGACAGCTGAATTGTAGGCAAGTGCTCTTGCTCTGGAGGTGGGTAATCTGAAGGGAGGAAGTTTGTCTTACTTGTCCCTAAAAAAAACCCCAGATTGTGTCCCAGTGCCATTCTGGGGTTTCACCACTTTCATCTCTGAGCATGTTCCCTTTGGAAGGCTCAGAGACACTCATTAGCAAAAGATAAGTAATTTCTTACTGGAAAAAGACTGTGACTGAAAGCTGACCTGGTTTTCCAAGTATATTAATTGGTCTGATAAAAAAATTTCACTTTTTTCTCCAAACATTGCCTTCTTGATACACTTCGTGGCTTTGTGGCCCTGAGAGTTTTGAACCCAACTGTCCAAGCAGATTCTGAGTCTCTGAAACTGCTCAAAATGAGAGTGGCTTTTAAAGGGGATTGGAGGGAGAACAACAGCTTATTCCTGAATGCTGCTGCTTTCCAGTAATGCTGGTTTTGCTTGCATTAAATGTTTCTTCTCAAGTCAGCTGTTCCTGTGAGGTGCCCTCAGGTTTGTTGTTGCTACTGAGTAGTGAAACTTGTTATCTAGATGTAATAACTGACTGTGAACTACAGTGTTCCATATTGAGCGTACCTTGAACACTAATTCACAAGCACAGAAGCACATTTCCATACCTAGGGAGATGAACACAGGAGCAGATACACAAACCCAGGCTTTCAACTCTGCAGTTTGCATTGAGCTGGAGATTTATCTGTCATCATTTGTTTTCCTGCTAGTTTGGATGTCACCAGTTCTGCTTGTTCTTCCTTTGGTTGTTTAGGTTTCTGACCTGCTCCTGATGGTCAAAGAGCTGCAGTCAGTGAATCAAGAACTTAAGGCAAGACAGTGTGGGTGTTGTACAAAGGATTCTCAAGGGAAGGAAGCACCGAGGCTGTCAAACCACAGAGAGGTAGGTTTTCTGTTTTAAAGTACTGAGTCTGACTCTCACATCTCCTCTGCCTTGGGGAGTCATTTACATCACTGCAGAAGGAGTGCAAAGCCCTTGGGGCTGAGGTTGCTAATTCCTTATAATAACTTTTTAAATTAATGATGTAAACAACTTCAACATGTTAGCATGACAGAGAAGCAGCTCAATGCAAGTGTTCAGTGATGTGTCAAGTTGATTTTAGGGAAGCAACATACTCATTTAAATATTAATTGGGTCTGTAATCTATTTCTGTTGTCAATTGAAAGGGAAGGAAATAGTTAATTTTACAAAGAAAGCAATATCTTAGAAAACATTTTCGTTGTTCCTGAAAGACTGTTTGCTATTGCATAGTCATTCTCAGCCTGTGTCTAATTATTTAAGAGTTTCCTTCAGATCTGTGATGCATCTTCAAAATATGAGGGTTCAATGTAGCCAAAAACTAAGGAATAGACCTTCAGGTCACCTAAACACCTTCAGGTCACCTAAACACGTGGCTATTTCTTCATATAGAATAGAGAAGTACATGAAGAAGGGGCCAGCACTGTAGAGTGTTACTGAGAGGTGCAAGGAAATAATCCTTGCTGGGTGTTTCATTCATTTTCTCCAAAGCTGGGGCTGTTCTCAGCTGTGGGGAAGGAGAGGCCTTGGCAAATCTTGCACTGGGAGCATTTTGGGTGCTGGGTCCCCACGTGTGTGTGAGTGGTAAAAGTTGTTCAGGAGGTTCTGGGTGACCCTTCCAGCTTGGAAAGTATTACTTGAACTGGGGCTGGTAGTGCTTGTCTTTATGTTCCTTTGTGGTTTTGCTTTCAGTTCCATCATTGTGCAGGATGTATTGAAGAGGAAGGAAAAAATATAAAAGGAATGATGATGGTGCTGCTATTTTGTGCCTTGAATTTCTGAGTTAAACTCAAAAGGACAAGATTAGAAATAGCTTAAATCATTTATTTCCAGGACTAGCTGATGCAAGAACTGGGACTGTGGAATTAATGATTTTTATGCAGGACTCAGGAAAAAACACTGCTGTCTTTTTCTGGATGTGCTGCAGGTATACTTGAGACAGTCACAAAATATTTTTGCTTCTTCAGTTTTAAGACATACTCCTGCTGTCTTTAATTAAAGTATATTTTAAATTAGAAACAGACCTTTAGGTGTGCCATGGTGTTATTAAAATGGTGAATTTATGTCAGTGAGAAGTAGAGCTGGTGGGTGATCCCCGTCCGGGTGCCTGCATTCTCCATAATTAACATTTTTAGCAATTTGTCTCGTCGTCCTGCAGAGGGCTCTGCATCCCCATGAATGCCACTGTGAATTCCAAAGGAATTCCTGTCCTGTGCCAGGATTATCGTGACAGGACGCTATGTGCTCCTGCTTGTCTCGACATGACAGCGACACACAGGACTGCTCACTCGAGAAGCTACAGAATCAGGTGTGGAATGACAGAGTGAAGCTTGTAAAGTATAAATTAACCTCAGCGTTCTGGGAAAGGAAATAAGAAAGTTAAATATGGATTTTAGCCAGTGGCAGAATGACTGGAGTACTATGGAGCTCAAAAATGAAAGGATCTTTAGTTAAAAAGTTTTTAGTTCAAAAGCTATGTTTTTATGAGGCATGGAAATTAATGACAACCTGGATATTGGGTTATGGGTGTGAAAACAGTGTGTTGTGCATTTTAACAACCACTCAAAAACTTCCTACTCTTTGTTTTTGGGGTTTTTTTTTTTTGGTTTTTTGTTTTGTTTTTTTTGTCTTTTGTGCTAGAGTTTGTTGGCAGATAGTGCTGGGATGACACTGACATCTGTGTTAAAAGAGGAATTTGGATGTACATGGGAAGAGGGATCTTCCTCAGGTTTTTAAAATGCTCCCATCCTGCCTTTCCTTCCCAAAGGCAGAGCCCAGATCAGCTGGATGTGCATGTTGGTGCCTCTGCAGGCTCTGACAGCCCCTTGTCCTCTGCTCCTTGGCTTCCTGTTGGTACTGGGAGGGAGAAGGAGCAGAGGAAAAGGTTGTTTTTGTGCTGTCCTCTGAACATCTGCCTTCTCAGAGAGGAGCAGCCTCAGTGATTTCAGCCTTTGGGGCTCTGGGGAGCTTTGCAAACCAAGCACATCAGTGCTTCATTTAGGAAAAACATTCTCCTGCTTTTCGGTCTCCACGGAAATACTTTAAAACAGGCAGCTTATTTTTGGTAGACTTACCTTTCTGGCCTAAAGACACTTACTTCCTTTTAATATTTTGTTTCACATTAGGTCATATTCCTTGGAGTACAGGACATGTCAGACACAGGACCATAGGATCAGGCTCAGCCTGCAGTGATTTATTGTCACAGTGTATTTATAACCTGTTATGTAGTAATTTTATTAATGAAACCTCACTTACTAAACCAAGTACTAGCCTGGGAAAAGCAGATACTAAATAATGTTGACCCATAAAAGGTAGTTGCATTACATGGCTAAGTTCCATGTGCAAATAAGTTTATTTTTTATACACAAATATAGGGTTTGTCCTGAACCTATACATGGAATATTCAACCTAAATAGGTTTTTATTTAAATAACAGTTAACATTATTGGACTTTTGGCATCCCATGATTACTTTTTTTTTTTGGGGGGGTTATGCATTCCCTTGCTATATACCTTGACCCCTCTGTGCCTTTCACTAGCTTTCAAATTGTCTTTACTCTGTGTTGTCCTAGAAAACCAAGTCTGAGTGAAAATACCAAGATAACCCAAACATGGCTTGGAAGTCAGTTTTCTGTATAGAATTCTAATTGTAAAAGGCAAATACATGAGTACTCTGCCCCATCCAGTTTCTACCTTTTAAAATTCATACCTAAAACCCTTAGAGTTGCTTATACTGCAAGGGGTTGAGAAATAAAAGGGATTTTCTCATTAATTAATATATAGATATAGATATATACTTATATATACATACAGTCAATGCATAATTTAAAAACCACCATCAAACCCCACACATACATTCAATTACCAGTGTTGTGAGGAAGCAGGAGTAGCTCTGTCGATGCAGGGTGGAATCTTCTGTGTCAGGGTTTATCCTATCTGTGGATTAGGCATAATTCGAGCTTCCAGAGGAGGCCACAGACATGCTCCAAGTGCTGGAGCCAGGCTGGGAGAGCTGGGGGTGCTCACCTGGAGAGGAGAAAGCTCCAGGGAGAGCTCAGAGCCCCTTGCAGAGCCTAAAGGGGCTGCAGGAGAGTTGGAGAGGGACAAGGCGCGGAGGGACAGGACACAGGGAATGGTCTTAAGCTGAAGGGGTGCAGGTTTGGATGGAATATTAGGAAGAAATCCTTCCCTGTGAGGGTGGGGAGGCCCTGGCACAGAAGCTGTGGCTGCCCCGGATCCCTGGAGATGCTCCACAGCATCCCGCAAACCAAAGGGATTCTGCTCCTGCTCTCAGGGATGTTGATGTCAGGGGCTTGGGTGCTGCTCCTAAAAAAGCAGGGTCTTCCTCCTCCTCTTTGCTCAGGCAGTGAGAGATGGGGTTGAGTTCTGTGGGAAACAGGGAGTAAAAGATGATTTGGCACCATTTGCTCCAAATGGGCAAATTTAGGCATAGACACAGCAGATTGTAACCTTCAGTGGCACAGTAAATCTTTCTAGTGTACAGCAAGCCTCATGTGCTTAGTTTTAAAAGCATCTATTTCTTGAATGCTGGAGAAGAGCCTAAATTGTGTAGCAAATAAAAATAAATTCTGGAAATTGGAAAATAAAATAGGCAGAATGGGGACACAACGGAGGATACAGAGCTCATTTGCCACAAGAGGTTAAATGTTTTTTATATGTTCTATAAATCCTGAGGAGAAAGGGTTAAATAAAAATGAAGGAATGTATAAGATAAAGTTTCACTTTATTTGATATAAGTCATTCCTGGGGTTTATATTAATTTTCTTTGATCTTGTTGAAGGAATCTAATTCAGTCTTTGTTACTTTGTATTACAGGCTTTTTTATTTTTCTTTTAAAGACATATCACTGACTTATTTATGCACGTTTCATATCACAGTATTTTTTTTGTGCTACATTTTCACATCATTCCATACCTTGTGTAGTGTCATGAAACAGCAGAGAAGCCTGTGATGCAGCCTGAAGATGGTGACAATGACAGGAAGGTGCAGAACAGTCAGTTTTGTGAGAAGGTCAGCCAGGTAAGAACAATATGGTGCAGTGCTCTCACCTCTGCATGCCTTTAAAACGTTTTCATTGTCTTAGAGTGTAGAGTCTTTTGCAAACAAAACATCCTTTTCTTGGTTTCTGATTTTGGTTTCAACTAATTGTTCTCATAAAGCTCTTCTGGAGCTTTTTCCTGTATTTCTCAGCTGGTTTTGCATTCAATATTGCTTTTATTGTTTTCTGTTTGAGTACTCACAGTCACCCTGAATGGGGATGACAGAGACTCCCTTGGAATTGTGTTCCTTTACATCCACACAGATTGATCTCCTGCCTCCATTGCAGTCAGGCCTGGAGTACAAATTGTGTGAGATTTCACTTGCTGTGATTGAGGAAAAAATCCTGTAGGTCCTTCTTTGGGGTTGGAATGCTTGATAGCTTGGTAAATTGTAAACTGCATTTTCCTACAAACAGAAGCCTGCTGTCCTCTCCATCTAATCAGTGTAGATGAAGCATCATGGAATGATAAAATAACTCAGGTTGCAGACTGGTTTGTAGTGTTGAAGAAGGATGATACTTTGCTCTATGAAATCGGTATTTTTTTTTCTCTGTTTACCAGGTATGCCTTCAAGTATCTTTGGATTTTCCTTGTGAGGTGGATAAACAGGTAAGAGATCTATTGTAAAAACTATTCTGGCTTTTGTTGCTGATGGAAATTGTACCCAAATGGGTCCAGACTGAATTCTCATGTGATTACTGCAGATTTTGATTGTTTAATTGGGGTTTGAATGACTAGAGATCCCAGCTGGAAATTCCCTTGGACACATCCATGATGTTTTATACAGAAAGTTGGCAGCTTGTAAATGCTTCCAAGTTTTGTCCTGTCCCAGCCATCAGGGCTTGAATCTGGAGATCCCAGGACAGAATCTGTACTGTATATACAGATGCTTCAAAGCTGAGCTAATAAAATTGTTATCTGCAGTCTGCAGGCAACATTCCAGAAGTTTCATACCTCTTGTTAGATAAAGACCTTCAGGGAAATCTTCTTACTCCTTACTAAACAACTGATCCCTATGAATTAATCATATGAAAGAGATGTTAATTAGTTTTTCTATTAATAAATAGTCAGCAAAATGTCTATGGATGCTTCTTAATGTAGATAAAGAGCATCAGGAATTACAGAACCTGATTACAGAAAGATTACAGCTCTGAATTTAATAGAACATTACCTACCTGTGTAATAAGACAATGTTTGCAATTTTTTAGCAGATAACTCCATCAGGCTATTCAGAGAGCTTCTGCAAAGACAGACATTATAGGAGTTCAATTAAGCCTCAATTTGAGCATGATACAACTGACAAACACTTGGGCAGAGCAGGAATGAGTGAATATGAAACAGAAGAGAACTTGCTCACATCTCTTCTGAGAGAAAATAGAACATCTGTGCTGGAATCTACGTAAGTATGAGGGATATGCATTGCTTTTGACAGTATTTCTATTTGAGAAGAGAATAAGGTAATTTTGCTAAAGTGAATTTAGATAATGGCACTGTCTAATTTACCTGAGAGATTGGCAAGGCACCTTCAGAGCCATTTTAGTCTATCATGCAATTAAGTAATTAGGAAACATGCTATCAGTAGAAATCCTTAAAAAAACCCCATTGCAAGAAAGAAACTCTCCAAAGTTACTGATCCAGGGAGCTTTACTGCAGGGCCTGATTGTTTCCAGGATGGGGTCTGACAGAGTCAAAGGGCTTAGTTGACAGTAGCTGGTATTTGTCTTGAAAAAAATAAAGTATCTGAGAGCACAGGCCAGTGAAAAGTGTTGTGGTGGAAGGGACAACACAAAACAGTAAAAACAGTATGTAAAAGGATCTAAGGATGGAGGAATTGGAATTTCAGTGACTTTTTGCAGGGATAGTTCTGAATGGATGGTGCTGCACACTGAGTGACCTTTGCCGTTTCACCTGGACTGCCTGGACAGGGCTTTGCTGCCTCTCAGTTTAGGGAGTTGGGGCCCATGTCCTGCATTTGGCTATTGAGTTATTCCAGTGTAGGACTGGCTGAACTATGTTCTAAGTTCTTGGGTCACTTTTCATGTAGGAGAAAACACCTGTGGAACTAAATCTATGCAAGCCCTACTGGCACCAGTGGAATTCGGGGGGGGGCTGTTACACTGGGATTTGATCAATTTCCAGCTGAAATGCTAATTTCCATAGGAACTGGACAGTGCCAAGCAAGAAAAACCTGTACAGGAGAACCACACACCTGAGTGATTTACCCCAGTTTCATGCTTACACCAATTAATCTCCTGGTTGAGAACTGAGTTAGAGCTTTGCTGTAGATCATTCTCATGTTCCTTTCCTTGTTCTCTAGTTTCTTTTCCTTCTCTAGTTGCTTTCCTGGTCTCTGGACTATGTGCAGAATTCTGTGCCTTTTCCAGTGCCTGTCAGTGCTGGGAGCAGAATCTCCAGTGGAGTTACACAAGTCAAACCCTGGTTTCTGTGTTCGCCATGCTGCACTGGGCTTTACTCAGGCAATTCTGGATTTGCACATTACTATTTAAAACTCCCCCAACAGGCATAAATTGTCTTAGTTGTCACAGGATTAGTTAGTGGTGAATGAGGAGATACTACTCCCTTAGAAATGAAGAGAAAACATTGTTTATTTGTTATCTTTACTTAAAAGTTGGCTAATGAGTAACTCTAGCACCATCATCTAGCACCCTTTACCACTCTAGTGTGTAATTTTTCCTGTGTTCAAGTATAAATGACCAGGCTGATGGGTGATGAGCCTGTGCTTTGCATAACTAAATTCTCACTAATGCCATTAGATGCCAGAGAAAGCCATAAAAAGCCTAGTTAGCTTCTACCATTTCAAATGCTAAACTGTACAAATGCAGTTGTTTAAAACTCTGGTTTATGTGTTTAATGGCACAAACAGCTCTCTATTGGGCACATGAAATTGTTTGTAGAATTTCAGAGCTTGCTTGTGCTTTAAATGCCTCTTATTTGGCTTCAATTTCTCTGCAAACATTGCTTTCCAAACTGCTGCCCGTGAGCTGCTAGTTATCCACGGGGCAGTTTGGTGCTCTCTAATGAGCTGGTTTTGCAGGCTTTTTGGCTGATTTCTCACTTTTCATCTTCCCTGTTCCATTAGAAATACATAGAGGGTTGGATTTGCACAAAAACTCAACATCAGGGCCAGGGGTAACACTTTAATGGTCTTTGTGGGTTCCTTCCAACTTGGGCTAATCTATGATTATATGGTCTGGAGTCTGATGTGGTTTTGGTATAAATTAACTTTTAAGGTAGAGAATAAACTTTTTTGAGAATCCATTCATATTTTTTATATTTCTGTGTTAAATAGGAGAATAGCCATGATGAGGCAATTTATGATATAATCCATGTCGTGAAAAGGTTCCAAAAACTCTGCTAGTGAGTAAAACAGAACCTCCTGGGAATTTCAGATATGTCACAACACAGCAGAATGCTTTCTTGGAAGGTATTTTTGTTTGCTTAAATAAAAATCTAAATTCTTGTCTTTTCTCTCCTCTTTCCTGAGTGTAGCAGACAAGAACAAATGAAAATTGTAAATGAACTGTTAGATCATCTGAACACGACAGAGGAAGAATGTTCAAGTGAAGATATAGAGAAAAAGGATGAAAAAGATCTTAGGCAAATGATTATTCAACTAAGAGCTGAACTCAAACATTTCAAGCAGGTCACTAAATTCTTAAAGCAGCGAGTAGAATTGAAATCAACTTTTGATGGGGAAGAGAAGCTTTATCCAGATGCAGTGCCAGAGATTAATAAGGCGATTCAGCTGTTGAAAGTGGAATTGAAAGATGCAGCTATGCAAACAATGACTTTAGAGAGTAATGTCATGAGATTCAAACATGAAGGCAAAAAAGGAGCCTCAGAAGAAAAGTCAAAATATTCAAGATTAAGTGCAGAAGCAGAACATCAGCAGGAAAATGTGTATAAGAAGGGTGAACAGCATGAAAGACTTTCTTTTACTAGAACAAATGAAGTAAGTTTATTCTCTTTTTTGTACTTAGGGAATAGATGTATAAAAGGGAAAAATATGTTTCATTTCTAGTATTAAATCTTGCTTTTGTGTGATTTTTAGTGTTAGGAAAAGAGATGTAAGCCAAATATATTTTAGATAATTGTTCCTAATGTTCAGAGCTTTTCATCTCCTACTTCAGCATGCGTTAGAACATTAATTAATTGAATTTCAATCCTCCCTGGGACCACATGCTCGTAAATATTACAGCTTTTGGAAAAAGAGTCCATGTTTCTTGTTCATAATATACAGAACTAGGAGCATTGAGAAGTGGTGAAGTCTAAATGGCAAAAGTGTTCTAGAAAATTCTGGATTTGCATCACACGTGGGAACAGGCTGTGGAGGGGTCAGTGGGACACTTCCACAAACTCAAACTTTAATTTTAGGCTTTTGTTAACATCCCATCATGATGTCCTGCTTTGTGGGAAATGTGGCCAGGAGTGCCCTGTGAAGTGGGAGCAGCTTGTTGTGTTTGTCTGGGAGCTGAGTGCACAGAGTCTGTTCTGGCAGTGCAGGCAGGGTGTGCTCAGGCCCCACGAGTTTTGAAGCTTTCTGTCTGGAGGCAGTCTGTGATCCCAAACAAAGAGGTGGGAAAACAGTGTCTGCTAAAGACTTCTGTGAATTGTTTCAGCAGCAGTGATAGAAGTGAAGTTGAAAAGTCTTTGAAGATCTTGGCTCCTGCGGAGCAGACAAAGGGGAGTATTGCTTTTGATTTTGTGCACTGCTAACAGGGAATGTTGTAGCACCTTCTGCAAAGAGTGCTTTCCATAACTTTAGTGATCAAGAGATTTCTGAGAGGTAGAGATTAGGAGCAGTTCATTTTTATTCTGGCTTGTTCCTCTTGGGTTCTTTTTTCTGAAGGAAGGGGCTTGTAAATGCAGGAATGTTGGTAGGGCTTGTTCTGGGCACAGAGTGACAGGACAAGGAGGAATGGCCTGAAGATGAAGGAGGGCCTTCAAGATATTGAGATATTAAGAAATATGAGGTGTTAAGAAAAAATTCTTCCCTGTTGGAGGTAGTGAGGCCCTGGTTGCCCAGAGAAGCTGTGGTTGCCCCAGCCTGCAAGTGTCCAAGGCCAGGTTGGGATAGTGGAAGGTGTCCCTGCCCATGGCACAGGGTGGAATGAGATGAGCTTTAAGGTCCCTTCTACCCAAACCATTCCATGATTTTCTGATTCTTTCTGCAATTTTCTTTTTTTTTTTTTTCTTTGCAAGTTCCTGTTTTCCCTGAGTTTCAGTTTACTGTTCTAATTCACCATTTTCCAGATTCTTCCCTGCTTTAATCAGTGGCAACCTCAATGCAGCCCTTGAATCAGCTGCTTTAAAAGCTTTCTTGTTTGGACTAATGCACTGTATCTTTAGCTTTGGAATGGCTTTTATAAATAATTTGATGTAGCCAGCTGAAGTGGCCTGTGGGTAATCTGGGTGACAAATGTGTCTGTGTTACAGCCCTGAGACAGCTGGAAATGGTTTGAAGTTATTAATGCAGTTTAGTTAGCTGGGAGTTCTGGATTTATTTTGCAGCCTGTGAAGGATACTGTTCTCATATACGTACAAAAGGAATTGAGGATGGCATTAGGAAAATGGAACTTGCTTTTTATGATTTTAAATTGTGTAAAGACTGTAATTGCTGAGAAGTGAATGTGGAAAGGTATTTCAGAACACATTGGGTGATGAAAGAAATTAGGGGACTTAACAACACTGGTGGAGCAAATGAACACAAAATTATAAACTAAATCTATCTGAAGATGCCATTATTGGATTTTATTATTATTACACACAATTCCATAACTCTAATCAACACATGGCATGCTTTTATCTTTTTGGAGACAGCACTGGTTTATGCTGTGTGGTTTAAACAAGGAACATTTATTTTATGCAGAGTCTTCCAAAGGTGAGAGGCTAAAATGACTTAAGAAATGTAGTTTCCCCCAACTCCATTGAGGGAATGTTTGTTACAGCAGGAAATGGGGATCCTTCAAAAGAAATTTATCGAGTGGATGGGTGAAGAAACTGGTTTTGTTCATAAAGGATTTCTCTGTGGCAGAAGATACGTCCTCTGTGGCTGATGCAAAGTTATGCTGATTTTCTCAAAGCTGTGGAAGTAGGGCATGTTGGGTGGAGACTAAAGGAAGAAAGGAAAATAAGCTTAGGAGTTGTTGAAAAAGGAGGAGGTTCCTCAACTTTAAAAAAAAAAAAAAAAAGAAAAAAGTTATTAAGGAAAAAATGTTGCTGGGCTGGCAGACACTTATGATATAAATGACAGTGGGAAGCAGCAGTTAGAGAGGTCAGTTTGGGTGAGAAACTATTTTCCTAAGGCATCCACAAATCCAGAGCTAATTAATACACCTAGTGGTTCAAAGCCTTTGGTAGGCACTGCTGGATTTGCTGTCCTGCTTCAGGAGCTGGAAGGTTATAGATGCAAGAGCAGCTGAGGCTTACAGGAAATTGTACCAGTGGAATGGGTATTTTACCTCTCTGAATGTTTAATTCTCATTTAGCCAAGGGTATTGCAATTTCATTTTCAAAACTAACTGTGACAGCTGCCTGATTTTACAGGGAAATTTTTATTTTTCCTGGAATGTTTGTGTATGTTTCCTACACTTGACTGTTACACACGTGTCACTGATTCCCCACTTTTCTTCCATACTTTTTTCAGGCTGACTCTGCTTCCTTGCCCAAGAAGTCACGTCTGCCTGTGCCTGTGAGACCCTGCAGACCTGTAGGAAATGTGCCTTTGAGCTCCTGCCTGCAGAAATCAGCTTCAGAACCACAGCATCGTTCCAGAGCACCTCGTGAAGGTCTGAGAGCCTGTGAAGTACAAACCAAACCATTCCAGGCACAACCTAATGGAGAATTACTGGATGAGCCTGGTGCTGAAACCCTTCCAGAGGAGCCTGCGCAGGGAAACACATCAGGGAGAGGTAAAGAAAGAAAATCTGGTGACTCGTGGTCCTGCTTGCAGTAGTGGCAGCTTCTCTTGCAGCAGGAAGTAAACACAGATCATCTTTATATATCTACAATAGTGCTTAATCTGGCAAGTTTCTTGAGTAGGCAAATATGTGCAGACCTTGAAAAAACATCTTTTTTTTTTTCTGTTTGCCCCTAAGATACAAACCAGCTCTTTGTGGGACAGAAAATGCTGTGTACATGTGTAAAGTCTATAATAATTGGCAGATCACAGGGTGCTCACATGTGCATGCACATATCAGTGTTTAGATACATAAAAAATTGCCTTAATAAGATGCCAAGTTTAATGAAAACTGTCTGTAATGGAGACAAGAGAGTATAAAAATCCTGGTTTTGTTGATGCTGGGTAATTAAACTTTTCCAATATTCCACTGATCAGTCAAGTCAGCCGTGTCTGTTCCCACTGTGGCTGGGTTAATTTAAACTCAGTTGTTGACAAAGTACTGGGATCAGCAAAGTATGACAAATTGTAAGACAGAGAGAAATGGGTATTAGATAAAGATTTGGGGTGGTAGAAATACAAAAATGCACTTAGCAGTTAGAATAAAAACTGAGCAGGGGTGTGAGGGAGAGGGAATATAAAAATAAGACTCAGTCAAGTGGTGGGTGAGCCACTGTCAGACCCAGAGGTTGCAGAGGTTGTTGTTAAAAATAACATTGTTGTGGTAAGGCACAGATATGGTACAATTTATTGTAAATGCTTAAGGTTATGGGACTGGAGCAATTAATTCTGGTAGGTACAAAACCCATGGAGAATCCTGAGAAGGGCAGGGCTTCTGAATTTGATCCTGGGAGGAATCAGAAGCTGCAGTCCTGTGATTTCCTTTCCACTCTGATTTTTTCCCCTTGGGTAACAGTGATGCTGCACACTTGCTGATTTTGACACTTGCTGTGGAGATTGGTTTATGATCAATACTCACCTTGGAGAAACTTTTGAGCCTTTTCTCTAAGCTTAGCATAAAACATTTAAAAATGCACTAGAGATTGATTTACTGTTCCATTACAAAGGGGACCTAGAAAAGTTTATCTTCATTTGTTAGTAGGAGCCTTTGCAATTAATTCTAAGTAGTTACCCTTATAATTAGTTCAAGTATTTAAAGATACTCATATTATCAATAAAGATTTTCCTGTTCCAAACTGTCAGAGAACCAGGTTTGTTTTTGTGAGGTGAGGGGGTTTTTTACGTTTTTGATTTTGTTTATTGGTTTGGTTGGTTTTGGTTTGTTTTTTTTTAAAACTATCCCCAGATAATTTCTTTAATCTCTTACTGATTTCTATTTTACCTTTCCCCACTGTTCTCCAGTTGTCTCATTTCTCAAACTGGATAATACTGAGACCCAGGTGGAGTTGCAAGATGTTGATCCAGGTACAGGGGATAAGAATGAAAATGTAAAGGACAAAAATCAGCAAAACTGTCAAGGTAGAGCATTTATATGGTACATAATTTTAAAAAAAGGAAATTTAGAAACTTCAGTTTCTTCTGAGTTGTACAAAATTGTAAATTGCTTCAGGTAATCATCTCCCTTGCTGTTATTTGTGGATTTTAAATCTGGTTTTCTTAGCTGCTGTGGATTAATTGCTCCAAGAATCCAAGTTGGTCTTTCAGGCTTGTGCTTTCAGAAGGGCCGCAGGGATTTATGAGTCTGATTTCCAGTAAAAATAATGAGTTGTATGTCTGACTCTGATCTCTGTTGCTAATGTCCTCACTTCTGAACTCTTCTCTGAATTAAATGTTTGTTACTGCTTCTCCATCTAGTTCTGAACTATTGGAATGAAGCAACTGAATGACAGAATTTTGCTTATCTGAATTATTTGAAGGCATTCAAGTAGGCTGAAACCTAATGGAATAATTTAATGAAAATGTAAATAGGCTTAGTGCTGTGTGTTCCATGTTTCTGCATCATCCATTAGTCTTTTTTGGGGAGGGCTTGAGTAACCTGAATAACATTGCAGAGTGCAGAGGATATGACCAATTCTGTAATCCTGTGGTGTGCAGGGTCCTGCTCATGAACCCTTTGGGGATGTGGACACAGGTGCACAGGGACCTCATTACTTCTTTTCTTTAATTAAAGGGCACTTATTGCATTAAAAACTGCAGCCCGTGCTCTGATCTGAAATATTCTTTGCTAGGATCTGTTTTTATTTTCTCTGTTTGTTATCTGGAATGATGCATGGAGTCAGGGTTTCAGAGTTGGAGTTCACCTGGTGTTGGGATTTTTTGCCATCTGTGTCCCTGCAGCAGAAGTTAGTGAATGAAGTGTTGCATTCCCTTCCTGTGTCCTCCAGAATTCATACCCAGGCACTTTCTTGGAAGTACTTTCTTGGAAGCACTCGCTTCCTTTGGAATGCCACACAAAATGAGCAGAGTGCAGTGGACATCCTCTGGCCTTCATCTCAGATCAGAAAATGGTTTGAGTTGGAAGGGACCTTAAAAAGCTCATCTCATTCCAGCCCTGCCATGGGCAGGGACACCTCCCACTGTCCCAGGAGGCTCCAAGCCCAACCTGGCCTTGAACATTCTGGGGATGAGGCAGCCACAGCTTCTCTGGGCAGTGTTGATATCCCAGAATCACAGCTTCATTTTATTCCAGCTTTTAGGTAATATTTATTTTTATTCTCTTGGTCTTGGGCTTTCCTACAGAGCTGCTCCCCCTGTGTTTTTGTACTGATTTACAGCTTGAACCTGGACATTCAAATTCTCCATGGAAACCAATCTGAAACTATTGCAACCTGTCTGAAAGATCAATGAATTGGCTCCCAAAAGGGAAGTTCTAATTCGTAGTGATCTTCTGCAGAACTAATAGAAGGCGAAAATTTAATTTACTGGTAACTAGAAAATAATCATTTTGCTGGCTATTTACACATACAGCCCTCAACATGCACAGAGCTATAAACATGGATTATCTGTAGGAATATATGGCTTTTATTGGGCTGAACCTGAGGCTGATACTTAGGGATGGCAAAATCACCTGGGGGATGTGATGTTCATATCAAATGGGTGCCAGTAAAACCTTTACCACCAAACACTTCGGTGGGGTTTGTTTAGAACACCTTTTAAAAAGAAGTTATTATAGCCTCCTTTTCAAATCTGACTGTTTTGTTGATAGCCTTTTTAAAATTCCACCGACTTCATGCTCCAATTGATTTTGTATAGATTTTTGAAGTGAGGAAAAGAAGAATATTTAATTAGAAGTTTTAGGAGGAACCATGTGAAGTCAGAGTCTCCTTTGCCTCATGTTGGAGGTCATCATATTTATGACTGGAAAGGTCTGGGCTTGATCAGTGTGTGGGAAGAAGTTGGTTGTATTTTGAATATTGTTTATTTGAAAGGTAATAAAGGGTTTGAAATACTTGATGTGGAAATTGGATTAATGGCAAATCATAGAGAGAGGTCAAAAGTCCCAAACTAATAATGTATGGCTTGTAGTTACCTACATTCTGCTGTTACAGAATTGAAATAATTCATTCTAGTGCTGTAAAGAACAGAATGTCAGATACAGAAATGCTAATATTCACACACAAACCTCCTGTTTTTCAGAAATGCAAAATCATCATAACATGAGCAATGTGAATATCCAGAGTTCATTGAAAGAGGTGGATGCAGAGTTTTATTCCATGGGACCCCGGGACATTGACTCAGGCTCCAAGTGCCTGCCTGCTCACCGAGGGAGTGCAGCAAGGACAGATGCACTCGATGGCTGTGAAGCCACAGAGGATATAGAGGAACTGAAACAAAGAGTGGAGAATATGCAGTCTGAGCTTGAAAAGTACAGAGTGTTCCTACAGGGCTCTGACCGGCTCTTGCCCGGTGGTGTCTCCAATGGAGTTGTGAGTGATGCAGCCCTGCCTGTGGAAGGGTTTGTGACACAATATACAGCCATGGAAGCAGTCCAGACATCCTCTGGTGTCCCTCAGCTGGCTTACAAGATCCACACCAAAACCAGGGATTCTGAGTCTGTGGAAGAACCTGATACATGGGCAGCACAAAACCTTCAGGAGCTACTGTTGGCCAGTGAGGCAGAACTGGACAAAGAGCAAGTTGTGAATCTGCATCCTGATGAAATGTATCCTCTTCAGAACAGTCTGAGAGCAACATCACCATCCAAGTGAGTAAAACTGCTGCTCATTGAGGTTCCCCTTTGTAAACATCAGTACCAAACAGTATAGGAAGGTGAGATGAGGAAAATTTTATTCACAAGTGTTGTGACAGTAAAGACTAAATTTCACTAACATTAACATAAAGGAACTGGAATGTTGTGTTGAAAGACCCCTAAGCACAAAACTGATAAATTGGTGTTATCATCTTTAGCTGTTCTATGCCAGACACATCAGATGTGTCTCAGCTCAGGCCCACAGCTCTCTTTGCTGTCAGAGATCCTCTCTTGAGCCAGCTCAGATCTCAGGTTACCTGAGACAGGCTCACCTCTGTCACCAAAGCATCACAGCTCTGCATCACTCAGGATATTTTCAGGTGCCAAATACAGGAAAATAGAGCACCCCATTTAAGACAGAAATGTTTCTGTGAGCGATGGGCTGGCAGATTGATGCTGGTCCTTCTGTTTGAGTGCCCAGACTTGATGTGTAAACATAAGATGTTCACGCTCTAGTTCCGATTTATTTTGCTGTTGAGGGCTGTAATGCCTTCCTGTGAAGGATGTGAGAGGAGATAAATATAGAAATTAATGAATGAAATTTTATAGCATAAGCTCATAAGCTGGAAAATCATTTATGGGAGGCTGAAAAATATCAGTCTTGGATTTTGTATGGGACTTGGGGCAGCATTTTGGCTACATATATACAAATTGCAAACCTACAATGGGGGGTCATAAGAGTGAGCCTTTCTTAACATCCTGCCCCCTTTTAAATATTGTTACTGTCCTGAGAGCCTGTGGAATACCAGAAATTGTAACAAAGAAAGGCATTCAGCCTTGTGCCTTTCTCCTAAATGCTTGAGTAAGAATATTTGGAGATAGTGAACAACCACCAGCATGGGCTATTGTGTGTGCCTGAGTCTCACTGCTGTAAAATACAATGGTGTTACAGAGTCCATAGAAATTTACATCCCTTGAAAATATACCTCATCCATTTTACAAAGAAAGATCTGACTGTAAATTAAGGAATGAGACCCTGTGGATCACTGTGAGGTTTTTATGGCCACTGTGTAGGACAGTGTCATGAGTCACAAGTGACAGACTCCAAAATGAGTTATGCATCTCTTCCTATACAAATGACAGTAAAAATGCTGTAACAACCCACATCACCATAGATTTTGATGGATTCCCTGCATCTTTTAACATATTTTCTCCGTTTTTTCCCTGCTAATGGATGATTCTGGAGAAAGAACCTGTGGTACAGACAGTGGCAGTACAAAGGGGATGCCTACATTTGCAAGCATAAATTCAATAAATAAATTCAATTGATCAGAGTTGCAATTTATATTCTGGCTTGTGGAGTACAGGAGTTTGGGCACCACAGTGGTTGTCATTTTTTCTTGCCATACACATGTAGAGATGTGGAGAATTTTCAGACTGGGCAAAAGCATCAGTTCGGAAAGTCCAATACTGTGGTTTTGGCAGGAAGTACATAAAGTTTCAGAGAAGGGACAGTTGTCTGCTTCCACAGGGAGTTAAGAAAACCACAAAACACCAAACCAAAAAAAAAAAAAAATCCCCAACCAGTCAGGAAAAATATGTGTATTCTTGAAAATTCTTTACTTGTGTTCACTCTTAGTTTAATTTGGCACCTCTGCTGTCATCCATGTTCTTTCCAAGCAGGCCATCAAGTCATCCCATTAGTTTTGGCCCATTTTATAAATGATGCAGTTAAGTGAAGGAGAATAATCTCTAAATACCAAACTCAACAGTCAGAGACAATGCATCTCTCATTATGGCTGTTAAAGGCATTTTAAAAGCAAATTGAGCCACATAAAAGAATAGTTTAGGAATATAAGCTTAATTCCCTTTTTATTCCTATTTAAATGTCATTTATGGCCAGCCAGCTTTACAGCTAATTCCATTTTCTCAGATATGATTCGTTAGTTCACTCACAAGTCCGGGAGCTGTCCTTCCAGTGCCAGCAAATCAAGGAGATCCGCTGTGGCTGTGTCACCTACCACGAGAACCTCACCAGCCTGGTGAAGGCCTTTGAGGAGCTGCTCCAGGCCAGTGATGTTGATTATGATGTTGCTGAAGGCTTCCGGGAGCAGCTGAACCAGAGTGTGCTGCTGTTTGAGAAACTGGAAATGAAATTCCTCTACGGTGAGCAGCAATGTTTTGTGCTTGTCAGATGGATGAGCACCCTCGAAATGGGGAGGATTTTATTTGCTTGTTGGTGGAAGGAAGCCTTCCTGTCATGGAAGGTAAAATTTTTATGATCCAACAAGAATCACAAAGAAACACAGAATTGGAAATGATATCTGGGGATCAGCCAGTCCAAGTCCCTGCCAAGGCAGGGTCACCTGGAGCAGGTGCCACATGTCCAGGTGGGTGTGGAACTGCAGAGAGGGAGACTCCACACCAACCCTTGGGTACCTGTTCCACCCTCAATATAAAGAATTTCTTCCTCATGTTGAGGTGGAACTTCGTGTGTTTTAGTTTATGGCCATTGCTCCTTGGCTGGATTTTACTGTTGTAGCTGTACACTTTATTGACACCTGCTATTTGGGATCATCTCAACATAGGCATATTTTAACTGTCCAAAATATAGTGGTTATATAAAAGTTTTGTTACACATAGCTTCAGGGTTTCCTGTTTATGGAACAGCCCAGCTGACTGGTGGAGACACCTGGGGACATGAGTTAGTGCTGTGCCTGGCAGTGCTGGTGTAACAGTTGAACTCAATGATCTAAGATGTGTTTTCCAACGTGAATTATTCCATGCTTTTCCTAAGAGACCTGCATCTTGCTGCCTGCTCGTCTGGCTGGTGGAGAAATGTACACTGCCTTTCATAAGAGTGCTAAAATACAACCATATTTTGGAAAATGAGCGTCACAACTGACATTTGGCACTTGAAGGAAGAGTATAACCTGCATATTGCCTTCAGTCTGTAGTTTGAAGGAAATTAGCAGGAAAGTGATAGAAAAGGGGTGCTGTTGTGAGGAGCAGCAAGCAAGATCTTTTCCTGGTGTCACAAGTGCTGCCCTTGCTGACCCAAACAACCAGCAATCCTTCCCAGATGTCAGCTGCAGGGGTGCCATCTCCAGCAAAACACTTGCGGAGCCTGAGACAGGGACCTGACCCTCACATCCTCCTGGAATTGGCTCTGGGAGCTGCCTTTGTGCAGCCCCATTTGGGGCCCAGCCATAGCATGGTCCGTGTTCTGCCTTTCATTGCACATCGTGGCAGGATGTTGCAGTTTTGATTGCTCATATAAAGCAGCTGTGTATGAGAAGAAGGTATTACAGCCTTGTGTCATAGCAGGGTAATAAAAGATTGAGTGTATTCAACGATTTCGGTGGCTACAGAGATTCCTTGCATTGCAAATGAGAAGACTGTAGTTAATAAACATTAAATGCCTCTAAACCAACAGATGGTATCCTATATACCACGAAAAGTCACTGACAACTGAGACAATTCAATATATCTAACACAATGGTGCTGCATTGAATCACACATTAAAGGAAAATGATGTTTGTAGGGTTGTAAAGAACATCCAGTGTACTAAGAATTGACTGTAAAGAAGAAGCATGAACAGCTGTCTGTCTCTGCATTTCCATCCTGACCTTCAGTTCATTCTCCTGAAATTTCAGCTGTGCAACTCTTCCCTGCCACTTTTGCTTAATTGCACAAAAATTTTAAAATATGGGGAGCCAAGGTGACACCACCAAGCGCTTATTTCTTTATTCAGATTAGTGTCTGAGTCCAGGTGTCTTGCACTGAATTGTGCCTGTGCTCACACACAATCCACAGAGAATGTTGCAGGCAAAATCCTGTGTGTGCTCCTTCATTAAGGATGACTGGTTAGCCTGACTCCAAAACAAGCACAAAAAAATCTAGGTGCAATGGAATTGTTTTTATATAAATATTATTGAAGAAGTAACAACATGTGTCTGTAATCCTTTTGCCATATAGCACGATTATTTCAAATTGGTATGCTAATTAAAACACCAAGGCTGTAAAATCTGGCACCTGTGGTCCCTGATAATTTTTTTTTCTGTGTTCCAGAGCAAGCTATTGCTTTGTTGCTGGGCTATAAATAGTTTTGCTCATGTACAGCATTTGACACTAATACAAAGTGTGTTAGTATCTGTTGACTCCTCTAATTTCTCATTAATTTACCACTCTGTATTTAAATAGAGTAAGATGGAGGGGGAAAATTATAATTCTCAGTACGTGTTTTTAATCAGCTGTTTCTGCTTTGCAGGAGAATCAATAGGTACAGAAGTCACTATACTTTATGAATTAGCTCAAAGGTAAGAGTGCAACTGAATGTTTAGCAATAATATGGTTGTTTCATAAGTTGATAAGGATACTCCATGTTTTGTAGCATGTTTAGCTGTTTGGTAGGGCTTTGCTTATTAATATCTATTTTGTTAATAAAACACCCATTGAAAACAGACTAAGGCATTTTCCCCCACTTCTCACCAAGCAGGTGAGATACTGAAAGGAAAACATTGTGCCACCAGGATTGTTCTTTCCATGAACAGAAGTAACCATGTCCATAATCCAGTGTGATGCGTGCTGAGCCCTTGTCCTGGTGCAGGTGCCGGGGGGCAGTCCCTCCCTGAGTGTCCCCATGCCCTTGGGGCTGGCTCAGAGTCACTCAAGGGCAGCACTGCTGGAGTTCAGAGCACCTTGATGCTGAAGGTGAAGAGAGCAGGTGTTGTTGTGCTGTGTTTGTTGATTTTCTGCCAGCTTGGAATTCTTCTGTGCTACAGAAATCCTCAGCTGCCTGTTCAAGGCAGTTTGAGGTCCCCTGAACACATAGGTGACTGCCTGGTGCTAGAAAATACAAAGGAGGCTGGAGGGCCACTGATTATTCCTGCTGACTTCAGTGAGCTCTGCATTTCAGTCTTGATACAATCAGTCTGTAATACTTTTGATGTGCAGTGGTTTTTTGTACCCTGTCACATAAATTTACTTGTAAATTGGTGTAAATTTGGCACCCTCTGTTCACACTTCCCAAAGTCATGGAATAACTTCTATATTTTAAACCATTTTGTTTGGCACAAAAGGAATAATGAGAAGAATGCCACCATGTACCAGAACCTGCAGGGTGAGTCTCCTGTGCCATCTGCTCTTCACAGCTCCTCTGACTTTGATGTGTCAGAGAAGTCTCCTCTTGGCTCACCTGAGCACAGGCGTGACCTGGAGGGCCAGCACAGCACACTGCCACTTCTGCCAAGCAAGTTTCCTCCAGGTAATGTTTTTCCCATGGAAAATTTGCTGGATATTGGGAAAAGCTGATAAATAACACACAAGGGAACTAATTAAGAAATAATGAAGAATGTTTGTCTGCTTCAGCTTTCCAGTTCCTCATATAATCATTGCAATTTCAGTGATGAGGCACACAGAGATGGCAGCCATCTGAACTGCCCTGTTTGAGGCACTATAAAGTGTATTAGTTTGTGTCCTTGTTGTTTTAGGCTCTCAGCTTTTACATTGCTCCAGGCACTCTTTAAATAGACAAGTTATAAGGTGAAGATAGAAATTGTCAAGGGATTGTTATGTGGAAAAGGAAAGATTTTCCAATTTTATAGAAGCCAGTGTTGTGTTTCCTTAAGAATTGTTAAGTGCTGCATAATTAATACGTGGTGTCATGTTTGACCTGGATAGTTCCACTAAACACAGGTGATGCTTGCAGTACTTTATCGGCAGCAATGAAAATTTAATAGCTGAGCTGGCACATCCTGTTCAGGGAGAAATATTGCAGAGCAAACCAGGAGTGTGTGACACGGATAAACTGACACATCACACAGTGACAGGTACAACAGATCAGCTCCTGAGTAAGGATGAAACTTGCAGCCAGTGGAAGAAAAATTGTAGAATGGCAAAGCAAGAAGGAAAAGGTACAGTAATGAAACTTGATACAACAGATTTCTTTATTGTGGAGTGCATTGTGTAAGTCAAAGTCAAATTTCTCTCTGAGCTACTCTGGGAGCTTCCTATTGTTGTGAGGAAAAATGTGTGCTGGTGGTGTGTCAAGCTGGAATGTGGAGCTGCATTGCAGACCTTTGGATTCTTTCCTCAGTACAAGAAATGTTTATGTAGATAAAATTGTTATCTATGCCAGTTTTGGAGGAAGAAGTACGAAGAGCCTTAAAACTCTGGACCATCGTTTAAGTTGGAATGTAGCGTAGGGGTTGTCACTGAATGCGTGGTTTGAGCACTGTATGGAAGAGTGTTGTGGAGTCAGATATTCAATATCTGCCATTTTTAACAGCTCTGTGTCGTCTTTTAGGATTAACACCCATTAGATTAGACAAGAGCACATAGTGTAAAAGAATACAATCATCTGCTCTAAATAAGAAGTGGTCTCTTGCTTTATTTAGAGTTATTAATGGAGCATCTGCAAGAAATTAGAATCCTGAGGCAACGTTTAGAATACTCCATAAAAACTAATGAGAGACTGAGGAAACAGCTTGAGAGACAAGTAACAGACAAGGAACTAGATCAAGGTAAGAACTCATTTTATGAGAAATGGAATCCATCTTTCCTGCTGAGAGCCTGAGGGATCGAATGCCACTGGAAATGTTTGGAGCCACTGTTCTCTGTTGCTGGTGTTCAGCATCTCTGAAAGCCAAGCTTTGAGGTGGATTTAAAACTTTTCACAAGTAGCCAGCTTTCACTAAAGATGCTTTTGAAGCACCTTTTGAAGCAGCCCATCCCTGTATTTTTCTGCACTTTGCTTCACTCTCCTTCCCACCTTTTCCCCCATAGGAAAATTGATTAATATGCAATATTACTCAGACTGGAAGCAGGTAATAAATACAGACATACTTTCCTTTTCCCCTTTTCTCAATTCCACTGGTATTGACATTAGATTCATTATGTTTTACATCATCCCTGTGATCCATTTCTGTTGTTGTTTAAATGGAGGCAACCTGCACATGGCAGTTTGCTTTCAGGGATAATTTACAGTGATGGAAAGGTGGATAAAAAGCATCCATTTCATTCCTGAAGTATTTACACTGCTGGAAAGGCATTCTGTGCTCATGAAATAACTGCACTGAAACACTTCCAACTCTTTTACAGCTTCATAAAGATTCTGGCAAGGGCATCCATTAATGCAGTGAAAGTATATTTTCTTTATAAACTGTCTTGTGCCTTCCATCTGTCTTCTTGTTGCCTTAGCACATCTACCACTGTGTGCAGGAGAAATTTGGGAAACTAAAGGAAAAAAGCAACTACCTGTTAGAGCAGCTCCTTTTTGTCACCGTGTTCTTTCAGTTCTTGTTTCTCTCTGTATCAAAGATCTCTTTCATGCTATCAGATACGGACATGCTTTCTTGCTGGTGATGCTCTTTTTTTCCTCATAGATGAGCTTTCTTTGACTTTCAGTGTAGAAAGAAATTCTTAAGTGAAGCTGAGAGGATTCCCAAGGGCATGTGGGAATGGCCTTAAGCTGAAGGAGGGCAGGTTTAGGTGGGATATCAGGAAGGAATTGCTTCCTGTGAGGGTGGCAAGGCCTGGGCACAGGATGCCCAGAGAAGCTGTGGCTGCCCCTGGATCCCTGGCAGTGTCCAAGGCCAGGCTGGACAGGGTTTGGAGCATCCTGGGACAGTGGAAGGTGTCCCTGCCCATGTCAGGGGATTGGAACTAATTAAACCTTAAGGTGCCTTCCAACCCAAACCATTCTGTGACTTGAATTCAACATTTCTGCTTTTAACTGAATTTCCTTAGTTTGTTTTCTTTTAAAACACAAGGCCAAGTTGTAACATACTTAATTGTTTATGGCAACCTGCTAAATTCATGAGACTGAATTGTTTGTTCAACAAAAGTTATTGCATAGATTTATTCTTGTCTGATAAATATTGTATGGATGTATATACACACATCTGCCCACTGTTCTTGCCATGTTATTTTTAATATTTAGATTCTTTAAGTATTTAAATGCCTCTGGGCTTCCAGTATCCTATAAATGACTCAAATGCTGGTAATGACTACATCATTCCTGTAGAGCTGGGGCTTGCAGTGCAAGTGGAACTAAAATAATTGCTTCAATCATTTCAAGTGTTAGGCTTCAAAATAAAATCAAAGGTTTAATTTTGAGTGTCCTGGGTTTCAAATGTTCTTAACAGCAGTTAACATTAAAAGGGGGTTTGTTTGCTTTTTTTAACCCACAAGTAGATGATGTTTCTACTCAGACTTCAGCTTTTGAATGGTTTTATTTTGCTTTCCCTGGGAGTGAATATTTCCTTCTTCATTGCTGTGATTTTCAATAGTGCCTTTCTTTCAGTCGGTGTTTCCTTTGAAACCTTCAAGGTATGCTTCCTTAGCACTCACTTTTTCAGCACAAAACAGAATGAAAACTCAAGTGTATTGCAATTGTGGGCCCTGATGCTCCACTTTCCTCTGGTTAGATGAACCTTTGCCTCTGTGGAGAGAGTAATTGATGTCTGCAGGGCTCTGCACAGAAGTAGCAGTCTCAATGGTGGGTCAAATTGTGGGATTGTGGCCCTATTACCACTGGCTCTGCATTATTCCTTATTATGTGGGATAACCAATAGTTACATTCTAAAGCCTTTCAGTAGAACTGTGATAGCATAACTTTTCAAATAGGATAAAGCTGGGTGATGAGCAATAAATTAAATTAGAATCAAGATGAGACCATCAAGCCTTGCCACTTCAACTTGGATTGCTTTGTTACAGTCTGAAAGGAGAAAGCCTTTTGAGTTCACGTAGCTGCCTCAACTCTTTAACATATAGATAGTAAAATGCCATTAGTGCCAGGCTTCCAGAGCCTTTGAGTCTTTCAGCAGTGACAAGAGGTTCATATCATGGCACGCTACATCCCAGTTAGGTAGTGGGTAAAAGCTTCAGTTGGGATTACAATAAAATGAGATTACTCAGAGGAAGTGCAGCACATCAAATTGAGTTGAACTGCCAGAGCTGAAAGGCATCCTCCTCATACATTCAGCTAATTTTTTTGCCAGCTGGTTATTTCTCTATTAACCAAATAGTTGACATTCATACTTACCTCAGGCTTTAAAGTGTGGGAGATACTGGGATAACCAATCAGCTGAAAAATCCTTTTAATTCCAATGGGTCCTGAAGTGTTTTACTGACTATGAGAAAGTTGCAAAGGGCAATAACAATGACTTGACTTGGATTTCAGAGGCAGCACCTTGAGAGTGGGCTGTGGCACTTTGCAGGCTGTGCTGCACCAGTGCACATCACTGGGGGGTGACTAGCACCAGTGCAGTGCATTGAGGATTGCCTGGACTGGGATTTAACTGGCTGCATACAGGATTTAACACTTAGATTCACTTGGCTGGTGCCGGAAGATCCTCAGAGCAGGATTCATCACCCTTATGTTTGTCAAAGTCAGACATTTAATTGGTGTGGTTACCCAGAGCTTCTCGTGGAGGCACTGGAGGGAAGCCCAGCTCCTGGAGCGCAGGGGATCTCATCCTCAAAGGTGTGAGGAGAGGAGACACAGGGTGAGTTGAGCTCTGCAGGGGCCTGCTCCTCCCCATGGCTGCTGATGGCTGATCAAGGCTGGCTCAGTTATCTAAATTTTAGAAACACAGATTTAAGAGGGATAAATCTTCATCCCAGTATTCATAAATGGGCTCTGAGTTTGTAATCTGAGGCCAAGACAGTGACTCCAGCCTTATGCTCCTGCCTGTGTGGTAACAGATCTATCACCAGACTGTTTCCAAGCCCCTCTGCATTAACTCCTGTGGATTAGCTGGTAGAATCCCATTGTTCTCTCACTAAATACAATGGAGTATGAGCAGAGCAAGACTAAAATACGTGGTAAACCCTCCTACAATTTTCTTTTCAAATCATAGCAATGTCACAAAATACTCCTTCATTTTGTCCCGTTGGGATTTTAGCTGATAGGTAAAGACTGCCAGGGATAATTCTGCAATTTTAGTAATGGTTGCCCAGCAATGAGAGGCACTTGTGCTGCACGGGGCTTTGGATTACTTGGCATTAACCTGAGCTGCCTTTTAGTCTGTAGTGATAACCTTCAAAATATATAGGGGAGAAATAGCTTTTATAGAATGTTTTTCTGCAATTTTTTAAATTGTTCTTGTCTGGAAAGTTTAATCTTTAATGACCTAGAGATGACTCATAAATCATCTTTTATGTATATATTTATAGGTTCTGCAAACATTTTTATCCATGGCTCAGAGCAGCATAATTCCCTGACTTCTGAAATACATTTCCTGAGGAAGCAAAATCAAGTTCTGAATGCAATGCTAGCAAAAGGATCTAGAGGTAAAAATGTAAACTGTTCTTTACAGGAGTAGCCAGCAACTCATCCCAAATCAGAAAACAATGAAATATTCACAGTCCACTCATTAAATTGACTTAACCATTCATTGCACCCCTGAAATTCCGTGCTCAACCATAAGCATTCAAGCTGGGATTAGCAATAATGGAGAAGCAGCTGATTTTTTTTTTTCAGATAGTGTCTGAAAAAGCTGATTTAGTTAAAAATCAGAGCCACAGTGCATTGTGGGCATTGCAGATACCTTGTGGTTCTTCCTGTTTCAGATAAACAAAAGGAAAATGAGAAGTTAAGAGAATCTCTGTCTAAGAAGAATGCAATCCTTGAGCATCTTCATGAGGACCATGAATGCATCAAGAAGGAAAACGAGAAGTTGCAAAAGCAAATTTGCCAAAAGGAAGATGAAATCAGATACCTTACATGTCAAATCTACAGCAGTCGCAATGAATTGAACAGGTATTGATTCTGTCCCCATTTAAAGAGTCATTTAGAGAAGAGCTGTCAGTGTGACAGGCATGTGTTTAGCCATAGCTCATTAACATTAATGAGAGGCATGGATATATTCAAAAGGCAAGGGAAGAATTGTGGAGGGAAAGAGGAATGGATTTTAGATTTTGGAAAAAAAAATCAGAATTTAACTCAGCTGTTTATTGATACTTAACAGGTTGCAAACAGAAATTAATGTAAAGCAGCATCAGCTCTCTGAGAGTGAGAAGTTGCTGCAGTCGCTGCGGACTGAGATCAAGGTTTATGAGAAGCTGGAGGAAGCAAGAAGGAAGAGAACAGGTATAAATGAACACTTGTGTCTGTACCCTTTGCCCTTGCAGCTCTTCCCTCTGAACTTGCCCTTGTCAAAGGCCAGGAGGGCTGGCTCAGTGTTCCTTTGCTTCTGCTTGTGTCTGCTCTGCAAAGAAAACTGGCAACCTGCTGCTCAAATGCTTTCACCTTGGGGTGACTGCAAGCCTGAGATGTGTCAGAGGTTGACTAGACACCCCCAAGTTTCCTTTATCTTCTTAGCTAAGCTGAAAACCAGAATTGAAGACTTAGTGACTCAGGATGAGTTTCCTGGGGATCTTAGATATTTACTTGTCATCTAAAAACCTGCTGCTGCATCCTCACAGGTCCTGCTTACCCAGAGAGCTTGTGCTTTCTCTTGGCTGAAGGTGGGGGGAGAGGCTTCTCCCTGGGGCTGGCAGAAGGGCTGACATTGCTTTCTGAATTAGATGTTCAATAATTTTGTGTCCACTTTGCTGTCAGTAAAAGTGAGAGGAGGTCACCTGAGTTCTTCCTCCCCCTTGGAAGGAAGCTGTGCCACCACACCTGTTGGTAGCTGTTGGTGTGCTGAGGTAAAGAGTGGGATGCTGTTCATTGCTGAAAAGCCCTTACACATCCAGCAGATTTCCCACGGGAAGTTCTTAGAAAGTTGATTCTTCTCTCCCTGATGCTCCAAGTGTTGTACTTTGCTGCCACTGGTTTTCTTGCCTGGCTGCAACAGAAGAGCCCTGTTGGCACGAGGCTTTAAGGCAGAGTTGGCTCGGGGGTGGAAGGAAATTCTCCTTAGAGAGTGGCAGCACCCTCCTCATGCCGCTGAACCCCTTCCCCCTGTCTGCAGAACACTCTGAACACTTGGGTTTCAGCAGGAGGAATGCATGGAGTTGTTTGTGTACTGATCTCTTTCAGTGAGAAGGCAAACACAGCCCTTGCTTTTCTCAGATTCAGATTTGTTCCTCTGGTTGCCAGGTGATCACTGTTTTCTTTTTCCTTCAGTGTATAAAATTAAACTCCCAGTCCTACTCCATCCCTCCTCCGCACTCTGATGTTCCCCATTCCTTTTCCTTTCCCCAGACTGTGCATTAATGCACTTCACATTTTGTAAATCCTCTTCATTCTCCTTTTATCTAATTTTTTAGCTTTTGGCATGAGACATAGTAGCTTTTATGGACAAAGTAAAAAACAATTTTCAGCTCTTTAAATCTTTCAAGGGTAGAAGCAATTAAGACATGCTTTTTTGTCAAACCATTATCTTAATGCTGTTTGTAGTTAATTCTTAATATTGAGCATAACACTGGCTATAACTTACTTGCTGAGTGTTCTAGTGGGTAATACTGTTTAATTATTAGAGATGTTTGAGTGTTTCTTTTGAAATGGTCTCAGATCCCAGATGTGATGCCTCAGAAGAATTCCAGAAAGATCAGAACAATCCACTGGATTTACATGAGCTGCTGACTGAAATCCAGAGCCTGCGAGTGCAGCTGGAGAGGAGCATAGACACCAACAATTCTTTGCATGAAAAATTAGAAGAGCAGCTTTCCAAAGGGAAGAGAGAGGAAGTGGGACCCGTGTCAGCTGTTAATATCAACTGCCTGTTGAAGGCAGGCTCTGAGCCCCGTGCAGGGCTGCATGGTAATGTGCTCTGTGTGCCTTTGGCTACTGCAGAACCTCTGCCTCATTCTTTAAAGATGCTCTGACAAGCATCTTTAAGAGCCTTAACCAACATTAACTCTCCTCAAATCCCTCTGCTGTTAGAGCTGGGGTGTGAAGTGCACACTGGACTGCCCTAGAGCCTCCAGCTGGCTCTTCCTTTGCATCCAAGCAAAGCATTTGCAGAGTCTCTGGGAGGGGAGGATGCCTGCAATAAATTGCCATCACTTTTGCTTACCTGGAGGGTTCTTTTTTCACTGCTGAGCTCTATAGTGTTTGCTAAGGGTGTGTATTACTCAAGAATGATCAATAAGTGCACTAAGTGGGCTCTGGATAAATCAGTTGTCCCCTCTTTGCCCTTGAGGAATATTTTACCTTTATTTCAATCACTGTTAAGTGAGGCTGTTTTAGCAAATGAAGGAAAGGGTAATGTTTACACCCAGGGTTAGGTTATTGTTCGGTATTGATGTACATGGGATACAGAGGGCATGAGAACCTTCCTCCTTAAAATGCTCTGTACTGTAACAGCTTTCCATACATCCAGATAAAACCACTTGGACCAGAAAGATTCCTTGGAATGTCAGCAGCTGAATTTTTTACATGTGCTTTTCTCGTAGGTGCTCAGGGAATGTGAAAGTTCTAAAGGAGGAGTAGAGAGACAATCTTTAGTCTGGTATAGCTGTGAAAAGTGTTCTACTTCTTGTGGACCTAATGGGAAGCTTATATTTGTTAATAAAATGTGTTCATCAGGATGTATTTTAGATTTTTGTAACTATGGTTTGATTTTGGGAGATACCTAGGATTTGGATAGATGCTCAGGTATAAAAGCAGAAGATTCGTGGCACGATACTAGAAAAATTATCTGATGCTTCCAGAGACCAAGTGTAGCATCAGCAATAAAAGGAACTGAAGAGCTGGGAGGGTTTTTTTTTAAAATGGACATAAACATCTAATAATACATTCCTTCTCCCTTTTTATATGTAGAAAATCTCTGCAACTGCCCTGCTGCCAGGAGAAACATCTGTGAGCTGCAGAAGCAGCAGAAGGGATGCTGCATTTCAGACGAGAAACCAGGTACGCCCAGAGAGAGTTTTAAGAGAAATTTTTAGAGAAGTCAAGTGCAAATTAATTTTTTGTGTGTGTGTGAGGCTAAAAAACTGACCCTATTTTTCCGCCCCAGGTACTCAGGATGGCGTGGACAGTGCCTCCCTGTGCAGCAGCTCCTCGGGCTCCAGCAGGACGTGCACCCCACGCCTGGTGCCCGGCCACCGCATGTGGGCAGACAGGAACGGGCGGCACGTCCTGGGCCTCATCGAGGACTACGATGCCCTGAGGAAACACATCTCAGAGGGGCAGCAGGTGCTGGCACACATGGAGGCTGCTCTCAGGGAGAGCACCAAGCTGCAGGAGCCTGGAGTGAAGGTGAGCACTGAAATCCTCTGAAGGAGGATGAGTTTTACGCAGAGGCACAGAATGGTGCGAAGGGAAGAATTGATTGAATAACTCAGGATGCCTCAAGCTTGGCAGAGTCATCGTTCAGATGGACTCAGTGGGATTCTAAGTTAGTTAATTATAGGCCTTTAAGCAATGTCACTCTCAGTTTTGGCTTTAAGTGAGGTGAAACTGCTTGGTTTTGCTATGGAAATTGGTGTTTGTTGTGCTGGAAATGATAAAAAAGTCAAACAAAAGCAGCAGCAGAAAACCCCAGGTAAAAATCTAAAATGCTGTAGAGAAGGTTTAAACTAGGGGTGTGTAAAAGTAACCTAAGAACAAAAATAATTAAGATTTTCATATAATGAAGGCTTGAGATAAACCCAGGAAATACAAGACAATTAAAAGAGATGTGGTACAAAGCTGATGAAGTTCTCCCCTTAGTTGAATTCAGCCTTTTAGTAACACTAGGTTTTAACTGGACATTAAAGATTGATGTATGCTGATGGGGCTTGTTTCATATTACATTCATATTTCAGAGAAGATTTTTTAATATTTTTCCACTTCCTGGTTATCAGTTGAACATTTAACAATATAATAAGCTACTCCAGAAACTTGAATATTTCATTAATGATCAAATACTGTCTTCTAGGACTCAGTGTACCATCCTTCCTTCATTCTCTGACAGTGTTAGCCACTCATGGTGCTCTTGCTGCAGTCTTAAGGATGCTTAACCAATAAAACGGGTTTTTTTTGTCTTTAATAACAAAATTCAAGTCCTTTTTGTCAAGAATAGGAGAACTAGTTAGTTGTTACTTCTGCTAATTTTCTCTAACGTAATATTAATTGTTGGACACAGTTAATGATGGCATATTTGGGGTGGTTTGAAAAGAGAAATTTGCCTACAAGCTTCAATTAAAGGGAAGGAACAATCTGTGCACGTCTGTGGCATCTAACAAGGAATGAAGAAACTTAAACCCCAGGAGGAAGGGCCTGGATCAGGCAGGGAAAACAGCAGCCAGTGGTAAAAATAATGAATCACTGGCATGGAGAGTGCTCAGAGATGCTGAGTGGAGGCAATTTTGGGGATAGATTATGCCAATGTTTAAAAAAATTCCATGTAGTGCTTTCCTGCCTTGGAGAGGGAAAGGAAACTAAATGTCTAATGAAGGTCCTTTTCACCCCTATGATTTTATGATAATATAAATGCTGTAAAAGCCCATGCTTGCTGCTCTTTAGGAAACAGAAGGTCTTAACTGCAGGGATAAATTTGTGCTACTTATTTTTGCAGTTATAATTAGTGAAGCTGTTGAAGGTGCAGTCTGCAACAATTCTGAAATTCTTTTTGTGGTATCACATGTGTGCTCACACAGTCAAATGATGCCTGAATGACACTTAAGACTCTCTGAAGTATCATATATTTCCCAATGACCTAGTTAACATACTGATAATGACTGGAAAAGTAATCTCTCTAAGTTTTTAACTTGTTTTGTTGGTGTAAAGATAAAAGCAGTAGGTTTTACAATTTGCAGTTTCCTATCAAGCTTTACATCACTGAAGTTTCAGACTACTTAGCAAATGGGGTATTTTATGTGACAGGAGGATTCTGGTTTGATAACAATGCTAAATAAATATTCAGTTTGTATCCTGCATGGGGCAGGAACTGCAAATGCTTTTCTTTCATTACCCTTCTCCCTTCTGTAGCACCATTGCTTTGGTAATTCATTTGCTCCCCTCACATTCTTTCCCTCCCCTATTTCACATTTATGCAATTTCTTCCATTTGGTTTTCTCATCTGTCAGCAGAGGAAAACATTTTATGTGTACCCTGATAGTTATTTTAGCATTAAATAGAACAGTTTAAAGGGTCTGCTAAGAAAGAAACATCTATAGTGCTTAAATTGATATCTGTAATCATTGACTTTCAAATAACATGACACAAAATGCAAATGAAGAAAGAAGAGAGTTGCCAACTGTTAGCATGTGGCGTAGCAAATCTAGTAAATATAATCTATTGTTAATCATGGTTATTGATTAGGATAAATCCCCTCCCTCCCTGAAATTCTCAGATAATACATAATTCAGCAGCCTTTGTTAACTAACAAATTAGTTTTTATGGCACACAATGGCTGTGTACGTTTTCTTAGAAATGAAATCACACCACCTGGATTAAACCCATTAATTAAGATTACATTTTCATAGTGGTTCAAGTATAAAATATAATATGTCTCTAATCTTGTGATGCAGGTACCAGAACAGGCATCCCTGCATGGCTTTTCCACGAACACTCACACAGTGCAGCAGATTTTAGAGGAGGCTGCACGTTCCCTGAAGCTTCTCTGGAGAGTTTCTCTTCCCCTGAAAGCTGCTCATGGTACTGCTCAGGGCATTCAGGTACTGCTGGGCTTCAGCTGGGCTTGGCTTGTTTGCTTGGGGGTTGGGATGGTTTTTTGGACTTTGGGAATGTTTCCAGGAAGATGCATCAGTTACAGATGGGTTATTTGGGAAAATCTTCAGAAAATCATAACCCCAGTCTCTGGACACATGGATTTAGTGTGAGGCTGAGTGTGTCCTGATCATGTTGTGTGGCCAAGTGTTCATTCTTAACATAGTTTGTAATAAAGATGGAATATCTACATGAGATTCAGGAAATTCAGGGAGGTGGCAAATGCTCCACCTCAACAAGAAAAGGTTTGGGCTCTGTGTTATTTGAACCAAATTCAATTTGATTATGTGTGTATTGGTGAGAAGAGAAACATCAGCAACTTTGATGTAATCTCAGCTACATTTTCTTTAACATTCTTCATGCCAAAGCTGTAAAAGAGGAAGCTTTTGTAAAAGGGTGACAAAACCCCAAGACAAGTTTTGTAACACTTTAACTAAAAAAGATTGCACTATGCAAACGAATAAAAGTAAACTAAATGAGGAATGAAGTATCTCTGCTGTCAGAATACCACCCCTCAGCACTGAAACCATTTCAAACCCTGGCTTTAAAATAAATCTAAAGTGATTTCACTGAGACTTTTTTATATTTGTTTATTAAGGGAAGCAGGATATTTCTAAAGAAAAAACCCTCAAAGTTTGGGAAAACAGACATTTTCTATATAATTTCCTAACATTTTTGCTGATACTTTTTAGTGTCCTTAAATACATAAAATCACAAAAGCAATGGGAGTGAAGTTTGCTGTGTGATACATCCAGTGATGTTCCAGCTTCAGATTTGGGATGCCTTGGCAGGGGTGTGTAGTTCCATTTTTATCCTCCTGTATGTAATCCGTGCAGACAGCTCCATCCTGGCCTGGGTTGCAGGGACTGGACGTGTCTCACGCACACAGGGCTTTCAGGAGGTGGGGATGCATCTCCTGCTTCCCTCTCACTGAGCTGAGCCTTGGTTTGGATCAGTCACTTCTGCAAGGCTGATCTTAATGTGTGTGGGGATCTGAATTCCCAGGATGCTCCTAATTAGAGGCTAATTCTGGAGTTTTTAATCCAACACCCCCTGATCTTGAGGATGTTAGACTGCTCCTGATGTCTTAAATGCAGAATATGAAAGAATCTCTCTCTCTCTTGAAGTTTGGATTCTAAAGTACTCTGAGTATTCAGTGCCATCTCAGCAGCCCCACTGGAGTAATCAGTTCTTCTGCAGAGATAAAGAGTGAGGGCAAAATTCCACAAGTTTTATTACTTAACAAGTGGCACAACAAGGAGAAAAGGTCCAAGCTTAAATCTGCACAAGGAGCCAAATCAGTGACAGTGGCAGATGTACCAGGGCTTCTCACAGTCCTCTTTTACACATCACTGACCACAACTTTGTTGGGATTGGTGGTGAAAACTGAACCTTAACAATGATACTGTCAAATAATTTTTCAAGTAAACTGTCCCAGTGCCTTTTAGCCCTGTGCTAAAGGCAGCATCAGCCATTAACAGAACACAAGGAGGAAACTGGAATTCTGAACCTGGCACTGGCCTTCCTTATCTGTTCTAGTTTACAACAAAAATAGGCACCAGTCTAATAGAAAACTCAGTCTAACAGAAAAACTACTTGCACTAAATTCCAGCTCAGAATTGTAGTTGTATCACAGAATCTCATGTCATGGGGGATGTGAAGGAGGAAGGACAGGACTCAGGGGTGGTCCTTCACTCCTTTGAGTTGTTGGCACTCCAAGGAAGCTTGAGGATACTTGTGCAAACGTATTGAGCAGTTCCCAATGTAGAGAGTACTTCTAGCTAGTAGTTTAATATCTTACTTTCTTCTCTCAATTTAGGATGAAGGAATGAAAGCAGAAATATTTAGGTTACGGAAGAAACTGTCTGAGCAAGAGAAGAAGTTGCACAGCACAGTGAAACGCCTGCACTCCACAAACCAGCTGAAGGAAAACATGGAGAGAGTCATCATTGACCAGCGTGAGTATGGGCTTTAATAATGATTCTGATTTGATTTCTGTACTCTGTGTGCTTTAGTAATGATTCTGATTTGATTTCTATAGTCTGTGTGCTTTAATAATGACCCTGATTTGATTTCTGTAGCCTGTGCCTGCTTTTAAAATTGGTGTTCCCTTGTGTGCTCCAGCTGTGACAAACAGGCTCAGGCTGTGCCCCAAGTACAAAAGGCTGTAGAGAATGTCATGAGAAGCTCCCCATGGTTTTACACAAACCACTGATAATGTGTCAATCCATGCAGCTGCCACTAATTCCTACTTGGGTGTTTCCATTTTGGATACTCTTGTTTCTATTTTACAACAGTTGTGGACAGAGGCAAAGTTACTGATTGCTGGAAGTGTTTTCAGCTAAAGTTTTTTACGTTGTCAAAATTGTGATTTTTGCCTCAGTCTTAATAAATGTGGAATTAGGCCTTTACATTTTCTGAAGTACTGGCCTGCAATGAGTTCTGTCAGTGCTCTGCACCACACTAAGAAGTGCAGGAGAACAAGCTCAGAATAAGGGAAACACAAGTTTGCTATGAGTAATTTTTTAAAGAAAAAATAGGGCATTCTTTGAAATTGTATTTTACCCTTAGTGGCCTATGTCTAGAAAATTATGTGGAAACATGAAAACGAGTGGGACACAGGGAATATTGTAGCTGTGTTAAGCCAGGTGTCTGTTTGAAGAGATCCATCTCTGCTGCTTTAGACTTTAATCACTCACCAGAAGAGCTCTGAATGGAACTCTCCTCTACCTTCATGCTACAGCAATATGGGTATTGTGAGAGGAGTTAATTTTCTTCTGAAAAAAAAAATTTCAAAAAATCCATTCTTCCTCCCTCTGAAGTGGTGGGGCTGAATGGCTCATTAGTCCTTGCTGGATTGGCACTTGTGTTATCAGTAATTAATCTAGACTGGAACATTTTCCACACCATACAAAATTATAAAATATCCATAGTATTATGTGTTGCTCAAGTCAGTTAAATGCAGTGTAGAGTGATAAATGTTATTTTGCTCCATAGCCTGTAATTTTGGTATCTAAGGCCCATATATCTTCTGCCTGCAAATTTTTGTTGTTTCAAGCATTTATGGGCTGGTGTTTGGTCACTTCTTTCAAAATTGCTATATTATATATGTACAAGTTACTTGCATTAAATAATAAATTATGTTTTGTTCAGGTTTTAGAGCCAAATAGCTCAGTTTGGGGTTGTCATGTAAAAATCAAAGCTATTCTGTCTTTCCAAATAATATCCCTGGGGTAGATTCACTGGGTAGATTCCAGAGTCATCTCAGACACACTGGATAATTTCAGAGCCAGGCTGGGTATAAATCAACAGAGATTTTATTTTATCCTTGCAGCCAAAATGTAATCTCTGAACCACCCCACCCACCCACACTGCCCAAAAGCAAACAGTGCCTGTTGCCCTGAATTTGCTCACTTTTTTTTCAGGGCATTCAACCTCCTCTGAATGAAGTGCTGAGAAACTGAAACCTACATTTTGTGAAATCTCTGTAATGCAAATCTCTGCTGGGAGAGCAGCAGCTGTGCCAGCAGTGGCACAGCTTCCAAATTCTCGTCAGTGGCTGAATTTAATAGTTTTGATTTAGAAAAATCCAGTTTGCCAGGTGAAATGAGTTTACCAGCAGAGCTCTCCTGAGCAGCCAGCACTCTGCCACACAAAAAGACCTGCATGTGATTTTCTCCCAGGTTTCACTGATTATGGGAATTACGGATGTTGAGTTGCCTTTGACTTAAAAGGGCAATTTCAGAAATGTTTCTAATTTGTGTCTGTACACAAATTCCTGGCCAAGCCCACAGCAAAACTGTTACTTCGTGAAGCTGATGGATTTTTTTCTCAGGTTGCTTACACTGGGTTTTGAGATTTCTTCTCTTCTCCTTTTGCTAGCAGGCAAGGAAAAGCACTGCAGCAGGTGACCTTGCCTGCCTTCATTCTGCACACATCCTGCTCCAGTGAGGATATTCAGGTTCCCTCTGTTATGTAGCTGAACATTCCTAAATATATTTAGAGGCAGAGACTGGAACATTCTTGTGGCTCAGAGTCTTCTGTGTGCTCTCTCTGGTGAGAGAGCTCATTGCTTATAAACCTCATCTGAACCTCTGAGCATGGAACAATGCAGTGCCAAATTGCAGTAATCTGCCAGGGGTGTAATTATCTCATGACAGCTCTACCCTTGGAGTTGTTGGCTTCTTATTGTTGTAATGAAAAATCTTTATTATGACTAAACTGTTTATTTTTGAGACCAGAATATCAAACTGGTGCTTGTGAATGGTGCATTTCAGCAGTTACAGAAGTGACACGGATTAGAGACTCACATATTTAACCTGACATTTCTAAATACCAGTTCTGTTTGGAAACATCCCCTCCTCCATTCCCAGGTCTCCTGCTGGCCCCACAGAGACTCACTGGGCTGGATGAATGGAGAAAACCTGGAACCCTTCAGAGCAGGCCCCTGGTTTTTGATTTCCCCATGGCACGGAGAGGTTGCTTTGTCCTTGAACTGGCTCCTTTTGCCATCTGTCCTCTTCTCCCCCTCCTAACTGCCCTCTCCAGCCCAAGCAGGATCAAACTAGAGTTAGATCATGTACCAGCTCCCCTTAAAATGAGCAGAAAAATCTTCCTGTTTGACTTGGCTGGAGGGATGAGCCTGGCAGGGGCTGTGCAGGTCTGGGATGGTACATGCAGTGCTCAGCTTTGCCCGTTTCACATGGCAGAAGAACTTCAAAAACACTTCCCGGATGCTTAGGATTGAAAAGCAGATTGTGGAATACAGGCCAGCAGCAGGAAGTGACATTCCAGGGTGGCCCTGGACCTGCAGTCCTGAGGGAATCCTCCTGCTCAGACATTATTTCATATTTGGTCATTTAGAAAGGCTTTCAGTATTCTTTTTAACCTCCTCTTTCTTTCCAGTGGTTTTAACACATGATGTCTTGAAGAAGGCTAGAGGAAACCTGGAAGTAAGTAAAATTTTTGCTGGTATTGAATTCCTTGGTCTCTGCTAGTCAGAAATACACAGTACAGTGTCAGGAATATTTTGCAGAATTGGTCTGATTTGCTTTAGGTTTGCTCCCTAATCAAGCCTGGGTGACAGCAGTTTAGTGTGATAAATAGCCTGCTGTGTTTGATGGCTGAATTAAGAGTTTTATGACTGACCACATAAACACCTAAACCCTTTCCTTCCTGATGCTTTCCCTGGATTAATATTCATGTCTGTCATCGTCTTCCAGCAGTTCATTTCCAGGAGATCACAGCCTGCTAACCTGCCTGCAGCATGAGCTCTCACAGACACCCTTGTTAAAAGCCTGTGTCAGTCACTGGGGGTGCTTTTATTTTTTACCCACAAGACCCACCAGGGGAAGATTTTGGGAGCAGCTCTCTGCTGGTGCAGGGCGTTCAATCACTGGGAGTGTTTCAGGAATCACTGCAGATTTGATTTCCCCCACAAGGTTCAGACTTTTCTCCCAGAAGGATGCAATACATTCTTTGACTCTGAAATCTCCTCCTTCTCCTCACACCCCTCCACTCTGAATAACTGTACAATTTCAATTTTCCTCTAACCTTTTCCGTGCATCCCTTCTCCCTCATCCCCATCAACATCAACATTTCCCCCTGCAGCTGCTGTGCTGCTCTCAGCCCTGCCTGAGCTAGAAAGTGATGACAAAACAATCTTTCTGCTTACAGAAGTCTTATCACTTTAATTTGAAGATCTAGTGAACACAGGAGCTCCTCTGTACACATCCTTGTGCAGCAGGATGGGGTAGAGACAAATTGTGGGCACTGAAGTACTGTACAATAATAATAATAGTAATAGTAATAATAATAATAGCTTTTCTAACCAGGTTCCACCAGCTGAGAATCAAAAATCACCTTCCTACACCAGCAAAAAAAAGATTCTCTGAAGGAGAAAGTTCTGCTAATAGAGCCTGGGTTTGTGAGTGTTGTTTGCTTTGGGCTGCCTTAATATTTATTGATGTAAAAAATGTTTGTTCAGCTCTTTTAATGGAATCAGCCTTTGACCAAAAAAAAAAAAAAAAAAGACAAAAAAAGACACCTTTTGGTAAATAACTTATTTAACATTTTCTGTAATGTAAAGATGGTTTTAAATATTTATTACAGAAGCAAGGTACTGCAGGTATTAAGAAAAAATCCAGATTTTTTTTAAGTTGGCACATTTGGAATTTTATATTTGTACTTTTCATGTTATAAAACTATTTGTTGTTGTAGTCAAACAGGTCCTGAAAGAACCAAGAATGTGATCCACCTTCCACTGTTTCTCTCCTGCTAAAAGAATGTAGGTTAAAAAAAATACTCTGCCAGTTGTCATTGTTTTGTAGCAATGTGAAAAATGTTAAATATTTTAAAGCATTTTAACCATCTCTGGAAGGTTCTTCTGGAAACTGCCTGATACTGGGCTTTGTGTTAGGTACTTAGATTGATGCTGTGTCTGAAAATGTTACTTAGAATCAGACAATTAAAATGAAAAATCATCACAAATGTGTTTGTGTTATTTTGTTTAAAACCTTAGACTTGGAGCATTACTGACCAGAGCAGCCACATCAGATCATTTATTTCCTGAGTGACTCAAAGTGAACTGGGAAAATAGTTCAGTTTAACGTTAACAAGACTATGATTTGCAGTGATTTTTGGTTACAAAGGCAGAGTTTATGGTGCAAGCATGACTTTATTGAACTGATTTCACACAGAACACGATGTTCCCCCCCCCCCCCCAAACTGATGATATCCCCATTGTACAAGGAAATGTGTACAAGGATGTCCTTGGCATCCAAGCACTGGGACTGGGAGATCCTGGTACAGGATGTAAACCTCTTCTCTCTCCCATCTTTTCTCTTTGCTCCCCTCTGGTTCTGAAAAGGCCGCGATTGGATCACCCCAGAACCTTCTCCTCTCCAGGCTGAGCAGCTCCAGCCTTTCCTCACAGATGTCACAAATTATCACTGGGGGTGGTCTCTCCCATTCCTTCCTTCCCCACAGTCACTGTGCATGTGAGTTTCTTTTGCAGAAAGCCGTCCTAGAGCTTTGCACTTCCGGGGTGCCTCTTCTATGGTCCCTGCTGGGTCCTGCTGTTGGATTTCCCAGCCCAGGCTTTCCCTGAAGTGGATTTAGTGGGGGTCTCACAGCCTTCCTGCAGGTGTCATGTTCTGGGAGGTGCTCTGTGCCCTGCAGAGCCCGTGTCCCTGAGTTTTCCTGTAATTCCCTGGGTCTGGGAGGTGCTCTGTGCCCTGCAGAGCCCATGTTCCTGAATTTTCCTGGGATTTCCTGGGTCTGGGAGGTGTTCCATGCCCTGCAGAGCCCATGTCCCTGAATTTTCCTGGGATTTCCTGAGTCTGGGAGGTGTTCCATGCCCTGCAGAGCCCGTGTCCCTGAATTTTCCTGGGATTTCCTGAGTCTGGGAGGTGTTCCATGCCCTGCAGAGCCCGTGTCCCTGAATTTTCCTGGGATTTCCTGAGTCTGGGAGGTGTTCCATGCCCTGCAGAGCCCGTGTCCCTGAGTTTTCCTGCAATTCTCAGTGTCTGGGAGGTGCTCTGTGCCCTGCAGAGCCCATATCCCTGAGTTTTCCTGGGATTAATTCCCGGTGTCACATCCCGGGAGAGGCTGAGCCCGGAGCCTGCAGGGGGAGCCAGACCCCTTCCTCTGGATTTGGGAAAAACGGGAAAAGTTAAAAATAAACCCCGCGAATTGGGGGAAACGGGGGGGAGGCAAGGGAAGAGCGTGCAGTCAAACTTGTTCTTCAGTCTCTTCACACGTTATTGTCCTCACAGCTCGCTAAAAACGTCAAGTTAATTTTACTAAGTAGCTAAATTATAGACACTCAGATGTAATCAGAGTCCGCTATACATTTCAACTTTCAAAATTAATCACTCTGCGTTTCTGAGTTATCACACCTGAAGGAAACAGCTGTACAGCTAAATATAGCATTCCCGTGACTCTTGGTCTTCTTGCAGCCTTTTATTCCCCCCACACCATCTGCACTTAAAAATAAATAAATAACCAGGTTAAATGGTTCCCTTTCCTGAGATGATTTGCCACTTACTTCTTAATGGTCCCTGCTGTGCCCTCTCAGAGATCTTCTCCTGACCCATTTTTGTTTCTGATAGGTTCTAATTGCTGCACCCAGTTCACACCTGGGCAGGTCTCAGCACTGAAATTGGTTTAAAAAAAAAAAAAAAAAAAGGCAGCATATCATTACCTCTTTAAAAACAGATGATCCTACAAGATCAAAGTATTTCGTCTTAATGAGAAGTGCCTCTTAACCACATACAATTTACTGGACTGGTTTAAAAATAATTAGGAAAAAAAAATCCAGGAGAAAACCTCACCAGATGGTGGCTGTGGAAGACAAAGCTTACCGAGTGTTAAACTTTGTTCCCATTAAACAAAATTAAATTTTCCTTTAGAAATAATTATGCAGGAGAAAAATAAGCAGCATAAGCAAATGGAATTATAGGAGGGGCTCATTTGCTTGGTGAGCTTTCATTCTGTGGGCAAGGTGAATGGAAACATTGCTGAGAGAGTGGTTCAGGGAGGAGCACTCCGGTGGGAGAGGGGAGGCTGCTGCCATTACCTGTGACCTTGAACCTCCTGCTCACTCCCCAGCCTCACAGACACTGAACAGGCTGAGGTTTCTCAGAGAGGATTCTAAAGGGCCAGTTGAGATTAAGGGGAAAAAAAAAAAAGGTGAGGAAAAAAAGTTAAAAACCCAAAGACAAGGGTTTTCCCAGCTCATGAGCCCCCCTGCAATAAGTGCAGCTGTGCAGTAGCACTGAGAAGAGGCAATGTTTAATACTGGGGCAGAGCAGGACCTGTGCCCACCACTGAAGACCTCCCCCACCTCTGCCAAAGGGAACAAATAGAAATAATACCCAAAGCTCACAGGTCGCTGCCAGTATTAAAAATAAATCAATGCAAATGCATTCAGGCGTTCTTAAAAACAAGAACGCAGCAGATCTTGAGGTATTTTAATCTCCACTAAAGCTGCCCCGTTCTGGTTTGGGGAGGCTTTGTGGGGGTGGGTAGGAGGGGTGGGCTTCCTGGGGCTGCTGTGGGGTCACAGGGAGCTTTGGGGAGAGGGCTGAGCCCTCCCAAATGGAATCACGGAGCAATTTGGGTTAACTTTTCCCACTCCAGCCTGGCCCAAACAGCTAGGCAGAGGCAAATGTGCCCTCTTGACATTTTGGGTTTATTTTAAACCCTGTCATCACTCCCAAATTCCACAGAAAATGACAATGTGGGAAGAGAAATATAAAAAACAAAGTGGCAACCCTCTTCAGCTCTACTGGTACCAAATTTCTGAGGTGCAAAGCGCCCAAACCTGACCCTGGTCTCTTGTGGGCTCCTTGGAGCCCAGCAGAGGCAGGGGAGGGATTGGGGCAGAGCAGGAACCTGCAGGGAGGTCAGCTCTGTGTGTGGGTGACATCAAACCACTGCAGAGCCAACGGGACCGAGCTGCTCCTGCTGTTAAACCCAAAAGCTGCTCTCAGGGGGCCGTGCAGGGGGATTTATTTGCACCTCCAGCACTGGGTTCTGCTTGGCAGAGGGATTTCAGCCTCTGGATGCTGGGAGCAGCCCAGCACAGCCGTGTCACACTGAGGATGCCACACAACAGGACATCCTCACGGCTGTAACAACTTGGGAAAACCCTGCTGGAACAGCAGAAACTCCCTGCACACTTTGCTGCCTTATCCCTCTACCCTTCCTGAGCCGGTCCTTGGCTCCTCAGTGCAGTGTTCTCCTGCCCAGGGGTTTTGTCGTTCGATGGCAATGGCAGGTTGTGCAGGCAGGGCTGTGCCCGCAGCTCCGGGTGTGCTGCGGGACCCGAGAGTGCCCAACCCGGCTGGGGTTGGGTTCCTGCCCAGCTCCTGCTGCCAGGGAGCTGAAATAAACCCAAACATCCCTGCCGGATCGGGCCTGTGCTCGTTAGTGTGAGTGACATCAATAAGATGAGATTTGGAGCCTGAGTTATTACTGAAATTAGGGAAAAAAATAAATCCCCAACCAACCCTGGTCTCAAGTTGTGCCCTGCATGGATCACAGTGATCCAGGAGCCGTGGGCTTTATTGTCAGGGTGAAATTATGAGTGAATTTAGTGCTTGCTGTAGTTCTGGTGCTGCTTCTCTACATCCCTGGAGGTAAATTCCTTGCTCTGACTCTTTTCAACAAGTTTAGCCTCCAGATTGATCAGGTTTGGCTCCCAGAGGAGCAGACTCCTGAGGGTGCCCCATCCACCAAAGCCCCCCATGCTGCCTGCACAGCCTGGGGCGATGGACCCCTCACCCTCCGGGGTGGAGGAAAAGCAAACCAATCCCTGTCTGCTCCTAAAATGCCATTTTCCTCCACCACAGATTGACTCTGGAGCCACAGCTGAGCTCCCAGGTTTCATCCCAGTGCTGGCTGCTGAGGGAATTGCTCTGGGGAGGGTCAGTGGATGCTCCCTCTCCTGCAGGGAATGATCCAGGCTCAGCAGGGGTACAGCCACAGGCAAGGAATGGCATCCCTTACTTTGCAGAAAATTCCTCTTGCAGGGCGCAGAGGCCTCATCCTTTTCTAGTCCAGTCTGCAAAGCAGCAGTGGGGGAAGCCAAGGCTGCTCCTGGACTGGGGACACCAGAGGAACATGAAAGGTTCTGGTGACCTGTTCCCATCTTTCCGTCCCTCTCCTCACCATCCTCCACACCTCAAATGACCTCCCACACATCAAATCTGTGTTTTTACGGCTTCTGTTTCTAGAGAAGTGGCACAAAGTCCAGTGTCACACAGTAGCACAGAGCTGTGGCACATCCCTGCTAACCCAGCACACTGAAAGAGATAAATAAACCAAATAATCCCTTTTCCTACCTCTCTCCACGGGAAGTCACTTCTTTAATAAGTTCCAAACACCAAATCAAGCCCTCAGAGACCTCCACAGGTAGCTTTGGGCTCCCCTCTGTTCTCCGGGACCTGCAGCTGCTCCTGCCCCATCCCAATCCTGCTGCTCCACACTCCAGCCACATCATCCTTATCTTTAATTTCTGAATTGACCCCCTGGAGAAAAATCTCTGCATGCCCATTTTTTATGTGTTTATCTTGTCATTTCTTTAGAAAGATACTTGTTACAAATATATTTTTCCCCTCCTTCCCCCCAGCCCTGTCGGAGGAATCTACTTGGGTAATTTGTTGAGCGGGTTGCTGGGCCTTGCATTATGCATGAGATGCAATCTTGATTTTTGCACTCCACTGTGCGCATTCTGAAACAGGAACGGCATTGTGCCTGCACGCAAAATGAACATTAACAGCTCAAAAAAATACCCCAAAAACATACCCCTCCAAAAACAACAAACCCGAAAAAAACCACCAGAAAACCCCAAACAAAAAAACAAACCCAGAAAACAGAAAATGCCCATTTATTTAAAGGAAAATGAAAAAAACAGCCTCCACTTTTTCAAGCTGTTCTGGCTGGGATTGCTCAGAGCACTCGAGTTGTTCCCATGTAGGCTCTGCTGGGGAGTAACCAGGCTCTGTGGGACACAGCAGAGATGGTGCTGCAGCATCCAGGGATGGATGGATGCGGCTTGGAGCACCCTGGGCTAGTGGGACATGGCCCTGCCATGGCAGGGGGTGGAACGAGAGGATCTTTAAGATCCCTCCCACTCCAAATCATCCTGGGACTGTGTGTGAGCCCAAATGCAGCATCACCACCCCCCTGCAGCCGTGGAGCTCAGGTGGAACATCTCTGCTCACAGGAGGAGGAGGATCACCCTGTCCCTCCCTCCTGCTGTCCACACAGACACACACAGACACGGACATTTCCTGCTCCTAGAGACAAATAAAACCTGCATCAGCCACTCCTGCTCACCTGGCTTGTGCTGCAACAGCTTTGGGAACACATCACAGGGACAAACATTTTGGGTCAAACTCCAAAGGCCACCATTCACCAAAGCCTCGAGCCTTTCTGCCAGATGTACCCTTGTTAATCCACCACACCTCCAGTCCCCCCTTCACCCTGGCAGGATTGGGTGCCGGATGATTTGGGGTTGTGGGAGGAGGTGGTGACACAAGCAGGGGACACAGGTAAGGGCACAGGCTGCTAAGTGTGGTGTCAAACCCTTCAGGCTAAAAACATAAAGCAGAAACGCAGATGCACACTATATATATATATAGTATATATATATATATATATACAGAAGATTCACAGCCCATCAACCCCCCCCAGCTCTCTGCCCTGCAGTATTTCATGCTTGGAGGCCATTGAGTATTTCAGAGCAATCACACGTGTGGCTCAATTTAAAGGCCATTTAAAATCCAGCTCTGACAGTGATGTCCTTATCAACCTCTGCTGGGGCACCTCTGTCCCCTCCCGAGGGCAGGGGCTCTTCCTGCAGCCCCCGGGGTAGAGGCCACACTGCTCCCAGGGCCAGAGCTTGTAATTTTTCACTCAATTACAGAAAACCAACCAAAACCCCTGAAGAAGAAGGAAGAAGAAGGTGAAGAAGAAGGACTTAGACAATGCCTTAAATCCTCCATGTTGCCCCATATATATTACTATATACTAAAACCCCAAAATCCAAGCTTCCAGAATTTCAACATCTTGTCTGCAGGAGAAAACAAGGACAAGAAACACCTGTGTTAATCCCAAGAGCATGAGCAGTGGAAAAGAAAAAGAAAGTGGCCCCTGAGAAGGAATTGAGAAGGGAAAAAAAATGTCAGAGAATGAGTAAGAGGGAGAGAGAGGACAGGTTGAAAGGAAAAAGGAACAGGATAAAACGGGGACCAAGATATAAAGCCAATTATTTTTGATTTTTTGGCTTAGGGGCTAATTTATTACAGCAGTAAATCATGCTTAGGACAGGTAATACAGCAGCCAGAGCACGGACATTATTTAGACAGTGTGATCACGGTATTAGCGCTCAGAAAAGTGGAAAAAATTTAAATTTTAACTGCCTTCAGGCCACATCTCACCCTTCACAGCTCAGCATGAGGAAATATGGAACTTTCCCAGAGCCAGGAACTCCACGTGGAGACGGGAGGGTTTCGAGGTTCGAGTTTCCTCCCTCCCCATCCCATCCTGGGCTGGGCTGGAGATGCAGCCCCGCATCCTCCTCTCCCAGCACCTGTGTCGGTGCCAGGGGTGTGACCCTGGCAGGCACCAGGGCAGAGCTGAGGATGTGGAAACACCCCCAAGGAGCTCTCAGCGAGCTGCTGTGTGTCCCACGCGCCCGGCCGGGGGTGCCAGAGGGGAATTCGGGCTGTGGGAAGGAACCGGGCGAGACTGAGCCTCTCATCACCCACCCCGCAGAGCGGCTTGGCTGACGGGGAAACGTCTTTATGTTTTCTGAAGGTGGTGCCGCCATAAAGAAACTTTCTCGGGGTCCGAGGAGGGCGAGGGGGTTCTCCACAGGCAGCGGGAATTGCAGGAGCAGCCGCATCCCCGCATCCCGCCTGTTCTGCAGGAGAAGCGCTCTGGAGCAGCGCTCTGTGAGGGCTTTGTTCCCTCATCTGGGGCTGGCAGGACGCAGAGGACACTCCCTGCCCCTGTGTCTGGCTCTGCACCGCTTTTTTGGGGTGTTCAGCCCGTGCCCCCCCGGCCCGGCCGCATCCCGGGCTGGTGTGAGCATCCCCAGCGCCGCAGGGACCCGAGCGCCCAGCGCTGCCCTCGGGGCACCGGGGGATGTTGGCAGCCTTCAAAAACGATGCCAAAGACGCGAAAAACCTCAACCTGCTTCCCCTCAAATCACAAGAGCAAACGGGGCGTTCTCCAGCAGCGTGTGATGCGAAATTGGTGAACTCCACTCAACTCGACCCCGCCGCGAACGAGTGGGAAAATTCTCGGCAACCTGAGCCCCTCTGCCGGTGATTTCCCCTGCTGGGACATCCACAGCGCGGTCCCGAGGCGCTGTTTGGCAAACCACAGCCCCTGGCAGCTCCGTGCCTCCTGCTGCCCCCCGGGCATGGGACAATCGGGGACACAGATCGCGCATCCTCCCGCACACCCCAGCCCGGCCCGGGCACACCTGCTGCTCCCCTGCGATGTTCTGCCTGCCTAAAACCACGGCAGGATGTTCTTCTTTTTGTGGCTGGGAATATATTTAAGAAATGTGTTTACTTATACCCTGTAAAAGCACAATGAACTTATCTCCAGGCACTGCGTTAAAGAAACATTGTGATTTTTGAAAGCTGCTTTGTTCAAAAACTCCTCCAGGCAGGAAAGATTAAAACCTAGCTAGGTAGTGGTGGCTAAAGGAAAAAAAAACCAGAACCATGCTGTTGTAATTTCACTGTCCCTAACAGAGCAACACACACTGTGCATGTGTGGGATGAGAAGTTAAAGTAACTTGGAGAAAGCTATTGATTTCTAACAAGGGCAAACATGGACAGCAGAGGTGTTTTAAAGCACTGCTCGAGTTATTGAGCCCAGCAGATGCCACAGGGGCACTTTGAAGCCTCAGGTGTTTGGAAACACAGCACAGATTGTCTGGTGTTTGATCTCCCACACCATCACCATCAGCAGCTCCCAGGATAACTGGGGCCAGCACTTGATGGGGGCCTGATTGATTTGGGTTGATGTGAAGGCACAGGGACACATATGGGCCAAAACCCTGACACTTCCACCTCTTCTGTGGGGAAAAATGTGACTTTAAGCAGAAACAGGGCCGACTTCACTCCACAGCCAATCTGTCTGATGGAATTCAGGCTGCAGAGCAGGAAGGATTTTTGTATTTCTATCTGCCTGAATGCAGGCCTGCTCCTTGATTGTTTTTAGTTGCAGCTAATGATAATGCAGAGAGAAAGATCAATATGGAGTGTCTTGGCCGGGCAACCTCCTCAAACTGCAGAACTTGCACTGAGTTGTGACATGGGGAAGCTGAGAAACAACATGAAAATTTTCTGCAGTCAGAGCAGCTCTCTGATGATCTGCTCCTGTGGGCCCTGAGGTCTCTGTGGTTCTTCTGACTTCCCAGGAGGGATTTTGCAGCAGCTGCTGGAGTTTGTCACCGGTGACAAACCGCTGGGAGACCCAGAGCAGAGCCTGGCCAGTGCCCTCCCTCATCTCCTGCATGGATGGGAGCACTCTGGACCTTCTCTGGCCTCAGGGTGGGCAGGCCCTGGCACAGGGTGCCCAGAGCAGCTGTGGCTGCCCCTGGATCCCTGGCAGTGTCCACGGGCAGGTTGGACACTGGGGCTTGGAGCAGCCTGGGATAGGGGAAGGTGTCCCTGCTATGGCAAGGGTGGGATAGGATTTAAGATCCCTTCCAACTCAAACCATATGATTATTTTATGGCCTAAATGCCCTCTCTGCCTTTCAGGAGGCTGGGCCACCCCACGCTGCAGCATGCCACCCTCGGCATTGCATGGCCACCACCCTGGGGATGGTGGCACCAGCCTTGCTGCAGCTCCTTCCCAAAGATGCAACCTTCAAGCCCACTTGATATCTCTAGAAAATAGAATTTTCCCAGAACCTGGGCTTTTCTCCTCAAAGCAAAGAGCAAAGAACTCCCATCTTGTGAGGGCAAGAGCACACACCCCAAAATGAAACAGCCCAAACCTGAAGCTGTGGAGCTGCACTGATCATGGGGTGGGGGCCTGCTGAGCCCACCAAACCCTGCCTTTTGGAGGGCCTGTGGCTGAGGGAGCCCCTCAGGAGCCTGGCTGGGCTCCATCCCCAGGGATCAGATCCCTGAGGGCAATAGGACCTGGCTCAGGAGACCAGAGTGATGTGGTGTCCATTAAAGGTTTTATTAGCACAAGCTCGTGTGGTGACTGCATCCCTCACCAGCGCCAATAAACCCTTCATACCACACCATTAACTGCCCTGTAGATGCCACATCACTCTTCTGTAAAATACTTCATAAAGTGGTTTAAATTTTTCCTCTTTTTTTCCCCTCATACCTTTTGGCCATAAAGCCACGCTGGGTTTAACAATGGAGAGCTGAGCTGAGCAGAGCTGGCTGGAAAAAGGAAGCCATCCTCACCTTTTCACTTGTTCCATGGCCTTAAAAATTTTTTATTATCTGGGAAAGCATGAAATGGAGTAAAATTATGCAATGTGTAAAATATGGCAGCCAAAGGGATCCTGCAATTTCTCCTCAGCCCCATGGCAAATAGGACTCAGGGTTTGGGGCTGGTATTTTGGGAAGTTTTCACAGAATAAGGCAGGGGGTGCTCTGACAGACTTGGGTTTTCAGTCTGTTATAACTGAAGGCTCCAAAGGACAGATTTGAACACAAGGACAGCTGGAAAGAGGAGGACTCATCTCCAGCAGTGATGGGAACTGCTTTCAAAGCAGAGAATCACACTAAAACAAGGGAGCACATGGTCCAGATGACTGCTTTCCACCTTTCCTCAATGGGCACTTAATTTTTGGAGAATCTGGGCATGAGTAACCCAAAACCCAGCAAAAGGTCATTCAGAACAAGTCTGACTTGTTCTTGAGGGACCAGGAATGAATTGACATTAGGACAAAATATGCTCACTTTAGCTCAAACCCCAGCCAGGATGGTTTTCTGTTGATGTGGGAAAAGATTAACACTTGGTCACTCCTAAATCTCTAGGAATGGGGAAGCTGCACAGGATTGGCAATGATGTATCCTTTCCAAAAATTCAGTTTTAAAACCCTTCCTTTTTGTAACCTTGAACTACCACTCCTAGTGTGTTGTTTTAACTTTTTTTTTTTCTTTCTTTCTTTTTTTTTTCCTTTGTCCCTTCAGGAGTTGACACAGTTGAGAGAGCAGAGAAATTAAACTGTGCAGGATTGCTTTCTGCATTGATAGACTCAGATTCTCATTCATGCAGAGACTTAGGGGGAAAAAAATGTTTAAAAAATCACTGGGATCTCTCTTTGCTCAGAAATCTGTATTCCATTAACTCTGACATAAGGCACAAAGTAAACCAAGAGACAGAGAAACTCACCCCAGTGGGTGGCTGGAAAACAGAGGCAGAGCCCATTAGCATTCTCTGTGTGCGCAGGGAAGAGAGGGCTTGGGCACACAAAAAGTGATCCTGATGGAAGGAACAGCTAATCCCTCCTTGTAGCAGCAGCAAAAGCCTATGGCCAAGAGAGTCTGCACGGATTTGGTAGAAGAGATAAGAGGGAGCCAAATTCCAGTGAGCATCCTTTTCCTGCAGCTGATTAGCAGCTGCACTCCAGGCTGGAGAACACACACACCACGCTTGGAAAACTCTGAGTGGAGAGCACCGACAGCAACACAGACACCTGGGAGAGAGCTGGGAACAGGAAAGCCACAACAATCCCTTTGCAGGGACCACAGCTTGGCTCTGTCCTTCAGTGGGCAGATACAGGAGGAGAGCAGAGACAGATCCATCCCTCCCTGGCGAAGAATTGGCTCCTGAGCTCCTTGGGGAGCTGGAGAACCCAGGAGGGGCTGCAGGAGCACCTCTGGAACCTTCCAGCAACCCTGGCACAGGCCCTGGGAGTTGCCTATGATGGATTCCAGTTTTAAATAATTTTACAGCTAAGGCTTTAAAGGGACCAGCTTGCACAAGTGCAGATGAGTTGCTCATGTACATTAATTTTCCAGAGAGGCAGAGTGGCTGCCCCTGGATCCCTGGCAGTGCCCAAGGCCAGGCTGGATGGGGCTTGGAGCGGCCTGGGACAGTGGAAGGTGTCCCTGCCCATGACAGGGGGTGGAATGGGATGAGCTTTCATGTCCTTCCAACCCAAACCACTTTGTGATTAATGAAAATATATTTAAGAGGTCTCTGTCCAACTGGGATGAAATCCAGAAAAGTCATTCAGATGTGACCATACAGGTAGAGACCTATGACATCAGCCTGTTTCCTGAATACATTTGCCTACAAAAGATCCTTTAAAAAGGGACCATTCCCTGGCCCTGCAGAGCTCGCCTGCCCTGCCAACAAATCCCCTTCCTGCACAACACTGTGGCACTCCAAGGGAATTCTGCACAAGGAGTGAATTTCAGCAGGAGAGAAAGGAGAGAGAAATACCCCAAATCCCAGAAAGGCTCCCTCAGCTCCAGCAGCCCTTGTGGGAACCCTGACAGAGCCCAGACAAACAGTAAAACCCTCACACCAGCCAAATGGCACAGTTTGCTGTGGTCCACACAGGCAGAGGTGATTATGTGATGCAGCCATGGATCCTTCCAGCTGGAGGTATTTTAAACACACAGGAAATAATGTCAGAATCATAGGACTGCAATCTTTAAATTATATTCAGAAAAGATGCTCAAAGCATATATCATTGAATTATGAACAGCTTTGGCAGCTTTATTGATGATGTTGAATCTGGTTGACAGATGCATTTACACTGCATAAGCATTCGAGATGCAAGAGTAATTGCTTATTAGTCTTGTTGTGAGGCAAAACACCAGATTGAAATAAATAGGAGCTCATGAACACAATTTTGCTGCCTCTTTGATTATTTTTTCAAGCTAACCATCTGCTAAGCATCTGGGATTCTTAGAATCCAAGATCCATAGCCCCCACACAGGTGGGAATTAAAAAATACAAATAGAAGGAGCTTAAGAACCCAAACAAACTATGATATGAAATTGTCCAAAATGACTGGGGAGGTTCTTTCACAGCTTGAATACAAATGTGGGGAGTTTGTTTCTTGCAGGACACGTGGAACAGATGCAGAGCCAAGGTTCTCTGTCCTCTTGGTGCACTGGTGCCCCTCAACTCAGGCCAGGGCCAAAAAATGCTCTGTAGTGACCCCAGGGAGGGGTCTAGGGACCCTAGAGATCAACTCAGCAGGACACTCAGCACAGGGGTCTTCACAAGTGAGACACACTGGGACAATCCAAGTTCCCATGAGACCTCCAGGATTCCCTGGAAGATTTGCTTGCAAGATTTTTTTGGTGACATTGTCAGACTTCAATTTCTCTGTCCCTTGCTGCTAGGTTTTTAAACTTTCATCAAAATAGAGAGAAAACACAAATTTGGAAAGAGAGAAAACACAAGCACAGGAACAAGGAAAAGAAACAACATAGGAAAGAGGGAAAAAACCCCAAAATAACGAAAAATGCAGTGAGGGAGAGGCTGCTTGATCTCCTCAGCACCTTGCTCCAGTGGTTCTTTTCCTCTGGCCAGGGGTGCTGGGTGCCCACACACCACCCATGGGGGCAGATCCAGCCCTTTCCACCCTCTACCCATCCCTGGTCTCTGATCCTCACAGATTCCCCCTTTGTGTCCCCATGGGCTCAGTGTCAGCTCTGCCACCAGCAAAGGACAAGGACAAATCTCCACGAGGACAGAGCCAGGAGCCAGAGTGAAGTTTGCTGCAGGGTTTATTGCGGCCTGTGGGATGGCAGCTTTGATAAGAACATAAAATTGATATTTGAATTTTCCCCAGCTGTCACTGCACTTGGTGCTGAGAACACGAGTTAATAAAAACAGCCAGTTAAATAACTGTCAAACTCAGGCAAATACCCATGAAGCAAATGTTCTTTTAAAAAAAGCAAATTAGACATGCATTTTCCTCCATGAAAAAGAGCAATTAGAGAAGCTTTATAACTAATATTTGGTTTTGGTTCTAAAGTATTAAGGATCTTTCCTAAACACAGCACAGTGAAGGGTTTCAATTAATCTCCTTTGAACACACACATTCAGGTGGTTAAAAAGGAAAAAAAAGAAGAAAGAATGATTTGTGCATCAAGATCTGTCATCTCCAAAAAGCTGTAAACAGTATCTTAGAGAGCAGAGTTTGTGTGACAAATTTGAGATTAGGCGGATTCTGATCTAAAAATTAACTTGCTTATCAGAGAAATAATATTAGAGTAAAATAAATTAGAATTTCTACTGAAGACTCTAAAAGTAATTTTTAAAATTAATTAGAATCAAAAAGATGGATCTCAAAGGATGGGACAACTCTAATTTAGACAGACGGTAATTAATTCCTTATTTCAGAAATTCATTAACAGGCTGTAAGAGCAAATCATTCCTTTGCTGGAGTTAAGCTCCAGAGGGAAAGATTCATCTGGAAAGGGTCTGTGGGAACTCCCCTGCTGCTGGAGGGCAGGGGAGCCCCTCTGGCACCAGGTTGGGTTTAGGAGGGGTCACAGGGGTTTATTTTGGGTGGAAGGTTTGGACCCACAACTGCTCATGCTGCAAGCACAGAGGCTCAGCTGAACCACAGCCCTCACAAGCCTTTGTGGATGGAGAGAACAAATAAACCCCTAAAGATTGCTCCTGTTCGCCATTAAAGCTGATATGGTGTGTCCCCCACTCCCTGTCTCAGTTGGGGCAGCAGCTTCCACACCTCCCACCTTCACCAAGCCCCTGGCAGACTCACCACAGGTCCTCAGGCCCTGGTGTGGGGACAAAACCTAAAGATTTGGGGAATTTCACCTTAAATCTCTGTCATTCAACAGCAGGGATCCAATCTCAGAGCAGATGTGTCCCCCTTTTCCTCTGCTCCCACCTCGATTTGAGGATCCTCTTCCACAGCCCCAAAACCCAACAACCCCACAACACCACCACTCCCCAGGACAATATCCATCAGGAAAACAACTCCTGTGACTTTCCCTGGCACTGTGGACGTGCCTGGTGTGCTGCCATGCCCCGGAGCATCCCCACTGTGCCATTCCACACCCTTGGAGAGGCCAGAGCCCCGTCCTGGGTCATGCCAGCCCTGCCTGGCAGCTGCATCCCACAGATAACTTGGATAAGCTTGGAGCTTATCCTCGGAGCTGGAGGGCTTGTCAAGGGAAGGATAAGCCAGGCAGGAATCTGCAGCCTGCACCCAACTGGAGAGAAGCCCAAAGATGAAATCCCGATCTGAAAAGCGCTGGGCTCTGGATGTGGCTGTGAGGAGCGTCCTGCTCGCCTGCCCATCTGCAGCCCGGCACCAGCGCCCAGTGAGGTGGCACCGAGACAGCCATGAACATGGAGTTATGGATTTATTCCTTTGGACTCAGGGCTGCCACATGCCTCGTGGCACTGCTGGTCCTGGGCTGAGCTGGTTTCTTGGCCTGTGAACGTTTCTCCAGGAGGAATCCTGGTGAGCCATGCAGGGGATGGACAGACGGCTCCCAGATCCTCATCCAGGATGAAGGAGGCAGGAATACAACAGGATTAGCTCCTGCTGGCTCTAAACCAACCTCCCTCAAGGGGAGAAGCAGCTTCCAGAGGGGCAGACAGGTCACCTGGCAGCAGGACTTCACCATCTGGGGCCTGGAAGGAGCCACACAGAGCAAAATCAGTTTAGCAGAGATCCTGCATTTTGCTCACAATTCTCTTCTTAATGTTCATGTTGGCATGTTCACTCCCCCTCACCACGGTTCTTGCAAGCCCAGTTTTTTTTCACATAAACTGCAGAGATAAGTGTCTGCAGCTTCTTTTTGCCTAAGTCACAAGTCACCCTAAACATAAATTGTTGGAGGAGGGAGTTGCTCAGGGTTGCAGAGCACTCAGCTCCAAGCCCCAGGGGCTCCAGAAAACAAAGACAATTAGTTGCTACCTCTGAAAAATTAATTTAAGTGACAGACTGTGAAGCTGCCAAAAACTAACAAGCATGTGAAAACTGACTTAAAAAAAAATTGTAGCAGTCTGTCTATTTTTCTTTTTTTTTTCTTTCAGAAAGAACCATTGCTACCTTGAAAGTCATTGCTCAAAGTAAAAAAAAAAAACAGAAAAAAAAAGAAAAAAATGCAAACCCAAACTACTGATTAAAAAAAGGAAAGTCAAAAAAAGATCTTTTTTTCTCCCACATTTTGTCTCTGAAGTTTTCTGGGATGCTTTATCCGGAGGCAGGCACACTGGCACAGACTGGTGAAGATGGAAAATTGACGCAAAACACGAAAATGAGAAAGTTTTGGGGACGCTCCCATCTGCACAGTGCTACGTGTTTGGAGCAAGCTCTGTGTGCTGGATAACTTCTGTTCCTTTCCAGTGGCATTAACAGGTAACAAAACTCACATAATTCTCCTGACAAGCCTTGCATTTGTAGCTTTGGCAAGCCAGAGCTGCAGGAGCTGCACTGATGCAGCTGCTCATGGTGAAGTCCCTCTGCAGAGCAAGCTGCAGCTGGCCCAATGGTCATATCCTGGCATCCCCAAAACCCCACTGCTGCTTCCATGGCCTGGGTCTTTCCACAGCTCCCAGGGGGACAGGAGACCCAGAGAACGTGCTCCAGCTGGCAGAGGTGGATGGAACAGCAGCTCTGATTCCCAAGGGGAGCTTTCCAAAAGAACTGAGAGAGGAATTGGGTTCTGGTGTCGTTCAGGTGACACTGAGGGCATGGTGTGACATTGGCAGGGCAGGGGCTGGCTGGGAGGTCACCCCTTCACTGTGCCAGCTGCAGCAGAGCCATTGGTATCCAAAATACACCTGTATCTGTCACACAATGTGCTTTAAACAAGATCTGTGCCACAGATTTCGTTTTGATAGATTTAACTTTTAACCTCTCTCAGCGCTCACCCAGCCTCAGGTGGCACTCAGCACCTGAGGCACTGACCAGGGTGGGGGCTGCCTTGGAACTTTCCTCCTCTTCCTCCTCCCACCTTATTCACTCAATTTTCTCCCTAACAAGCCCTTGAATGTGCTGTTGTGGGCAGCTGCCTTCACAGCCCAGTGAATCCAACACCCTGCCTGGTGCCACGTTGTCTCATTCACTGACTGTGACAAATGCCTGGCACTTGTTTGGTTTCTGTCATTATAACCCAAGGATATTAAATTTACATCAACCTGACAGCGAGAGCAGGGCTGAGGATGTGAAATGCTGCCTCCAGAGAGGAGAGAGGACAGGCATCCCTTGGAATGCACAGTGTGGGTGTGGGGTTCTGCTTTGCCTCTTCACCATCTCCCAGGCTGAGCACAAATAGTTCGGTTTTTCGTGGTGAGTAGACCTGGAGGTCTGGATAGAGGAGACAGAAGAGACGGTGCTAGGGATTTCTCTCTCTCTCTCTCCCTCTCTCTCCCTCTCTCCCTCTCTCTTGTACCTTTCAAGCCTGCACACCCCAAAGTCCAAGGCACCACCCCTGGCCACTCCACACCACACCCCTTGTGACCAGAGGCACACCTGGAATCTGCCCCTCATTTCCTTTCCTATCCCTGTGGCTCACTGTCCAGTTCCCCATCTGGGGGCAAACCTCTGTCCCAGCACAAGAAACTGCAGGAGGATGGTCCCTGCTGGATGTGGCCACATCCAGCACCTCCTGCTCCCTTCCCCAATCCTTAGGGGCTGCTCAGCTCCCTCCTAATCCTCAGGAGGCCTCTGTCTCTGCACTGATACCTAAAAGCATTTCCACTGGAATGGAAGCTCCTTATCTCACCAAAGAGCGTGCTCAATGCCTCTTATCCCATTACCAAACAGGAGGAACTTCCATTCTTTTCACCTACCAGAAAGAAATATTTTTGGGGGGTGTGTTTACAGCTTTGTTGCCCAAACACCTCCCTCCCACCCACATTTCCCTGATTGTTGATAAACATGAAAATCCATTCCCCTCTGAGCAAGGGGAACAGGGAATCTTTTATCCTCCCCTGATAAACAGTAATAAGCTTCTTATCCTCTTACCAAAAACCGAGAGCGTTGCAAATCCTGTATCAGACACACTAGGGTTAGGGTTGTTTGCATTACGTGGAGGGATTTTGTAAAGTGGTAAATAAAAGGCATATCATTTTGTTCTTTTATCTGAAGCTTCCTTCTAGGAGGGAAGGCAGAGCTGTTTAGAAGTACATTTAATTGGGTATTATTCAGTATCAGGTTGAGGCAAGTTCTCCTGTCTTCCACAAAGAACTTCTGCACTAATTTGTTCCTACTCGTGGATGAAAGGTCATTGTGCTGACTAGGAAGTTAAGTAAACAAAATTAGCATCTGATTTAAGAGACTTCTTATTCCCTCTGGTGTAAATTAGTGTAAAAATTAGCAAGACTTTCCATTGCTTCTCGCTTCTGCATTTGAAATGCACCAGTTGCCTGAATTTAATGGTGTTGGAGGCTTATTATTTCTTTATCTATAGAGGTGCATACAGATGGGTGAGGAGATGGAAGGGGCCCTCAGCTTCAGCATCAAAGCCATTCAAGGTCAGCAAAAGTGACACAGAAGAGCCTCCAGCAGCTCTGACACCTGGACACTGAAGGAGCCACAAGAACTCACAGATGGGAAAACATTTTAGAAAGGTAATGTGGGCTTTAGCTGGGAAATTCAGCACCACACAAAACCCACCATTGCTTCAGAGGATACAGGGACCTTCAAGCAAAGGTTTGATTTTTTTTTTTTGTTTTGTTTGGGGTTTTTGTTTGTTTGTTTGTTTTTTTAAATTGAAATAAAAAATAGCTTCTAAAATGTTCTTTCAAATCTGAGAACTTTCTAGAGATCAGAAAAAAACCCAGGCACTGCCTGGGATTACAGTAAAAATCTCAACAACTGTCTTCCAGATAAGTTGCACATTAAAAAAATCTTTAAACTTCATCCAAAACATCTGTTTTTGATTATTGCTGTCCTTTTTAACAAGTAACCTGATGCAGTTTTCCCTGATGAGCTTAACTTGGTACTGCACCCCTGAAAACATCCAGGGACAAAGGGATGGTAAAAGGTGAAAACACATTGGAAAAGTGTAAAACCTAATTGGAAAATGGCAAAAACACATTGGGAAAAGGTAAAAGCAGATGGGAAAAAGGTAAAAAACAGATTGGAAAACAACCTCATAGGAGGAAGGTGATGGAAGAATATTTTTCTATCTTGCTGGGCAAAATGGTCCTCCAAAGGAGGAGTTGGAGTGGCAGGAAGGGAGCACCTGAACCGTGGTATCTTTGAACGTATGTGTGAGAAAGATTCTTCTAATCACCATTTCTCTGGTGTAAACACAATTCCCAGAGCGCCACAGATTGCATTGCAGCTGCAGATGGGAGGGAGGAAGGCATCTGTGGGATTGGGAGGTCAGGAAGAAAGCCCAGGAGGGATTTTTTTGGGAGTCTCTTCGACAGAAATCTTCAGCTATCCTGTAATAGGGAGAGGAGCTGGAACTTTGGGTTCCCAGAGATACAGAACATCTCTCCTAAGACATTCTTGTTTGGAAAAGAACTGAGGAGTAAAAAAAAAAAAAAAAAAAAAGAAAGAAAGAGAGATTGGCTTCAGATATTGGCCAGAGATGTTGGAATTTTTTTTTCCACCTGAACCTGATGCTCTGCAGAGACCCACTGGAGTCCCCTTGTGCTGACCCCAGGGAAGGGTTTTGCCTGCACCCCAATCTAGGAATGATGCTCTGACCCCACCAAAAGCCTCCCCAAGGGCAAACATTATGCAAAGGGGCAAAACCAGCTCTCCCAGAGAGCCTCTTGAGCTGAGGGTTACACTGGTCTCTGATGAGGTCCCACCACAGCATTTTTAATCTTACATGCTGCAAATTTGGCTGTTGATTTTTCCACTGCAAAGTTCAAACATATTTCCACTTTAATTGGTAAAACTCACATCCCCAGACCCCAAAGAGAGGTGCAGCATTTGCAACCAAGCTCATCATTTTGAGCCTGCAATTGCTTGTTAAACCAAAAAGATGTGGGACTGAGAGCAATATGTTAAACTTAATAACATGAATATTAATTCCCTGAAGAGTTCTGGAATATGTCTATTTCACCAGCTCAGGAAAGGTGAACACTCCTCCAGCCCCATAAGAGAAAGGCAGGCACTGAAGTAATAGTTTGCATTTCTCACTAATTCAGTTTAAAACATGAGCAGGAATGCTGGATCTCTGGTTAAGAAGAGAGCAAATCCTCCACTGACCATGGAAGGCTGGCTCCAGCAGGTTTGGGATCTCCCAGTTTTGTCTGGGCCAGTGATCCCTCACTAAAGAGGGCAGTTCAGAGACTCTGAAATGGAATTCCCCATGTCAGAGGTGTCAGAAATCACACACCTCCACTCAGGCCCAGATCTGCCTCATCAGGTCCTTTTCTCCTGGGCTTCTTCCCTGCACAAGCACACCAGTTCTTCCAGGAGAACTCCACCACAAATTTTCCCTCTGATTACAGAGGCAACACTTGGTGTGAACACAAATTTTTCCCAGTCTCGTTATCCATGGTATAAAAATGCCAGCTTGCTCAGAGACTTAAATAAATCAACTCCCCAGGCCATGGGGTTCAGACACCTCTAGATGCAGCTGACAGCTGAGCAGGGGTTTCAGGAAATAACCTTAAGGAAGTGGGAGCTTCAGTCCTCCCAAACCATCCCTGAAGGGTGTTTTCCTACATGGCACCCTACATCCATACTCATCAAAAATAACTTCAGGCACTGAAATATTAGAGGAACCCTCAAATTTGTTTTCTCCCATGGGAAGAACAGTAACCTTGCAGCTGGAATATTTTCTCCTGTTGCCCAGATCATGTTTGGATCTATCAGCCCCTCTCTGATGGGTCTGGCAGGACTTGGTGTGGTGGCTCTTTTCCTCTCTGTTTTATTGCTCCTTGCAGTTCCTCAGCCAAAAGCAGAGCTAGAGGAGGACAAAAGTTCACAGCCTGCCTCCCTCTTGCCCAGCAGCCCTTGCTGGGCACAGAGAGTTTGTGACTGCTGTGGCCACGCTGCCTTCCAAAAGCAGTGAGGAAAACCACAGTGACAGAGATGAGCAGAAGAGCCATTAAGCATATGCTGGGCTCGAGCTCATAAACACATAAACAACAACAATTGCTGGTTAACCACAGGCGAGAACTTCCGACAAGCCGCAGGTACCAGGCACAAATTGACAATAATGAGGTTTAATGGGGTTGGTTTACAGTCTCCCTGGTTTGCATGTTTTATTGTTTTCTGCAGAATTAGCCAGTAAAATAAAGTCTCTCTGCGCCTGCAAATGTGTTGGGGTGGGTAAGTCCCAGATGTTGGAGGAGTCATCATCAACACAAATCCCCAGGGACCGGGGCTGTTTTTGCTGTTATAGCACCGAGGCCTCAGGCAGAGTGTGAAAAAGCACAGTAACAAGGAGGAAATTTGGATCCAGCTCAGCTAACAAAAAAGTTCTCAAATCCAGGGAAATAAAGTCAAACTTCAGCTTCCATTTAAATGGAAAGACCTTTGCACTGGAAAAATACAAGAGGCTCCATGCAGGGAGATGTGTGAAACACAGCGAGTGTATTTTCAGCACAAAAAGTTGGAGATTTGATTGCATTAGAAATGGAAACAAACGGAGCTCATTTGGAGAAAAACACGGCAACTTCCAGCTCGAGCTCCCTGCAGAGGCACATGCAGCCCTGAGAGGCACCACTCTGCCCGGGGCACAGGGGCTGGGGATTTCTTGGGATGGAAGCTTAAAGGAACACACCACGGGGGTAGGAGACGATGCCACAGACAATCATCACTGCTATTTGTGCGACACCGGGGGGTTGGTTTGTATTCCTCAAACTGCAGCAGAGACTCTGACCCAGAGAAGGGGGCAGAACACACACAAACCCCAAAATACAGAGGCAAGAACAGTAGGGAGGAGAAGAAGATGGAGGAGCAAGTGCTTAGCAGAAGCTCAGGAGATTTCCAGCTGAGTACCTGTTTTATCAGTACGTGTTGCACAGCTTTGCCACCTGAGTGCCCCTGGCAGCAGAAAGAAGTGTCAAAACTGAGCTGGTTCCATGAACCAAGGCCAGGTTTCAGGCAGGTCCTAGCTCCAGGCCAACCCCAATAACCATTAAATGGAGGAGAGCACCAAGGAACCACTCTCCCACAGCTAAATAATCTTTTCCCACCTCCCCCTCCAACTACTCTGCCCTTTGCTGCCTGATTGCCCCCAGGAACCTCACACAGCACCGTGTGGGAATTAATTACATCCTCCTTAAAGACTGCTGATTAACATTTCCATCACATGCTAACGAGACACTTCCTGGCTTCAATCTGCTTTCCTTCATTATGGCTTTCTGGAGACAAACTTTACACGTTTATGAGAAACATTAAATGCACAATGGTCTGAGTACAATTTATGGCTGTCCTGGCTCTGGGGTGTTTGTGTAAAGATTCAGAATATTACAATATGAAATCTGAAATGTGATCCTTAGAGCACACAGCTGTTCCTTAGGTCACTTTGGAGGTTGCCATCACTGAAAAAAACCAGCAACCAAAGCCAGAGTAGTGGATTGATGCACCTGAGAAAATGGAGGAGAATGCCCACCTCAAAAAATAGCAATGAAGAAAAATACCTTTATTAATCCAGCAAAAGAATGGGGAGATCCAAATACTAATTGTACCTCCAATAGAAAGAGATTATTGAGGCAAAAAAACCCCACAGAACTGTCATTTTTGGCAACAGTTAAAATGAGAGAGAAAAATAAAAAGCAAAGATGATGGAGTAAAACTTCTAAAGATCAGAATGAAGGTGGATGCCTGGAATATTTTTTGCATTTAATGCAAGAGAAAGGTTCCAAAGTTTGAATAAAATGGCTCACACTTCATAAAGGGCTTTGCAATCAATGTAAAGTTGATAAGCCCTCAGATTCAGCACGTACATTCAGTAGCCCCAGCCTCACTCCAATACATGATACAATAAATACACAGGAAGCTTACTGTAATAAATACAACACCACCACAAATGAAATTGTAATTAGAAGCATAATTCAGACAGATTTTAGTTAATACCTGTTTACTAGGAGGTGCTAATCTCCCAAATAAATATCCTAAGTATACAAAATGTGCCTCGGTGCTCCCGGCTTCCATCTGTCAAAACCTGTTCACCCCCTAATTGGAATTTTAAAAATTGCCCCATTTTTTGGAGTCTGTTGGCAGCTTTTGGAAACTAAATGTGGCCAAATCGAATCGTTCAGCACCTCACTTGTGAGAGCTGGTGTGAGCAAAGCAATCCATCTACCCTGCCCTGCTCCAGCCAGGCTGGGATCTGTCACACCAGAACTCCAGGATAAAAAAATCCTACATCACCTTTTCCTGCCTGTTTCCTAGTTTGTGCCCTCTCCCAGCCTGCTCCCTGCAAGCCCAAAGAACTGGGGAAAATGCAGGGAGAGCTGCAGGCTGGAGGGGCCCAGGGCACTGATCCTCTGCAAGGTGGAGCAGGGGCTCCTCTGTCTGTCCCTGTGCCAGAGAGCTGCACTCCTGCTCCCTGGACTCTGAGGGGCTCAAGCTTCATGCCTCAGCTCTGCAGTGAGTCTGGGAACTGGTTACAGATTTGCAGTAGGAGACAGAACTGGGGAAAATTGTTTATTCATAGCAGAGTGGAACCCAGAGGTTCCAGAAGAGGGAGATGTGGCTGCTCTGCCCCACTCCAACAGGCCAGGCAAGGGCAGGGGACAAGGACAGGGACATTCTTTTGCCTCCATTTGCAGAAGAGGAAGGGAATCAAGCCTAGATGTCCCACTCAGAGGCACAGATAGCCAGCCCATGGCAGGCAGGCGTGCAGCTCTTCCGAGTTCCAGGACAGGATTCACACCTTCAAATTATTCAAATCCTTGGTGAAACACTGCTGAGCCAGCAAAAATGAGCTGCAGCCTTTGCCCAGGACTTGACCCTTGTTCTCCAGAGGAAAGGTTAAAATGAGTAACAAAAAATCACTTTCCCACCTCCTTTGCAGGTGGCTGTGGTGGCTCTAGAGCCTTGCCCTGGGGATGAGCACCCAGGGTGCTGAGGGGACCAGAGGAAAGCTGTGCTGGCACATGTGCACTCTTCCCAGTGGGAAGAGAAAAGGAAACTCTAGGAGAGATTACCAAAGCTCCTGGACAATGCAGACCTCATTAAAAAGTCCATCAGCCTTATTTTCCACTCTCAAGACCTGTAAACCCTCACATCCCTCAGGCTGTGGGAACAGACTGGGCTGCAGGGAAGTCTCCAGATCCATGGGCAAGTGAGCAGCAGCAGTTCCCAGCACCCCTGGAGCTGGACCCAGCAGCACCTGTCAACCCTTGATGAAGCAAAAAACCACCATAAGCCCTGACAGCCCAGGATTGATCTGGCCCTGAGGCAACACAGGGGGAAAAGTGGGGAGGGTTTGCCTACAGAGACCATAATTCTGCAGCCCCAGGCTGTACATTTGCTGTGCATTCATTTCTCCTTCTATCACTGGGGTCATGTGCAGTAAGGAATTTTATCCTGTAGGGCTGCCAGCCTTTTATGCCAAGCTGTTCATTTTCTCCTTGGAATCCATCTTCTGGCCCAGGACACACTAACTGTGAGCCTGCATTTCTGATAAAGACCATGAGACATAAATATTTCACACTGGTAATGAGATATTTAGCATTGATATAGAGCTCAAAGCCCAGTGCAATTCCAGCTTTGTTAATTATAATAAACTATTGTAGGGCTCGATTTCATCTGCTCTCTGTAAATCTGTGTTGCTGGTGCAATGTGCTGGTGGCTCCTTTCCAGGGGGAGGCTGGAGCTCAGTCTGGGCAGGGTTTAACCAGAGGTTGGGACCCACCAGAGGAGCAGTTTCTGGTGTGAATGGTGCGTGGGTTGTGTGGTGCTGCTGCCTGCTCCTTCCTGGAGATGCAGAGCTGGTCCTGTGCACAGAGCCTGCTGGAAATCTTCTGTTCTGCTCCTTGTGTTTTCCAGCAGGGATGGAAGCTGCCAGCTGTGAGGATTGTGTTCTACCCCCTAAGCTGCCACAATTAGCAGGAGAGCAATCCAGCTTTTCTATAATTTCACCTTTGGAAGAGGAGATGGACCTCAGCCATCACTGTTTTAAGTGCTTTGGACTTCCTCTGTCAGCTGCCTGCTCCTCGGGTGGTGATGAAGTGTGAGAGCCTTGTCACTCCTCCCAGAGCCTGTGCTGGCCACCTCTGTCCCCACTTCCTGCCCTGTAGGAGAAAGGAATACAAGTCACCTCACCCCTGATTAGTAACAGCTGTGTTAATTACCCAATACAGCCTCATGGCTATATCAGAGATTCATGGCTATATCTAAGAAAGATAAGTGTCGTAAAAGAGAGTGAGTTAGCTGGGGGGGAGGTTGGGGTCAGGTGGTTATGGAGGACCGTAGTAATGCATATTTTAGTTTTATGTAGACATTCAGCCTAAGACTTTAGCCTGTAGAAGATTCCTGTCCTTGTTAATAGGTGGTGGATGGTTCGATATTTGTTGTCAGAGTTACCCTTTTTTCTCCCTCCCTTCCCTTGAATACTCCTAAAGTACCTAAGCTTACCTTGTGTTGCTAATAGACTCTGCCCTAGCAGACTGTAGAATCCCTTCTCCCAGCTACCCCTAGATTGTAATCAGGTATCCCCTTACCTGAACATTGAAGAAACTCCCCGCAATGTTCCCTATTGGTCCCAGATATCTGTACCTCTCCTGTCCCCTCCCCCACTTAAAAAGCTTGGGAAGCCCCAGATTCAGGGATTCTGGCCTGGAACTCCTGGGTGAAATAAAGATCTCTCAACCCTGCAAGGTGAGCCTGTTTATTTCTACACCATCAACATGCTTTCTGCCGAGCTCAGACTCACACACATGGACTACTAAAGTGGACTCAGAGCAGAGCTATCTTGGGGCAGCTCTGAATTACCACAGAGGACCCTGAGGGAATTAGAGGATCATGAAGAAGGATCCTGGGGAGAGAGAGAATCCCTGCTGTGGGGTCAGTCTGGGGCTGCAGTCAGAGCCTGTTGTTGGAACCTGCAGTCACA
>VZSR01000598.1:6231900-6270528 GCA_013398615.1 Brachypodius melanocephalos
CAGGATGACTGAGCTGTAAAGAGGAATAAACCAGGACCCTTTCCATGTGGTGATAAACAAGAATTCTGTGTCTTGGCTCATTTCTACCCTCTAACAAGAGGGCTGCTGCAACACTGCCCCTGCTGAAACACCTGGAGTTGAGAGACATCAATGGCAGGCACTGCACCAAGTAAAAAATGTGATGCAGTGTGAAGATGGCGTTGGGAACTGCCATGTGGGAATGGCACAGTTCCGCCTTTATTTAGAATTAGTGGATACTTGAAAAAATAGCTTAACGTTTTGTCAGATGCTGAGCATAAATCTGGATAATAATTCATGGTACACTAGGCTCTTTATAACAGTAGTTTGCTAAAACAAATTGAATTCAAACCTATATTAATTTACTAACTTAATGCTTGACATATCTGTGAATAATTTTTCATAGCCTAAAAAAATTCTAGGCACAGGCTTAGTTGGAAAAGGGCAAGGAGATCTAAAATTAATGTACATTAAAGCATTACTGGTACTCTAAGAGCATTTGTTATATGCAGCAAAAACTGCTTTCAGGGTTTTTGTGGTTTTTTTTTTTTTTTTTTTGAGGGAGATGATTGTGTAAGGGCTGAAAGAGGTTTAGATCTGAAAATCCTGGGGTAGAATGAAAAATCAGAGGTTCTTATATTTCAAACTGAAGTTGTGTGAATTTGGGAGGAAAGACCCAAGCAATTTGGCACTTGGGAGATGCAGAGTTATTAATGGAACAACTTCAAGAGAAAATTTGCCTTTTTCTTCTTAAATTGTTGCTGGCAGTGGAGGGAGTGAAACTTCTTTGCTTTTGAAGATGTGTTGAAACATCTCCACTTTCTTTCTGCCTCGGTTGAAAATATGTGACTTAAAATAAAAAAGTTTCACTTTTACGCACTACATCCCAAACAAGAAATTATTCCAACTTCATTTTATTTTGAGGTGAATAGGGGAAAAAACCTATTTTTTGTTAACTTTTTGTTAAAGTGGGGTCTCATTTCTGCACCACTTGTCCACAGAGCCCAGTGGTGGCAGTCCTGGAGCAGCGATGCCAGGCAAGGTGTGATATCCATGGGTTTGCTCAGCAAGCAGAGACCTCCCCAGCGGGACCTGCTGGGCTGCAGCAGGGCTTGGGCAGAGCAGGGTGATTCATCAGGGCCCTCACAGCATGAAGGGTGCAAAATACCCTGCAGTCACTCTTTGCTGTCCCTGCCTCCCACCAGGATTCATATTGCAGGAAGCAAAAGCCCTCCTTGCACACCCATCCCAAGGCTGCCTTACATTTCACCTCTGTGTCACCCCCTCCAATGCACATTAATATTAATTTCTTTTCCTCCCCCATCCCAATAATGATTTACTTAGAGAGGATTTACTGTGACACTTCAGCTGAAGGCAATGCATATAAGCCCCACTCCTGCTGTACAAGAATTAATTTTTAGCATTCTTAATTTATTACCAATTAATTTATTCTAAATTATAGGAGAGACAACCCGCTGTAGATAACTGTTTCTTTCTAATGCCTTCCTAGAAAATCTCTCATTAATGAGCCCATTAATTTGATGGTGGCAGGGGCAAATCATCCAGAGAGGACCCTTCAGCTGCAATCTGTGTGTCCCGCCCTGAATTCTTGAGAACATGGCAACAAGAAAGCTGGGTTTGTTTGCAGTAAATGCTGGTATAAAATATGCCTGGATATGTATGTATGCAAATAGCCTGATCTAGCATCATTAAACCTCTTAAGGAAATATGAAGTTTTGAAGGCATTTCCCACTTTAGAGCTCAGGCAATGACTGGAGCATCTGCATTAAATGTTTAATGTTCAGCGGAAGTGCAAATCACCATTTAATTAACTCCTTCCATAAAATATGATACTTTGGTGAAGTGAACACAGATGAATTATCATTATTCAGGAGGATGCTGGATGTGTTGCTGAATACCAGACTTTGCAGAGCTGACAACAGTGGATCAGGAGGTTCCTGGTATCTAAAACAGAGTAGAGGTTTTTGGTTTTTTTTCCAAGGAAACATTTATTATTCATGAAACTGCATTTTTCCACAGCAGCCACTGTTATCAGACTCAGGCATGTGAATGCACAATTAAAAGCAAAATAACTGCTGCCAACAGCTGGCAAAAATAGCTTCCTTGAGCAACCATTCATTAGCTTCTGAGCTGGAGCCTCTGCAAAGACACTGTTTGATGCTAAAAATGAGTGTCACTAATGCTGTCTTGAGAGGGAGATCATTTGGGCCTGTCCTTGTGCCTGTGATGAGGGACCAGCCATCCTCCAAAAGCCACTGTCCCTCCAAGAGGGATCACATGGAAAAGGCCACCACACAGGAAGCAGAGCTGAATTTCCCCTTGGTGCCTGCAGAATTTTGGGTTCCTGCATCGGGCAGAGAGCATGAACTGCAGACATGGCTCCTCTGTGCAGAATCCATGGGATGAGCCCTTGGAGGGCCAGGATGTACAAATGGAGCTGGGAGCTTTGCCACTGGATTTCCTGGCCCTGTCTGTGCCGGGGGAAAGAGATGTGTGCTGTCCCCTGAGCTCTGCAAAGGCCACGTTCCTCTGCTCCAAGAGCCCCTGTGCCTCCATCAGCTCTAAAGCTAAAGGGTGCTCACTGACTCCTCGCTCAGACTCCAATTTTGTGGAATTCTATTCATCCCCCAAGCCATCTGGAAGGGATTAACCACTTTGAATGGATTAATTTTATCTGACTACTGCCATCCACCACTATGCTGCTCATCCATGCCCCTCCACAGCCCGTGAGATGAGGACAAGTCCATTGAGCAGCCTTATCTCAGACACATCTCCTGTTGAGTCACCCCCTTGGAATACCTCTGCCTCTCTCTGTTGATTACAGATGAACACCAGCTGCTCATTTTATTTGGAGCAGCTATTTATTTTTTTTTTAAATGCTACTGCTGTACTACACACTGACAAACATCCAGACAGGGCCGTGTCTGGTTTCTGGGGACTGCAGAAGCTTTCCCTACAATATGTCAGTTTAAAAGGCAGCCTGAACGTGAGCTAGTTCAGAGAGTGTCCCTGTGGGATAATGTTCAAAACAGGGAGAAAAAAACCCTGTATGAAGAAGACTTGAGGCAGCTCTGATTGTTTGAGGAGTAATGAAGAGTAATGAAGCCAAATGTTTCAAAGTTGGAGCTCTCCTATTTTATTTCCCGTCTTCCACTAACAGTGATCCTGCACTTCATCTCTCGGGTTCTGATCTAACGGTGCCTCTGCCCGCTGAAATTTTGTTTTCCCTTTTGATAGATGTTTCGTTGAAACAACCCTTCTCAATATAAAAACACATTCCATTTGAGCAGTCACTAAAACTGTCTTCACTTCTTCACTCCTGGCTTGAAGAGAAACTCCAGCCCCAGCAGGGTGATCCTCTGCTCACAGAGGGGTAAATACATCCCTGTCAAAACCCAGCTTAATTTAACATCACTTCAGCAATCAGTTAGCTCAGGGTGGTTGTCACAAACCATCTCCTATGCCTTGAATACTCGTGATTAACTTCTCATTGATAACCCCTGACCTGTAACAATCAATCCTGTGCTTTTCCCTCTGTGCTTTGCACCAGCCCTCCCCTGTCCCTGATGCCACCAGAGAGGGGTCACACAAAGCTGACAGGGGTGACAGGCTGAGAGCTGGCACTCAGCTTCTGCACCATTTTTTGACCATGATTTTGATTCTGTGCGCTGCTGACAGGCTCACATGTGCGCACACGTTTATACCCTGCCTCCTGCTGGAGGAGATGTCACCCAGCTGCCCTTTGCCATCTTGAGCTGAGTTGTTTAATCTGAGGTTAGAAATGGTTCCTACTGAGAAAAGGCAGTCAAATGGCACACATGGGGTTACAAAATTGTTGGGGTTTTTTTCGGTTTGTGAATGGGAACAGATGGAAAGAGTGCTCTATACCCAGAAAATAAAGTGTAACAACAAATGTGTGTGTTCTGTGCTTAGATAGGAGCGTCCAAGAGAATCCTGGGTGGAGTTTCTGTGGAGACACTGGGCACAAGGACACTCAGTTGCTCTCAGAGCGGATTTACAAGCCCCAGCACACTAAACCAGCTTCCTACTGCCAGATGAAATCACCAAAATTCAACCAAGTGCAAGTCAGGGATATCCCATCACAGCAATTCTGCCACTGACCATGACCACCAGAATGAAGGATGTGAATTTTCCACAGACACAGAGCAGAACAGTTCTTCCACCAGCTTCAAAGGAGCTCTGAAGATGCCAGAAATGCAATCACCTGAAAGGAGCATGAGAGTGTTTATGCAGGTGGCAGCTTATCAATCGATCATCACTTTCAGCAACAGATTTTCATTCCTTGTTCCCATCAATAGGGACATCTCTGAAGGTTCCTTCCGATCAGGGGCAGACTAATTGGTACTAGAAAGTTCAGTGTTTGAAGATCGTATGATTAGGGAAATGTACAAATTCAATTTCTTTCAACCAGATTCAATTCTAATCTAATCAGAGAGATAGAAAACTCCAGTGTAATAATGACAAAGAAAATGACTTTGTTTCAGGCCATTTAAATGTCCCTTACTGCAAACATTCCAAGAGAAGAGACTGAGTTTGGAGTCAGAGATGGGGTATTTGCTTTGAATTCAACAGCAAATGGGCCATTTTCTGTGTCTAAATTAAGATTCTCCCTTTTTGAGAGAGAGAGACAGACACTATCTAAGTCAAATGAACATTTGTGACATTTAATAAAGCAATTATATCTAAAGACCAGGGGCTTGAGATGGAATAGAGTGGTTAATGTTGTCTGGAAGAAGTCTCTCAATAAAGGAGTGATTCTTCTCTTGCAGGATCCTGCTGACCTTGAGCAGAGTCAAATTGCTGCTGGAGAGCATTTTCTATCAGTGCTATTGAAGACAGAATCAGGTTATTGTGTATTGAAGCCAAAATCAGGTTATTGTGTATTCCTGGGGGGATATTTCCAAAGATCCTGAGGGACTGGGGAGCCTCGTTGGCTGCCAGGCTCTGAAATGCTTCCCATCATGGCCAGAGAGCCAAAGCAAGGGTCTGCACCAGCTCTGGCTGCCCTGCTTGGTGCTGGCTGTGTCACAAGGGAGTTTTACACCTTGTACTGAGACCAAAGCTGGGCTGGATAACTCGGTTCTGGCTTTGAGCAGCTCCAGAAGTTTGGAGATGGACATTCAGAGCATGCTGAGGTTCTTGGTTGACCATTCTGGAGATCAAAATCCGCAAATTAGTAGGAAAACAGGGGCACAATGGTTAAAAAATGAGCTTTAGTTCAGTTCTAGTGCTTTGTTGGGCCTCAAATTTGGGCTGGATGGGGCAGCTCAAAGCATGAGGAAGATTTTTCTTTAATTCCTGGCCTATCCATGTGCCAAAAGTTTGGCTAATAGGAAACTTGCTGGTTTTATGAGTGACACTAAGGTTTAATTTCATCTCAGATTTATCCTGTTGGACCATTGAGTCCATGCAGAGAGGTGTGACTGTAAGCACAGACCCAACCCTGGCAAACACAAGGAGATGGTGTCCTGGTCATTTTAATTCAAAACCTTGGCAAATAAAGGGTTTTTCTGAGTGCCCTTGTTGCTTGTTTGATGACCTGTGGTTCAGTCCTGCAAATCCCAGCAGCCAGAGTGTTCCATGCTTACCAGAAGAGGCTGAGGCACCTTCCTGATCCTAAACTCAGCCAGGGAGTCTCCAGCTGAGCGAGGTTTTTGCAGTTTGGGATGGAAGAGTGAATGCTGTTTCCACACTGAAATTTTCTTCAAAGATCAGTGCCATGAAAAAGCCCCTTCCAGTCAGAGGGCAATTTAAATCAATAAATATCACCATCTTTTAATGACACTAAAAAATCATTTCAGGAGAGAAGGTGAGCCAACACCAGCAGTCTTTTAAATTTAATGACCTATGAATAAAAACCAGATAATCCCTGCATTTGACATATTCATTTCTGTTTGATTCCGTTCAATTATTTGTTAATAAACACAGACCTCATTATTGTAATTTAATACTTTCAAATTATAGGTTAAGGTCGGGGTTACCTCTCTTCTAAGGCATTAAATGATTGGCATTTTGCTTATAGAGGATTTTATTACCCCAATAATACCATTTTCAGGAGAGATTTTCGTAAGCTTCATTTGCATGTTGATTTTTTATAGCAATTATCAGTAAAAGGTCAAATATTTGCTTTATCTATATAATTCAATTTTAGAAATGCCTTTGGGATTCAAATTAACTCCCTTGTAATATCTTCATTGAAAAAGAAGATTAATTATGCTTACAAGAAACCTAATTTGGCTTATCAGACCTTTAATGTTACAGAGATCGTTAATGCATTTAAATTTAGGATTAGTAGAGTGATCTGGTTCCATTATTTTGGTGACTTTAATATTTGTCATTATTTTTATGCATACAGTTGCTTTTCCCTGAAGTGAAATTATAATGTCTATTATAAAGGAAATAAACATTATATATTGACCTTGGTAATTATGCTTCTGGTTTTTAAGAGTGCATAAAAAGATGTATTTGTGACTCACATATAAATTCAGCATTCCTGTGTTAAGTGGAGTCAGGGTGGCAGCACTGCCAGGTCCATCTCCGGAGGAGGATTTGGCAGGAGGATTCATGGCACTCCTGCCAGAGTGACCCCCAGAAGGAATTCCTGAGCTCCCATCATCTGCATCCCTGCAGGAGCTGCTGCCCACCAGGTCTTGGGGCTCTGGGGATGCTCTTTGTGGAATTCCAGAAGAGTTTGGGTTGGAAGGGACCTTAAAAATCATCTTGTTCCACCCTCTGTCATGGCAGGGACACCTTCCACTGTCCCAGGCTGATCCGAACCCCAATGTCCAACCTGGCCTTGGACACTGCCAGGGATCCAGGGGCAGCCACAGCTGCTCTGGGCACCCTGTGCCAGGGCCTTGTCACATGGGAAAATTATTTCCAAACATCTAATCCAGACCTACTCTCAGTTTGAAGCCGTTCACTCTTGTCCTGTCACTACCCTGACTCTGTTGGGAGCACAATCAGAGGAGCAGTGAGTGTTTTGGAGAACATTGCAGGTCTGGGTTCATCCCACCTTCTTAAAAATACCCCAAACCCACCTCATTTCCCCCACTGCTTTTTGCTCCCCCCAGAGCACTGTGCCCAGCCCACCACCCTGATTTTTTGGTGGGCTGCAGGTGTTCACTCTGCTGCCTACACAGGCACAAACTGGGACTGCTCCAAAGCAATATAAACCTGTGCAGTAATCAACTCCTATCAATGCTCTTCCACTTGTCTCCTTCCTGCCTCTGCTGTGCCGCGGTTGTTGGTATGGGATGCAATTTTTCATGCCATGCTGATTGCCAGGATTTGGGGTTATTTACGCCAGGCTAATTGCTGTGGTATCGCAGTGCTCATGCTAAGATAATCACCATGGCATTGGATTATTCATCCTGAGCTCTCTGCTGTGCTGTTGGGTTGTTGCTGTTGAGCTCATTGCTGGGGTATTGTGTTATTCATGCCTTGCTCATGGCTGTGGTGTGGGGCCGTTCATCTCCTGCTTATCCCTGTGATATCTGATTAAACTGATTAAACCTGTTGCTCCTTTAGTAGGCGATTCTGCTGTCTGGTCTGGTATCAGAGAGGAAATTGGCCCCTTCTCTGCTCTCCAGACCAGGTTCACATTGAGGTTTTCTTTTGCATGACCTCCCACAAAGCCTCCTGACTGCCTAAGTCCAGGAGAGAACTTGGATTTGGGGTTTGCACAGGCAGTGACGTCATGTCAGAGCTGTCAGGGCTCTTTTGAACCACCCCTGTCTTTCTTCAGACACTCCTTGAGTAGCCACTGCCTTCCAAGCCCATTTTGTAAGGGATGATCCTTTGGAGGCCTCTCTGAGTGACCAGATTATTACATCCTGCAGTAAATAGAGACATTTGTCATGGCCATTTCTCTCCTGCAGTTCTGCAGGTGCAGCGGTTGGAAGGAACATGGATTTTCTCTTTTGTGAATGGGGGATGCTCTCTCGGAAAATGACTTTGACTTGCAGGGATGTGACTGGGACCTGCCTTGAGATACCTGCACAGGTAACCCCAGCCCAAATCACTGTGGCCATCAAAAGCCACTGAAGCCCTCCTGGAAGACACAGATCTCTCCAGTCCTGCCCCCTCCTTGGCTACTCACTGAGTAGCCTCAGCTCAATGCCTGACTTTGGGAAGAGAAGGATTTCTTCCCTAATTGATGTGCCCAAGGCCACACAGCAGGATTCAACCCCTGCTATGCTCAGTGTCCCCTCAGCCCCTCACATCCCTGTCCTTTGCTCCAGCTTCCACTGTGACTGCTCATCTCCACCAGATAAACACAAATAAAAATGCTCAGCTTAGTGGCACCTGCCTCTCTTTGTTCCTAGGCTTTATTTTGTGACTCAGTACTATCTATGTTTCAATCCTGCAGACTTTAAAGGTGCTTAATAACATCACAAAAAATAAATCACTGCAAGAAGCAAGCACTGATGTTAGCTTAGGAGAAAATCTTTAAAGGTGTTTTTTGTTTTGCTACCAGAATGCTGCTATGTATTATTCATTACAGCCTCTGAGATTTAATTATTATTAGTGCTACTGATGATTGCTAGAAAAATAAACGGCAGCAGAAGGTGTCCGTCATTGTGTGAAGGGCATCTATATGTTGTATAACTCACTGTACCCATTTGCATTAATCTCATTAGCTGCTCACAAGGCAGCTCCTGAGCTGGGGAATTGAAGGGAGGGGGGACACATATCCTGCCTGCTCTGCCCTCTGTGCCCGCCTGGACTCTGGAGCACAGAACTGAGTTTATCAGCTCCATCTCTGCCTTTGTGCCTGCAGGTCTCTGTGCCCGGGGTTCCCTCTGTGGGGCTGCTCGATCATTTTCAGCCCCCTGGGCTGCCCTGCCCACCCCTCCCAGTCTCACCTGCAGCCCTGAGCACTCAGGGAGGATGAAGATGGGATGAAGATAGGATGAAGATCAGGAGAATGAAGATGTTCCATTAGGAACAACCCTGAGGTCTGCCTTGAGGCAAATGCAGGAGCGATACTGGAATGAGTGCGGGAGGAAATCTTGATTCAGCAGGAAGCAATGCCTTTTAGCCTGCCCCGAACAGGACACACAGGCTGGCAGGTAGAGCATCCAAAGGCTCTGCCATTCCCTGCTCCCTCCCAGCCCCAGTCACTGAGATTCAGAGATGATCCGTGTTTTCATCTCTTTATTCACTCAACCCTGCACAGGACCACTTGTTATCCCACCAGCCACACAAACAGCATCCTGCAGCCTTTCCTGGGATCACATAGCACATGCGGAGATGCTCACAGGAGCTGTGGGGGTGAGGGACCTTTTGTCCCTCCCTTCTCTGCTGCAGTTCTGCACCCACCCCTCTCACTCACCCCAAACCCTGTAGGAAGCTGGAAGTCTCTCTGCTGGCACCTAATTTACCCACTGCCTTGGAAATCTCATTAATTGCCTGCTAGATCTTGCATGGCCTCTCTCAGAGGTGCCTGAACTGTGAATGACCTCTGTGCAAGGGTTTTGACAGCATGCTGCAGACACTTTGCCTTTCCATTTTGTGCCTCTGACATCCCTGGCTCCACCCTTGGGGCTCTCATTAGAGACCAGAGGGAGAGGAGAAGAACGTGAGTGTTTTAGGCTTAAATTCAATCTCTGCCCCTTTGCTCCTGAGTGACCTTGCTAAATCACTGGATCTTTTGAAGATTCAGCATCTCCATCTGCTCTGTCAGGACAGAGGGAGCCAGTTATGTCAGGCTGAGCATACCAGAGATGTGAGACCTGCTGTCTCCTCTTTAATCCCCATTTCTTCTCCCTTCTTAAAAGCATGCCCACAAAGGGAACAAAGTGAAGGCCGTGAGAACAGCCAGGATGCTCCCTTGGATCAGGAAATGTCCCCCAAGATGGACATGGAGATGGTAATGGGTACAGGAATGTGCACACTCTGATCACAGAGGCTGAACAACATCCAGAGCAATCCAGAAACCTCCAAGGCTCCAAAGAAGGGAAGTGTGTTTAAGTAACTTGCTTTTTCACTTCTTGCCCTGCTTTAACTGCACAGGAGCACATCAAAAGAGAGGAAGCAGGAGCTGAATGTTTCAGAAGAAAACAACAACACAGTTCATAGGAGAGCAGGGCAGAATGGAGCTGGGTATCAGCCAGGGAGGTGGGGTACAGGAGAGGTTTGATGTCCTTCATTTGCAAGAGAGAACTTGAAGCCAAGGACAAGGGGTGAAATCTTGGCCAGGCCAGTATCTCTCAGGCATAGCAGACACAAAGTTTGGTTACCTTTTCTTTTTGGGGATTATAGATACAAATTCCCCACATATCCTGTGTCCTCTGTGCAGATGTAGAGGACATAGATTGTTTCTTGTGTTGGCCCAAGTATCTGAATTCAGCTTTTCCCTCTCTATCCTTTATGTAGGTTTCTGTCTTGGCTGCTCTCTTTAGCCACTCCAGTGGCAATATGAAATCTTGGCTGGTTTTACATCGCTCTTACACGTACAAACCAGCTGCTGTCTTCAGCAAAGATTGGATGACGTCCTCAGGGTTTAACCCAGCAGTTCTCTACCCTGACTTTAGGGCCCTGCAGTGAGAGGCAGCAGAATTGGGGGTGGTTTTCCAAGGGGAGCACAGGAGGGTGGCTCTCAGTGCTTCCCTGTGGCAGCCACTCTGTCCTCAGAGCCACAATGCCCAAGATCCTGCCTGGGATTTGTGTGTTTAAAAGCTGGAGCTAATCTCATAAATGAATGTGTAAAGTGCTGGACATTTGCTCTTGGATTGTTGAAACCATATGGTCACGGGCCCACGGAGGGGGTTTCTCTGATTGCCATGCAGAAATACGCGTTACATCTAAATTGACACTGAAACCTGACTGGAGCCTGGTATTAGAGAAGATTAAATTAACCCCCAGCAATAGCACCATATTACAAAAATGGTTAGATCTTAATAAATTGAAAATGATAACAGTGGCAAAAGCTGTGCATTTTCCCTCGTGTTCCTTTATTGCTGTAACACTTCTTTCCAGTTTGTTGCTTCCGTGGGTTTTATTAGCACATTTCAGTGGAGTAGATTTGCTCTGAAGTGATAAAAGCCGACTGTAATCAGAAAGCTTTATGTTATCTGCAGCAAACAATGGTAAATGCCACCTGAGAAGGGCTCCACTCAATGCCTTCATTACTGTGATTAGTCTAAGATAGCAACAAACTCCAGAGCCGCTGATAACAGACTTTGTTGGGAACACAATAAACACTGAACACTCCGCAATCCAACCCGGGAATGAGACAGCTCCCAGCAACTCTGGGGCTGTGGGATGTCACCCACAGAGCTGGCAATGTCACTGTCACCAGGGGCACTCACCTGGGGATGTAGATCCATTCAGGCAGGGATGGATCCATCCCAATGATCCATCCCATCCCTTCCCACTGCAGCCAGTCTGAGATCCTGCCCCGTGGGTGGGAATCAAACTCAGATTCAGCAAAGCACTTGCTTCAGCACAGCTTTAACCATAATATTTTAATATTTTAATGTTATTTTGATTATCAGGGATTTTTTTTGTCCCTGAAATATGGTGCAAAGGATTTCTAAGGAAAGATCCGTGTTGTTTTGGAACCTGATAGTGTCCAGTTTCTACAAGTAAGAGAAAGTGGACACAGCTACACAGCTGCTGGCTTGGGAGAAATTATCAGAAAATCCTGTTTTTACTTTGGGGATAAAAGCCTTTATAGGCTTATCTGTCTCCTTCAAACCAGTGTTCTAAACTAAATGTTACCAATTCTCAGTTGAAAGCTGAAACTTCCAGTGGCACAAGCTGGTGAGACACACCAGGGTCCTGCCAAACTTTCCATTTTTTGCATATTTCTTTGAGATTTTTGATTGCAAACCCCTGGATAAAGAGTCCTGTCCTTTGCTCAGCCTGGACACAAGGGAGGACGGGGTTTGAGTGCTGCAGAAAGCTCTGATCCTCTGCAAGAGGGAAAATTTTACACCTGGAGATTAGTTTTGAAATGAAACAAAGTGTACAACTAATAAATATTGTTTCTACTTTTGTAAAACTTTTTTTAAAAATTATTTTTAACATTTTTTAATAGCATCCGTATCAATACAGCAAGGTTTTCTGGAGGGTTTGGTACGGATTTTAGTGTTGTTTTTTTTGGGGGGGGTGGGGGGGTGTTTTTTGGGGCCACAGTCATTCCAGGTGAAAGCATTGTCCTGGTTTGTGGCAACTGTGGATTGGCTCTGGAGGAAAATAGAAATCAACAAAAAACTTCCTGAATGGCCACCCAGACCTGCAGGGCCCCTCGGGGCTGTGGCAGGGATGGGAACACACCTAGGGTCTGGCACTTGCCAGTGTGGCTGGGGGGCCCTGTGACCACAGGGAGAGGGAACAGAAACCAGCTGGGTTTGTTCAGCACTCCTCGACACTGCAACAATCTTCCTGAATAAAAATACTCCAGCTTCCAGGGAGAAAAATTAATTTTGCACAGAATTTCCAAATACAGAGTTAATATTTCCGTAGAGCAGATAAATCTCATTGAAACACCCCTTAGAAAATCAGCAGTCAAAGCCTTTTGGAGAAAAATCGGTTCAGACAAGAATATTGTGCTCAGGCTTAGCTCTGAGCTGCTGGGAAATGTCTTCCCTTAGCCCAGGGAGCAGAATTTTGCTTTCCAGGGGTTTGCACCCTTGCTGAGGGTAGTCAGGGGCTGTGCTACGTGTCCAGCATGGCACATCAGCCCCCCTGAAATGCACTCACTTCCCAGCCCTGTTGACAAATGCAAAAGGCAGAAACCTTAAATAGATCCGGGAACAGCAATCCTGCTGCCAAAAGCTTGGTTTTGAAGTGTTTGACATTTTCCACCCGAGCTGAGCAAATAATTTATCTGATTAATTTAGTTTCCTCCCCATCCATGAGTTGTCCAGGAGCTGTTGCTGAGATTTGCTCCAGTTCATTTGTTATCTCAAGTTCCTGCCTGGGTCTGCAGCTTGTTTATGGGCAGTTTGTTATAAACAGCCACAAAATTCAGAGCTGTGCTGATTGCTCTTGATGGGGAATGCGTGGCAGGATATTGTTCTAACTCTCTGATGGGGTGATCTAACCCTTAGAATTCGACTCCTGATGTGACTGCAAGTGAAATTTGTTGCTTGTAAATAGCCTTTGCTGTTTGCCTAAAGGTCATTGCAGCTTCAGCCAGCTCCCAGAACTGCTCAAAAGGGTGGCAAAGGTGTCCTGGCAGTCCAGTCTGACCATGTCACTGGGCTGTAGGAACAGCATCCCCCCAGGTCCACAGGGACACAGAAACCTCAACCACAGACTCCTTTAAAAAAGCCCACCCATGCATTTGAGGACCATGAACTGGTGGTTCATTTCTACTGGAGAACATGAACTGGAGAACATTTCTACTCCCTAATGTGGCATTGATAAGTGGGACCTTGGTAATAAACAATTGGGGTTTTAAAGTAGTAAAAAGATAAAGAAATATTTAATTTTTTTAAGTGACTTTTTAAAGGGAGAAAATATTTTTCTAATTTACTCTTCTCTCCACATTTTCACAACTACTAATTGGTGGGCCAAATCTCTACCCCAAAAATAGTTTTCCATAACAAACTAAGGAGTAATGCCACGTGGGGGGAGGAATCACAGCACTATGCTTGTGTGCATCAAAGTGGGAATAATGAATGTGGGGTTTGCATAATTGAGATGTTTTATGCTTGGGCTGGAGGGCTCACCTCATTGTTCAACACTCAGAAGAGAATTTTATAACATTACATCCTTATTTTTCTGCTTTCTAAGGATAGTTTCCATTACTTTGTTTATGCTTTCAGTAGCACTTGACATGTGTTGCTGATCTGTGAATTCCTACAAGGCTCAGTGTAGGGGGGGTCTCAGCTGAGGGACTTTGCAACAGAAAGGAAAGGGAACTTCTGATCTGTGGAAAATTCTGACGTTTTGAAACAAATAACTATTGAGAGCATGATGAATGGTCACACTTGTGAAGTTCTCTGCCAACTTATTTGTCAGGAGTCTTGGTTCAGTGCCATCAAGACATGTTTTTTCAATAATGTCCAATTGCTTTAGTTTGGTGCTACTAAACCAAGATGAACAAAGTCCAAGGGAAAGCTGCCGACCTTTTAATTAAGATATGATAGATTATATGAACCCACTGCACCAGCTGCATCACAATCAGAGTGCAAGGAGAAGCTACAATGGATTAAAGGCAGGCATGTTTTCCCTTCTGAGAAGGGAGTGGAATTTGGGTGATGCCTTTAATTGAGGCACCTGGGAGCAGCATCCCTGGTTTGTCCCTGTGCCCCAAGTTGGAGAGGCAGCACCTGGATCCCCAGAGCTTCACAGAGAACCATCATTAGAAGGTAAATCTGTTCTTTTTCTTAGCATTTTTTTTGTTGTTGTCTTTATTTTTTCAAGGTCCTATTTCTTTGCTTCACTAACTGATTTTTTTTTTTTGTGCATTCCCAAGGAATTTACACCACAGGCATTAAAATGTGGCAGCTTCCAAAGACACTGAGGAGCATCTCCCTCTTCCAGGATTCAGTGGGACTTCATGGAGCCATGGAGCCTTCCCAGAGCAGCTGGGTTTGTACCCAGAGGGAGAGAAGGTGTTTCAGGCTGCTCTGGCCATGTGGGGAGGATTTCTGTGAAAAATCACAGCTGGACTCATTCTATAGCAACAACAAATCCTGCCTGCTGAACAAAAAATCCCAGGGTGAGCACCCAGGGTGTTACATGCACACTGTCCCTCCACCTGCTGGGTGTTTCGTGCTCTATGGATGCACTAATATCAAGAAATCTCATCTGCAATCTTTTACTGCTTGTGAGTGGGATAAAAAATTCCCTTGAAGACTCTGCTAGAGATGGATCAGAGTATTTCATAAAACCGAAGTCACTAGGCATTTAAATAATTTGGCATATATCTTAACTCATATTCACAGTCAGTTATACAGAGGAATGGCATTTGTGCTTATTGAAATCACCTGACACCTCTCATTAGAAAAACACTGCTGGCAGTTCATTATAATTTTGCCAAACCTTGGGCTGGAATTTTCTGTGCCACCAGTTTTCCTGAGGCAGGTTTGCACCTGCTCCTTTTGCTGTAAAATGCCAGAAAATACACTTCTGAAATATAAAACAAGCAAATACACCTCTGCAGGTAATACTGGGTTTTCCTTGTGTGATCGTGTGTGAACATCCCAAGGATTTGTGTGTCAGTGGCAGAGCAGGAGCCAAGAGCCCAAATCATGGAGAAGGATTCCACTGTCATATGGTGTTTACTTCATGGAGTAAACACAAGTAAACACAAGGTGTTTACTTCAGACCACTCATGGCTTAAGCAGGGCATGGAAAAGGAGTGGGATTTAAAAAAAAAAAAACAAACCTTCATGGGGAACCAGTGCTAAGTGTTGGGATTCTGAGTGCAAACAGAACCTGGCTGGCCTGGTGGGGTGTGAGGTGGTGACTGACACCCACCTTTCTGCCTCCTGGGTCTGCTGCTTCTTGTCACACTCAGGGGATGGAGGTGAGTGCAGAGGAAATACCGTGAAGGACCTGGGAGGCTCTTTGGGAAATCAAACCCTTCTGATTGTCCAACTGCAATCTGAGTTTAAAATCTGACCTATATTTCAAGGGTGGTTGGAATGAAGTGCTTGGGAACTGGTTAAGTAAGGTTAAATAGTGCAAAATCAAAAGATTTTGTTTCCCTTTGTTTGACTATTCTGGATGGAAATATTTTAATCTTGCCTTCAAAAACAAAATAACACTTCCCCCCAAAAATACTGACCTCAAAAAACCCTCCAGCCCCAGAGCACTGTCTCAATTTCTCCTGTTTTCCTGCTCTTTTCAGTTCCCCTTGCCTGCTGGGCTCCCCCGTGCTTGTTTCTGGAGTGTCTCTATCAAACCAAGAGGCTTTGCCTCTTCCCTTTGAGGTCTTCACTGCCTCCTTGTCGAGCACACTTTGAACAATGGTTATCTAATTGCTCTTCAGAGAAAATTCCAAGAACAACTTGGAAGGGCCCTCTAGCTGTTCCAGGGGAAAGGGACGGTTCTCAGCAAAAGTTGTCTTTTAGCAGCGAGGAGTTGTTTCTCAGTTTGTGTCAGTGGCAGCCTCTTTATCCCCAGGATGTGCAGCTCCTAAAACACCCCACGTGGAGCCACCACGGCTGGGGATTGCCAGAGGAAAAGATGCCACCTTCTCCTTCAGCTGACCTTGGAACTGTTAAATGAAGGCACTCTGGAGAATATCTGGGGCACAGGATGTTCTCCTTTGATCAGGGCATGGAAGGACACCGTGTCTCTCTAATTTCTGATGGGATGATCAATCATCCCCGCACAGATTGACAAGGGCCACTCTGATGTTTCACCACCTTTGTCTGACCTTGGAGGGCTCCTCCTAAGTGCTGAGAGGAAATGTCACAGCGTGGCTGTCATTAGAGTTCTGTGATTGGTGACCAAATCAAAAGGAAAAAGGGTTTTTGGACGGGAAAAATGAAATGAACCGTCTTCAACAATTACCTGCAGTGGAAAAGGGGAGTTAAAATTCCTGCTCAATCAATTAAAAAACCCCTCAGGCTGATTGATTTTGGAAAGCTCCATTTAATACCTGCATATTTAAATTTAAAGTTGATGAGGCTAGACTTAGACTGGAGACGTTATTCCAAACAAATCCCCTTACAGTATTTTAACGTATTAATCCTGAGTATACCGTAATCTGTAATAAATTCTCTGATCCTTATATGAATTTGGTGCCTCTATAAAGCTCGAAACAAGGCAAATTTTGGTTTCAGAGGGTTGTGAAAAAGCCTCTGCCACTGGAATATTTCTCCCAATTCCACTGGAGGTCAGTGCAGCTCTACAGTTCTGCTGGCACCGCTGTGTTCTTTTCACTCTGCTCTTGTGCTACGGCTGAACACAAACCCCTGTAGAGCTGTTTTTAAACTAGATTTGTGTAGTAATAAATACAGGCTTAAGAACCGTGTTTCGTGGTTATATTTGGAACATCCTAGCAGGGATGTGAGAATCGCAACTCGTTTGGGTGTTGGTGGGGTTTTTTTTCCATTTCTTGTTATTGTGGCAGTTGTTTTTCAAGAGCTCGGGGTGATTTTTTTTTCCTTGTAAAAGTAAAATTACTCGGAATGTGAAAGTAGAAGATTTTGTGACATGTTTTCATCGCTCCAGAGAAAAACACACCCTTGAGTTCCCAGCCTGTCAGAGGAGTGAGGTAAGTGTGGTCCAGCATTGTGTCCTGTGCACTCAGGGGCTCTGGATCCCATTTTTTGTAGGATTTAAGTGTGAACTTGCTCAAGTTGATGCTTTCCTCTCTTTGCCTTCCTGATCTTTGTCCCCTTTTCTGGTGTAGGGCATCCACACGTCACCCTCACCCTTCCTAACTGTGCAGATTCACCTGAGTGAGCTCCAAATCATCCCCTGTGGGAGAAGGTGAGTGAAAAAAACCCCAAAAGCAGCCAACAAAACCTGGGCCAAGTGGTTTAAAGTCATTTCAGACGGGCTGTTGGGGCTGTGGGTGAGCCCCCAGGCCTTGCTGCATGCCTGGCTCCATGGGGGACACGCTGCTCCTCTGACAGGAGCACAGAATTCGGGGCACACTGAGGATCTCCAGCCAAAATCCCAATCCTGCAGCCCTGCAGGACAGGACACCACAGGCAGACCTGCTAAAACAGGAGGGCAAAGAGGAACAAAGAAGGGAAATGTGAGTGCTGGGTACCACAGCAGAAGTTTTGTCTGCATGGTTGGGGTGTGTGGGCTCTGTCACAGGAGGGAAGTGACAACACCGAGCAGACACCACGAAGAACAGAACCCTGAGCCAAATGCTGCAGGGACCCCAGATCCCTGCTCCAAACAGAGATTGATGTGGTCCAGTTCAGCCAGCTGAGCCAGTTCTGCTTCAGAAAATCCCAGATGACAGGGACCAGGGTCCCCTGTGGCAGCCATAGGCTTTGCCAGGCTGTCAGTGCTCTGCCCTCGGGCTGTGTGCCTGCTGCCCGGGCATGGAGGAGGAGGAAAGTGGAGGATTTATCCCATTTTCTGCTCTCAGAGGCTGGCTGGGAGCAGTCTGGGCACAGCCTGTGACCTGGCTGCAAAAGCAGAGTGCAAAGAGCAGGATGTTTCTGCCCTTGGGGTCTTCACACAGATCCCCAATCCAAAGTTTGATGTTTCTGTTCCAGGTACTTTGTTCCTGGTCCTTGTTTTGCTTTTCAGCTGTACTGGCCAGAGAGCTCATTAGGAGAAGGGGCTGCAAACCTCAATTCCTGCCCCTCAGGCAAAGGAACGACTCAAATCTTCACGCTTGCATCCTTCCTTCCTTCCCTGGATGGATATTGGGGTGGAAGCTCTCTCTGGCTGAGCTGACCGTAGAGGGCACTGTGTCCAGGATGTTTTAGGTCTCAGTTTAATTCAGGGTACATTTAGCAGAGTCAAAGCAATGTTGGCAGAGCACGAGATGATCAGGCTCAACCTCCTTTATGCACTCAAACACAGAGATTTCCAAGCACACTGCTCCGACTGTGGAGGATTTCTTGTGTAGGAGCAATCTCATAAAGGAAATGCTGACAGCTGTATCCACTGGTTAATTTAAAACTCAGCTGGAACAAGACCTGGGCAAAATATTATTGTGAAGTGACTCTCATTCGCTGTTGTTCCATTACTGAAGCAACAAGTTTTACCACAGGTTGCCCTCCCCGTGTCCTTGTACCCTGACTTAATTTCCCTCTTGGCTGCTGCAGTAATATCCTTCTGCAGCAGAAGGTCACAGCACGGCCCCCCTCCTGCTCTGAGCCTGCTCTTGCTTGTATATTTTGCATATACAGAGCTTTTCCCTCGGGAGGGCTGTGGGCTGCCTCAGGAGGGTTTCTTGTACACCTGATTTGGCAGCTCCCTTCCATCCCCAGCCTCCCAGACCGTTGTGAGTGGCAAAAAAAAGCTCACAGGCTCTTTCCTGCCCAGCAGCGAGGCTCAGCTCTCCTCTCTCCACAGCCCCTTCACTCTCTATCTCCTCAGCACCATCCCACCTATCAGGGTCATCTTCCCTCAAAATAAAGAAATCTCTGATGAGTCAGAGACCCCCTCTCCCAGTTTACCAGGTCTCTGCAGCGGCTGATTAACATAACAGCATTTTCTCTTCTAAATTCTATGATTTCCACATCTTTCTCATGCTTTCATTCAGCCAAAAAAGGCTCATTATAGGCCACAACTAGGAAAGCTGGAAACTTTGCCTTTGTTTTTAGAATTAACAAGACTTCCTTCCAAGTGATTTTGTTCAATGTATGCTTTATAGCTCTCTACCCCCTCCATGACTTATTTTATGCTAATAGTTCCCTAAGTATTATTAATTAGATTTTTTTAAGTCAGAGAAAGTTCTTGAAAGTTAATTAAAAGTTCCATGCAGTAATTGTGCAAAAGTAGCTTTTCCGTTCTCAAAATTAAACCTCTATAATTAAAATCCGATATTCATTTAAAGATTCAAATGAGTTGTTTATGACTCATTTGTTTTTATTTTTTTTAAATTTTTTTTGCCACTTTGGGAGTGTAATTGCTCCAGCAGAGGAAAATCAATTCCTCGTGCTTCCAAGCCTTCTGTCCCTTCTCTGGGAAATGGGACCCTCCCTTCACCCCATTATGTCATCCAGGGAATGACTGAGGCAGGAATGGAGGGACAGGGACTCGTGTTTGCACATATCTTGATCTCTTCCCGTAACAGCCTGTCACATTTTTTTCTTTTCCTGGGATGTAAAAAAAATTTGTTGTCTTGTTATCTCAAGGCTGGAATATGGATCTCAGAAGCTTATCAGCATCTCATATTTGCCAGCAAGAGGCCACTTACTGCACATTGAAATAACAGCCGGGCTGGAAATCCACACATAACAGCTTGGCAGATCCAAAGGAGCATTGGGAGGAGAGTTTGGGTGTTGGTGTAGATCCCAAGGGACTCCCTTCACCGCCTGTGTCTGTCAGGGGGTGGTTTGGATCATTCCCTTGGCCCTGGTGCTCTGGTTGGATGGAGGAGGAGAAAACCCCATGGCCAAGGCTGTGTTCTTGGTTGTCTCCACCACTGGAGTGCTCAAAGATGGGTGGAAGAAGGAGGATTCAGCTTTTCAAAAGCGAATTTTGTGTGGTGATCCAACTTCAGACACCAGGCAAGGGATGTGATTTTCCTACTTTGCATTTCTTGCACACCAAGGCTGCTCAGGGAAGCCTGAGTGGCTGTGCCTGCCTGGGGATGTCTTTGGAATTCCTCAAAAATCCAAGTGTGACACCACACTGCAAAAATCCAAGAGGCCCAAGTCCGGGCAATATCCTTTAATTAATGGTAACTAATTATCACCTCCCTCTTTTGGCTCTAGAAGTGTCCCAGCCTGAGAGGCAAAGTCACCCCTTCATGTGCAGAGCAAGGTGAGAACCAGCTGAGGTCTTCCTTGTGTGTTCCAGAGCTCAGTGCTAAGTATATCATTATCACAGAATTATTAATTATTGTGCTCAGCAGATATCACCCATTCCTCTTGGAATGGCTTTTGCCTCTCTGAAATGCTCAGCATGCCAATAGAACAAGAGAGTGGTGTAATAACCGGAATATAATTAATAATTATCAATAACGAGTGCATAATCAAGAGAGAACACCTCGTGCTGTGTATAGGAAATGGCTGGGCCCCTCTTTGGGCCACAGGGTTATTAAGAGCTATTTTTACTGAACAACTATTTTGGGAACACCAGAGTCACAAGAAGGAGAAGGAAATTTTCCTAAAATCTAAAAGGAGGCAATAGGAATTAATTGAAAACTTTTAAAACCTGGAAACATTTAGGTCAACTGCACAAACAAAGGCTTCAGCAGCAGAGAGAGTGCTGTGAGCAAACAGCAAACTCCAGTAGTACAAATGTCACCCACAGAAATAATCAAGAATAAACAAGATCCTGGTTGAATTAGCACAGAGGGAGAGCTCACTTCTCCTTGGGCTGGATGAGAGGAGGAACCTTTCCAAGGATTTTACTGTTCCAAGGCAGCAGAGCAGCACACTGAGCTCCTCAGTAAGATGAGGGCTGTTCTTGGGGCAGATTTCGAGGACAGGACGTGGGAGTGCTGTGGGAGACACCCAGAGAAAGGAGCTTACAGTGAAAGGTTCAGAGCTGGGACCTCAGTTCAGTGTCACCTCAGCTCCAGGTGACACTGGTATCCAGCTCCTGACCCAGCAAAACACAAACCACACCGTGCTGCTGATGCCTTTTTGGGCTACTCAAAAACAGAGGCCAGACAAAATTAAGGGAATAAAAACCAGTTATGTTATTGAAGGGCCTTCAGGTACATTTCTGGCAGATGAAGCCCCCCAGGGGCTGCACCCAAAATGGACAAAGGGTCACAGGGTTTTCACACTTTGATCAGTTTGGTCCATTTGTATTTTGGGGATGAATCTTCCAATTACAGCTTCAGGTAATGAAGTCGTTCACCCCAAGTTTTCTCCCCCTAACTCACTTTTGTTTCCATTTCTCAGGCCCTGAGGCAGTGAGGTGTCCTTGATCCCCAGGCCTGGAGAGGAATTGTTATGTCTGACCAAAATGGGGAAGCAGCAGCTCACACTGTCTGTGGAGTTTAGAGTTATACACTAAAGAACTGCAGGATTACAAATATATGAAATATATAAAAGCTAAAATCCTAAGGCATTGTTCTGCTCCTGGGGAGGTGCCCAGCATCCCCAGCACCATCCCAAGCTGACACAGGAGCCCCCTGTGCCTGCTGGGGCCTGGTGAGGTGCTGGGTGTCTCCCCTGTGCCCCTTGGTTCTACTGGTGGCTGGAAATGGGCTGGACCCATCAGGGCAATGGCAGAGGCGTTTTACCCCAAATCAGGTACAAATCCCTGCAACACAACCCAGAAAGGTGGGCTGGGACTTATTACACCCAACTTTAGCCCTTTCAGGGCTTCATTTGCCTCTAGAAATGCTTACAGGGAGTGGCAGTTGTCCCCAGAAAAAGTCTGCAGAGGTATTGCGGGGCTAGACACTGATTTTTGAGCACCACATTTAGATGTGTTGAATCTCAGCCTTAAAATCCTTCTTCAGGTAATTTTGAAGAAGTCACTTCATAGCCCCAGACCTCAGGACATCTCAGTGAGGCTGATACTTCTAAATTTTGAAAGAGATAATAACCATTCCTGAATATTAACCACTGTGCACCAAGGACTCTGATAAAGACAATTACAGAAATAAACCACTAGTTGATAACCCAATACAAAAAGAAAAAAGAAAAAAAAAAAAAAAAGAAGTTATTATTCCCCCAGCATTATCTCTGTGCTTTGCACTAGAACATTTTGAGGCAATCTCAGCTGAAAAGATGAAGACATAGCCCTCCTTATAAACAAGAATATTTCAGTCAATAGATAGAAAGCTCTATAGGGTTCCAGTCTTGCTGAAGCACTGAGAGACTGAAGATTGAAAGAGGTAGGGAGAATTAATTAGACTTCTGATATTATCCTGGTAAATAAAAGTAATAATCAAATCTCCAAAAAGGAAGACCTGATTCATATTCAAACATTTACAGAATAAACAACTACTGATTCTCCTATCTAGCCCAGTCCTTATCCTTTAAGGCTGCAATAAGTGACCTCTTAATCCCAGGCAAAAGACTGCATGAGCATCTGGAATTGAAAAAGAAAGCATATTTCCTTCACTATTCCAATTTCCACTCAATTTCAGTATAAAGTTGTTTGTGTATTTTTTTTTAAATTTTTTTTGGTCCCTCCAGCAATGAGCTTTTGATGATGAGATTTTGTGCATCCGAACACTTTTGCAGCTTTTTTCCCCCCCGCCCCTTCCCTAAATAGGAGCACTGCAGTCCTTCAGCTGGGTTATATCTCCATTGTACTGACCATGCTCTTAAAGCACTTACAGCAGTAATTTCTGGGCATGATGGACAGACTCAGCAATAACCTGATCCTGCAATGCACTGAATAAACCCTTTAGCATTTAGCACATGGACGCTAATGTGCTGGGAAGTAATTGCTTAGAGGTTCCCAGCTTCAATATAATAATGCAGGGATTGCATTTATACAGCGGGCAGCAGAGGAAAAAGAATCATTATTGGCCAGACTTCCTCTCTCCCATTTTTATTAGCACAGTAGGAGAGAGGTGAAGGTAAACTCGAGGTGATCCCAGGTTCCCACATCCCCTGAGCATCAGGGGCTGTGTGTGGATGCTTAAAACGTGGAGAAATTTCACTGACTTCAGCCCATTTACTCTGATTTTACACCAGCATTCCTGAGAGAAAGGCCTGGCCATTAATATCCTCCTTCACTAGAGCAATGCTGAAACGAGTGAAAGATTAAAAAGCCAATGCTGGCTTGGCAAAAAAAAAAACTTAAAAAAAAAAAAAAAAGAGTAGCTTTACAGTAAATACATAAACATGCAGGCAGCAATTCCCTGTGTGAGCTCAGCTTAAAAAAAGCTCTGTGGAGTTAGCAGGAGAACAAACCGTGTGGAAGCACCAAAGTTTTGTATTTCCACTTATGCCAGTAATTACTCCAGCCCTCATCAACATTTCTCTGCCTAAATAGCCTTTATAAATTAAAGATGCCTAAACTTTAAATGAAAACTAATTTAGGTGTTTATTATTAAAAACTTTTTTTCCCTGGACACTTTGGGCTCATAAATGATTATTAAACAGTTCTGCTGTATTTTTGCCATCCCTTTTCCCCTTTCCTAAGCACTGCAAATGACTCCTTAGCAGCACACAGAGTGGGACCACCTTTAGAATACAGAAATGCTGCTTGAAAACAATTTCTTTTTAAAATACTTGATTTTAGAGCTACTGAGGAAAAAAAATATTCAGAGGGCCAAAATAAAATAAAAAGAACAGCTTTCCCAATCTATTATTAATACCAATAAATGGGAGCTGGCAGATTTAAAAGCCAAGATGTAATGCATTTTCCTGGAGCAGTGAGCCTTTAAACAAGTTGGAGTTATTGAGATTGTGTAGTAAAAACTGGTAAAACGAAATATCTTTTCAGATAGGATAATAAAAATGGGGTACATTAACATCCCCTTCCTGGGAAGCACGGGGACAGAGGTGCTGTTGGCTGCTGTGCTTTATGGCCTGGGCTGGGGAAGGCTGGCAGGTGACTGCACAACTTCATCCTTGAAACTCCCTGCTGCAGCCTGGGAATTTGGGGATGGGAATGAGGGAGAGCCACGGCCCTGCTCCTGAAAGGTCTCACTCAAGAGACTTTTTTATCCAGTGCCTCCAAGTGGGATATTTCCTCTGCTGGGCTGAGCCTCCCCTTGATGCCTTGGGATTTTAGCTTTTATATATTTCATCTATTTGTAATGCTGCAATTCTTTAGTGTATGACTCCAAACTCCACACACAGTGTGAGCTGCTGCTTTCCCATTTTGGTCAGACATAACAATTCCTCTCCAGGCCTGGGGATCAAGGACACCTCAGTGTCTCAGGATGGAAACAAAAGTGAGTTGGGGGGAGCAAGCTTGATGTAAATGACTTCATTATCTAGAAGATTAACCCCAATATGCAAATGGACCAAAGTTATAGAAGTATGAAAACCTGTGACCCGTGGTCCATTTTTGGGTGCAGCCCAAACCTGCCCAAGGAATGACTGGAGGATGGCAGAGGATGGTTTGGGGCCAGGCAAGAAGGTGCCAGTGGTGGGATGGGAAGGGACTGCTGGCAGTGGGGAAGCCCAGTCACAGCAGCCTGTGCTTGTCACTCAGTACCTCTGCCCTGTCACACACTGAAATGCAAACTCCCCACTTGCCCATGTCCCCAGGTATCTTGGCAATTTCTCCATTACTCTCAAGTTTGTTAGTTCAAACGTAATTAATCTCTAAGAATATCTTTTATTTTAACTCCTGCAATCCCCCACATCTTTGTGATTCTCGCCCCGGTAAAGGTTGCTGCACTTCCCTGCTGGCCTCACCAGTGAACCAAATTCAGATTTATTGTTTCAGCAGAGGACAAACAATCTCTCCAAGCTGAAGTGTCCAGACTCTCTCCCTCCTTTGGGTCTGTATGAACCTGAGATCACCAGGTAAAGGGAGGTACCAGACTTAAGCAGCTGAAGTTTGGCAAGAAGTGCCCACCAGCATCCCTGTGAAAGTGAGACATCTGCTCTGAAATGTGACTGCTTGGAGCACTTGTGAAAATCTTACCTGTGATTGCACAGGGAGCCTTCCTGCTGGCTCTGAGAAAATGAAATCCGTGCCTCTGACTTTAGAGACTTTCTTTGGATAAATTGCCTCATTTATTAATTATTATTATATATTTTAAATTTTATTTTAGTATCCTTTATGAAGTGGTGTCCTGCTGCAAGCTGCTGCTCTAGTTTCACCTCCTCCCCGGGCAGGTGCAGCACCACTGCACTTGGTGGTGCTCACGGCAGAGGGTCAGCTCAGCTGCAGCAGCTCCTTCAGCCGCATCCAGGATGTGGAGCTTGCCACGAGCATCCTCCCTCTGCTTCCCGAGCTGCTCAGCTGCATGGTAAGAGGAAAACCAGCAATAATACATCTGTAACTGCTCGGGGAAAGAGCGTTTTAAAGGTAAAGAAAGAGATTTAAGAAAGCGGGGAAAAAAATGAGCAGAGATAAGGCTGAGACAGTGCCAAAGAGATGGAATATACATCTCAGAGAAAATCTAAAAGCAGATCATTACCCAAAAAAATACTAGCTGTAAGCAACGGTTTGTAGTGCAGAAGGAATATTTACCCACCAAGCTTTTGATAATCTTTCTATTTCTTTCTTTTCCTTCCACCCAAGGACGATTTTATTCAGAGGATGGAGGTGGGGGTTTGGAGGTTCTGGTGGCTGGATCTGGTGTCTGATCCTGATCCTGCCCCTGCTCTGCGGGGCTCATTAACCCCTCCGTGCCTGGGGGCTGCACAGCCCCGAGGCTCCAGCCAAAAGCTTTGTGTACACATGGGAAATCATCTGGATAACCAAAGACCGGCTGTTCGGGGTCACGCTCAAAGTCTCTTTGAGCATCTCCTCCCCAACAGTGGGTGCTTTGAGCAGGGTATTTACAGAGTGCTCCCACTACCGCCTCAGCCCTTTGCCGCTCAGGGGCCTCTTTGACCCAGAAAAAGGATTTTTATGTTAAAAAGCAAGAGATGGGCTGTGAATTTCAATTCTGTGGCATCTTTTCTTTTGTAGTTGGCATGCCTTATTCCTGTTTAGCTCACTTTCAAGCAGATTAAACTAAACTGGTACACAGCACTCTTATTACAGGATAAGTGCTCACAGAGAGAGCTATTCAGGAATAATTATTCTGATTTAAACATTTCTGAATAATTCTATGCAAAGGCAAGTCCTGAGCAGAGACAGTGGGCGGATGTGACACACAGATGGGGGAGCACAAGGAGCTGTAATACAGAGTATGAGTGTTCGTGCTGGAGTCCATCTTCCAAATGTTAACACATCCAATCAGGAGCAGAAACCCTCCAGGTGATCAATATATCCAATGAAAACCGAGGTGATCATGGTGAATTCTGACCATTCAACATGCCCAGCTGACTCCTCCTGAATGAGGCACAGAGCAAACACTCCCTTAAAATAATTTAGCAAATAGGCTTCAATAATAAACACAATCCAGAGAAATCTGCTTATGGACAATTTGCAAACAGAAGGAAAGAGCAGCATTCTTTTAATGAGCGATCCACTATGAATTATTCACACAGCTCTAATTAACATTAAGATTCCTAATTTTTCCAGGAAGCCTTACTGTAAGGATACTTTATTATTCCTTTGCATTTTCCACCCCCTCTGAGCTCTTCCAGACGTTCAGGAAGGAACCCCCACCAGCCTCCTTTGGAAGTGTCTTCATTTGGCAGAGGATAAAATGAAGACACAGCAAATAATTTGGTGTTTTTCACCTCCCAGTCCTTCATAGCAAAGTGCACATCAGCCTCTGCCACTGTCATTTGTGATAATTTGGGCAGTTTTTACAGTGATGCAAAACAGCTCTGCCGGTGAGTGAAAGTGGTGATTTAGAGTGTCACAGGGACATGAGATTTGTCCTTCATATCTTGTTTGGTGGTGGATTTCTTTAGCTGTAATGGCAAAATGACCACTGTAATGCTCAAAGTTCAAATTTTCAATGATATTTCAGTGCTGGAAAAAACAAAATACATGCCCAAATGGCTGTGGCAACACAACACACTCATAGAGTTGAAAATAAGATCAAGAGGAAATAGAATTTTTCCAATTTTTATGTATACAAAACAAGTGTATCCACCTATATTCTTTTTACCACTTTCCTGCAAACACAGAAGTCTCATTGTGCAACAAATTCTCTCTTTTTGCAAATATTTAACTAAAGCAGTGATACCTTTTTAGTGACAGTATTCCCAACAATGGGAGCTGCACATTTTTGGTCTGGAATTACAGTGAGAGTTATGAGTCAGCATTACCCACTAATTATGGTTGAGAGGAGGCTCCTACATTGCTATTTGAGCACAAAGATTTACACCACAGCCAAAATCAAATATGTGAGGAACACTGAGGTTAAAGACAGCCTTAATTCTGGCTTTATGGAAATTAAATGTTAGGGGTTTTCATTACAGACGAGCTGGGCTAAAAATGAATCCTCATTAACAGAATGCTGTGGTATGTGGTTACATCTTCCCTTGTTGGCCAGAATGTGCCGTCTCTGAATTTAGCTCAACAATTTCAGATGGCATTTTCCTGCTCCCTCCTCCTCCTTTGCAGTTCAGGAATAGGAATAGCTCTTGCAGAAGGACAGAAGTTGTTTTTTCATTAAAGTATCATTGTTTAGGGGGAAAAAACCCCAGCCTGCTTCATCTCCTCTCCCTGCATGTCATTAAACACATTCAGCGTGCAGCATCTCAGGTGCCTCGCAGATGACATCCTCACCATCTTCAGAATCGAGTTTGCTGCTTCCCCCAGCTTTCAGGCTGCTGGTCACCAGCACTTCCCTCCTGCCTTCTCATTTCCAAATCAAACACATCTTTATTAACCTCTGACTTGCCAGAGGAAAGCCTGAGGTTTCCCTGGGGAAATAAAAATGAAAGCCATACAGTTATTGAAGGAATATGTACAGCTGGTTAAAGCAAAGGAACAGTCTTGGAGAAAAACCAAGGAGGAAAGGTCAGAAAAGTTGCTCTGGGTGTGCACAGAGTCACAGTGTACCTGAGTAACAGCTTTATTGCACACAGCTGCCTGACAGGGAAGGTGATTAATTCTGTGAGATTGGATGGAGCCTGAAGGTTATGATTTGTAACTATCAAACACCCATCCATGTAATTCTTTATTTGGAAACAACGTTTTTTATCTCTTGGCAAATCTGGGGCTCTATCCTTGCTGGGGACTTTCAGCACAGTTGTGATGCAGCTGTGTGAATGGTGCCAATTAAGAAACAAAAGACTTCCCTGGAGAAACAGTATTTAGAGACCCAAAACAATTCAGGCAGAAGTCTTTTCCCTGGGCTACTGAGGCAGAGCCATCAGGAGATTGCATTCCAGCCTTACCTGGAAATTGAAATTACATAGAACCACTGTCCTTCCCCCTAGACTTAGAAGCAGCACAAGGGCAGAATGTGGCTGTCAAGGATGAAAACTTTTCATATTGTCATCATCTTCATGGACAGACATGTATGAAATTCAGGAAAGGCACTGGCTGTGCAGCCACTGCTGCCTTCTCATCATGCTGGGATTTGTAGGTGAATGTGGAGAGCCTCCATCCCTCACCTGTAACACATCTGTTACTGTCCAATTTTTGATTGGCAATGCCCCAATTAAGGTGCACATGAGACCAAAGCCAATAATATGGATTTTATTTGATAGTAAATATGAGAAAGAGAGAGGAAAAAGCAGGAGAAAGAAAGAGAAAAGAGGTGGTATGAACAGAAAGAGTCACAGAGACAGATTAAAGAGAATATCACCACTCTGTGAACCCACTGGTGTCCTGATGATCCTCTCCAGCTGGTCTTGGTGGTGAGAGTGCCCTGAAAAGCATGGAATGCAATGGATTAATTTATGCTCAGGGGATGCCCAGGTATCTCCCCCAGTGGGGGACAGTTGGATGCTGTCTCTTGCAGCAGAGCCTGGGTCTGTTGCATCACTTTGTGTCACATGCAGGTGCAAGCCCTAAGGAGTGAGTCTGGGGAGCACTTTGGGGGGTTTTCCATGAATTATGGCACCCTCATGTGAATGCCTCATGGGGGTTTGGAGGCTTCACAGCTGGGCTTGTGTAAGGGAGGGATGGGAGTTCAGTGCCTCTGACCAGAGGTTACACCACACATCTGAAACCTCTGCACAGTCTGTGCAAACCTGGCCTCTGTGGGCTCCCCCACCCCAAACCCAGCCAGGGATGATCCTCAGCACAGCTGCTGGGTTTGGCTTTCCTATGGATACATGCTTCTCCCTCAGCCTGAGATGACTGAACAAGTGTCCCCTTTATCTTATCCAGGTGGCTTCACTCAAAGTCCAAAGTTCCACTCAGGCCCCTTCAAGGAGGAGTGGGCTTCTGTGGTTGTAGCTTTCACACAGTTTTAGCTGTAATGGGCAGAACTCCTTCATGACAATGTTTGAGTCATGAACCATTTCAGCCCCTGACAAAGTGATTGTAACAAGGAAGGCAAAGCATGAATTCAGCATCTCAACTTCAGTACCCAACAGCATTTCCAGCTGAGCAAGTCTTTATTGCTCACTCTGGGACAAGAGACCACAGGGCTCAGGTCAGTGCACACAGGCAGATCCCTTTTATAGCACTGGAGTGGTTTTAATTCCTCCCCATTTTGTGGGGATAACCCAGCAGCTGATGCTGGGAGGCACTGGTGCCTGTGCTGCTGTATCCTCTTGCTGTAATTCTGCAAGGAGGAACAGAAGCTGGGGCTCTGAGGGCCTGTGACCCACAGCAACCCCAGGACTGGCACCTGCACTGAAATGGATCAGTGGCTTGTCCAAAACTGACCAGTGAGGACAGATTGCTCCAGGACAGCCTCCTCCAGGACAGCCTCCTCCAGGACAGATTCCTCCAGGACAGATTCCTCCAGGACAGCCTCCTCCAGGACAGGCTCCTCCAGGACAGATTCCTCCAGGACAGCCTCCTCCAGGACAGATTCCTCCAGGACAGCCTCCTCCAGGACAGATTCCTCCAGGACAGATTCCTCCAGGACAGGCTCCTCCAGGGCAGTGTCCCTCCTGTCCCGCGCTCACATCCCAACATGACCCCATGTCCCCCTGCTCACACGCTGCAGTGGTGCACTGGCACAATCCCAGTGTTCCCATATCTTTGTTCCTGTCTCTGTGATCTGCCCTGCCAGTGGAGGGGAAGGAATCTCCCCTGGCTCCCCGTGCCCAGCTCCTGCCCTGGGTGTGAGGCCAGCGGGTCCCAGCGGCTCCTGCGCTGCCCGGCTGAGCCCTGCCTGAGCCTCTCCTCCTGCCTGAACTGCGGTGGTAAATCAGGATTAAACTACAGTCTCTGCTGCATCATAAAACCTTTAGCTCTTTAGCACCAGTGGAGAGGCAATAGCACTCTCAGCCTCATCAGGAATGGTTTCCTCTTACAGATGTTCACTGACCATAACTCCCCAGAGCCTCTTCCCTCCCCTGCTCGCTGCAGACAGCCAGCACTGCACTCCGAGGACAAGTGATGCTAGAATGAAGAGGTTGGGGTTTTTTTTTTTCCTTTTTAAATAAAATAGACACCAGTCCATAAATCCAGTCCTCCTGCCTGATCGCTGCTCCCCTCTGTTTCCCTCTGGCGTTGTCAGAAAGTGGCTCTTGGAACAACCTCTTAAAAATGTATCGGCAAGAAGAAAGGAAATTGTTCCCAGCGACAACAATGCTGTACACATATTTGTATATTTATTCTGAAGATCAAATTGATAACAACAGGTCCCTTCATGGCTGCTGATTTATCTGCTGAGCAGGTATCTGTGCCGTCTGCAGTGCATGGCCATAACTGTCATGGCTGATACAGGGATAAGATGAATAACCTCTACAGATTTCAGGTACAAGTAGGAAAATGTAATCATAACTCACTTTAGAACCCAGTGATACATATTTATACTTTGCCTATCACAGACTAGCAAGCCTTTCACTTTTATTTTGCATTCATGGACCTGTGATGCACATCAATCTTTTTTTCAGTTTGTTAATATTGTTGTCACTCAGTTGAAATTTATTATCACATGACTTATGATTGGGAGACAGTTTCATCTGAGGAATATTCACTTAATATTCCATATTCAAATTTCCTCTCCTGGCTTGACTCTGCAACACAAAGACAGAGACTTTGGTCGGTTCTAACCTGTTTTCCCAAACTAGCAGCAGTAAATGTCACAATATTTATAAACTGAACAAGAGCAGAAGTCAAAGTAGCAAAATAACATGGATATAAAATCCTAATCAGCCTCAGATTCTTTAATGAATGGGCTCAAATGCCTGTGGGCTGATTTCTCATGGGAGACCTGGCCTTGAAGGACCCTGCTTGGGTCAGGATTTGCTTCCTTATGGTAAAAAGAAACCATGAAGTGCAACAACCCTGTGCAAAGGCTGTTAGAAAAACAGCTTTGCCTACTCTGGGCAATTTTTCAGGACTTTAAATACCTCTTGCCCTTCCAGTTTCTGCAGGTGTCCTCTGGATTTGATGCCTGGGTACAGTAGCAGTGGAGCTGGGCATGGGGACACCCCTCTGTCACCTCGGCCAAGGTGGCAGGGCTGGACTCTCTGCACCCTCCTGCTTTTGGGGTGACCCTGGGCAGGTGAGGCCACTTCTGCTGTGCCAGCACAAGGGCAGACCTGGCTGTTGCAGAGAAGTCTCCACTGTCAAACTTCACTGAGGGAAGAATTTAACTTTTCTTTCTTTCAATCTTTTTTTAGAAGGTCATAAATATTTATGAGGAGCCTGTCAGTCATCTTTAGGGTTTCTGACTGAGTGTGTCACAAGAGAAGGGCTTTTATGATGATTTATAGTAAATTGCAGTAAATTGCTTTCCTGTCAGGGAGCACAGAGGAGTTACACCATGCCAGGGGATGCAGGCAGGGTGCCCAGGATGGCAGAGATGCTCTGGGGTGCAATGCTCCCTGCCCAGGGGATCCTGTGATGCCTGGGCACTTCCCAAGTGTCACCTCAATCCTCAGACTGCAGCGAGGCATGGCTGGGAGAAACTCCCTCTTCTCCAGCTGGAATCACAGCAAATATTCCTAATCTGGCACGTCAATCACCTTCCTGGATTTCTGCACAGCTAAACATTCCCTACACACAGAAGTGCAGTGCACACCATCAGCAGGGCTTGTTCCCTCAGGTGTCACACACTACTCCAGCCCTCCTTTGACTGCTTCCAACAGGAACACTCACAGATTCTCACACCAGCAGGATTTTGGGCCTTGAAGGGATGTAGAAGTGGGCCTGACATATTAATGTAACAGCAAGTGTTTAAGGGACACTTTCTGCATGAAAAATAAAATCAAGACAAAGCCAGGAGTGCTTTCTTGCAGGTGTTTGAAGAAGACAGAGATTTCTGTCTGATCACATAACAGAATGGACCTTAAAGACCCCATTTCAACCCCCTCTAGTAATGAAAGAACCTCTCCCACAGTCCACATCCCAAAGCATAGCCTGCTCTTCCTCCCTGACTCTCAATGACTCAGTCCTGGCCAGTGTGAAACAAATAAAAAAGTCAAGTACAATATTTTTTAAATGTGCCCCAATTCCCTCTGATTTTGCTGCTCATTATTAGGACTACAAAAGAGTAAGGGAAAAACTGATGGCACCCCAAGACTGGAGCAAATCCAGCATGGATCCCAGGCCATTAAAATGGAGCACACCCTTGCATTACCATCCCCACCCCAGAGCCATGCCATCATTCTTTGGCTGATTCCATCACTTTGTATTTTACTCATTAAAGTGGGGCAAGAGTGTCAAGTTCACATTTTGCCCAACAAGTAAGAACTGTGAAGATGGGAACTGCTTTTGCATTAATTGAATCAAGGATGACAGTGCAAGCAGCTTTAAGCCCCATAAATCCAGACAGGCTCCTGTCAGATAAAGTATCAATGTGCTTTATCAAACTTTGTCCATGGATTTATAGAGTGCTCAGGCCACAGATCTGTAGTTCCTCAATGTAATCACTTCAGCATTTTCTAGCTATGGTAGGCAAGCTCCATGTGAAATAATGGAATTTATTGACAGAGAAGCAGGCACTGCAATTTTGCTGTTGTTTAGAAAAATTGCCCATCAATGAAGTGCTGGTGGAGAAAGACAAAAGATATTACAGTAAGATGACTATCTCCTGACTCCTGCTGAATTGGTAGATGAGCCATTAGCTTCCAAGGAGGGAAAGGAGTGGCCACTCTTCCAGACAACTGCTCTGGCTTGTACTCAGAAATTGTACTGCTCCAAGACGATAAAAAAACCTAAATAAAATCAAACCCCAAACCCTAGACTTGTTCCAGTCTGCTGGATTGCTTCAGTCACGGGTTGCAAGTCAGAAGTCTGGGTTTTGTCAGGGTTGTTTTGGTTCAGCTATCACAATATTTAACCTTGTAATTACATAGGTTTGTCTTTGCACAATTTCTGTTCACATTTCACTGTCTATTAAAATGTGTAACTACCATGGATCACATGAGGAAACTGTGTACCATCTTTTAGCATTGGAGGATACAGTGTGTGAATTCAGGAAGGGCTGTTCAAATGAGGCTGCATAAAATCTTTTTTTTTCCTCTGCTCCAAGTCCTCTGACTTAGAGGACTTGCTTTAAGGAAGAAAACAGAGGAGTCTTGCCAGGAATTCTTAACAGAAGAGGGTTTATAATTACCTCAGGTATTGGGAATGCATGTTCACATGGGCATCAATTTATAATGCACTGCGCTCTTGAAGCATTCTTTTCAGAGATGGCTGCAGGAGCTGGCACATGGTCCAATGCTCTGGGAGCAGGATTTGGGGATCTTGCTGTGCTGAAGGTGACTGCAGGATGGGACTGCCAATGTTTCTGCAGATCACCTTGATTCCAGCAATTAGCATCACCTCCCTCTGTAGTGACTGTCCTCGAAGAGTGCTCAGACAGTCTTGGAATCTTTCCTTAAAGAATTTCTATTTTCCACCTGTCAACACCTGAGACTATTTTATGATTGAATGATGGCTGGTGCTCAAGCCAGAGGAAGAGTCCCTCCAAGAACATGCCTTTGCTGTTACAGAAAAGCCCTTATCATGCCATCAGCACATAATGATGCAGCTTGTCTCCCACTGGGTTCTATTAATCCTGCTTCCCCAGCATCCTTTGATACCTATTCCTGCTCCATTTCCTAGTGCAAGCTGCTCAGACAGGTCCACTGGATGGACACCTTGGGACTCCAGACTCCTTTATTTCCAAAACTACAGGATTGGTGCACAGGAGCTGAAAGACACCCCTGGAAAGCAGACACATCTCATCCGTCATTCTCCCATGACACTGACAGCAAGACAGTGTCACTTGCTCATTAACTTCATCCTACTGCCAAATCACTTTGTGGGACACAGAGGTGGGAATCAGCTCTTTCTTCTGTGCTGCAGTAGCTCAGGCCCCCAATGAAATCAGGGCTCTGTCGCTCCAGGCAAGAAAAACTTGCTTGGAAATACTCCTGGCCTTGAGCACACGCTGTTCAGGCAAAGGGAGGGAAGGTGGAAGGGGAAGCAGAAATCCTAAAGAAAGAAGTGACTTGCCTGAGGCTACAAGCGAGGTCAGTGGCACAGGGAGGGCCCAAGGAGCTTTCTGAATGCTGTCCTGCTGCCTTGACCCGAGACATAATCATGGATGAGGTGTAAGCAGTCTCAAGTCTGTGTCTGTGGGCCAGGATGAATTCCTCACTTTGATAAGACATTTTAAACTGCACGGAATTCCTGGCCTTCTCCTTGTGTCTGGGTGGTCCTGAGGGAGCAGAGTGGGATGTGCAGCAAAGGGCAGCCCACATGAAGGAGGCAGGCAGGGACACAAAATGCTAGAACAAAGCATCGTGGTTTTGTGCCATCAGCAAAACCCCAAATTCCAGCCTGGCCACACGTGAGACACTCAGTCACAGACAATAAACAGCAGAGAGGAACACAGTGTAACTTTGTGGTGCAGTGGGACAGGTACAGCACAGAAACAGGATGATTTCAGGCAGATAGCTCCTGCTGGGAGAGAAAGTCTGGCTTGTAACATACTCCTGTAAATGGACATTTCCCAGCTGGGAGGCCACTTGGAAGCACGCTTGTCCTGGCACTGTAGGATGTCATGCTTCAGAAGACGTGGTGCAGCCAGGGCTGGGAGAGCTGCTCCACCACTCACAAGGAAAGCCTGTTCTCATGAGAATTCCAGTCAAACTGAATTCTCCCACAGTTCAGGGAATGTACACACAATCAAACTCCGTGGATGTAAGGACAAGGCACAAGTGTCCTCTGGTGACCCTGCTGGGCTGGGCTGCTGTGCCCTAGTTCTGCTCTAAGGGGATTGACAGACCCTCCCCCATGCTTTAATGAGAGTAATTAAAAACCTGTTATGGACCTTCTCAGGTGAGCTGCTATATCTAACTGCAGGACAGCTTTTTTTGTCCCTGCAAAAGTCCCACAGACTTTGGCAGTGGCAGTGGCAGTGTCCAGCCCTGGAGCTGATAACACTCAGCCAGTGCCTTGTGATCGTCTGGCTGTATCATAATTTCCTTTAAAGCAAGACTTTTTCTCCACTTACAATAAGTCAGCTTTTTCTCCTGCTTCAGTACCAGCTGTAAACTCCAAGCTTCCTTTTGCCTGAGCAGAGCAGCCACAGTGTGACATCCTGGGGGTGCTCAGCACAGCCCTGCAGGCACCACACCAGCCCCAGGCAGTGTCATGACCCTGCTCTGAGTGACAGAGTGTTCCGCAGCTCAGGAGATATTTACCATTTGGCCACACTTCCTGTGCTTTCCCCAATCATTCATGTTCCTGACCTGGCAGCAGGGTAAGCAGAGTGTGTGTAGTGCTCAGGCTTGAGAGAAAATCAGCAGCAAGTGCCAGGAAGTGCAGTTGAGTCATACTGTGCCTCACTATTCCTCCTTAATGTATACTGGGAAAAGGTACTGGTGAGCCTCTTCCCAGGAAATCCACCCATTCTGATATTATTCTGGTCAAAATGGATTTACATCACCTCTCCCCTACCTGCTCACAGCAAATCAAAGATGTCTTTCTACTTCTCCCCCTCCCATGGCCTTGCTGACTGGCACTGTGTAACTCCAGTAGGATTTTGTCTGTTTTCCCCCATCTGCAAAGATGGTGCTGGTGATGTTGGCAGGTGTCCATGCCACAGTGTGTGAACCACAACTGAGATACTGCCAGGATTATGTTTATGCAAAGAAACAAGGAGAGAAGATGCATCTGGGGAGAAATATGGAGAGAAGCAACATGGAACAAGTTAACAAAATTCTGATTAAGGCACTTACCTTTGCTCCTTACCAGACAGGAGGTTGCAACGTGGCTCCAGATGTTACTACTACCGTCCTGCTTTCCAAGGTCTGTATTATCTTTGGCAAACAAAAGCTTAGCCAGAACCGCTTCCCCTGTGGAGAGCCCCAGAAAAGAACCCAAATTCCAAGAAGTGGAGCAAATGTTTCCTGAAGCACTGCTAGCCCAGGACAGCTCAAACCCACATATGAATATCACAGGAGAAACTGTGCCACTTATCTTTATGTGTTAAAGCTACTTAATATAAGGAATGGCCAACTCATGTCCATTCATTAGCCCAACATTCACTGAGCACATAAATTAATATGAGGAGTTGTGCAGTAGGAGTTAATTTCTCAATTTAACTACAGCATGTAACTGCTTCTCACACTTAATGGGTTTAAAAGGCAGAGTCCAAAATACATATTGCAGAGAGCTCTTGCAGAGCACAAGCAGTGCTGCCAGGCACATGCACAAACCCACTCAAACGTGCAGCAGCTCCCTTCTGCTTCATCATGACCTCAAATTAATTTCTACATTAACTGTGCACTCCTTCCTGACTAGTCCAGCCTCTTAAAAGATTTGCTCCTGGCTGACATGGATAATTCTGCTTCTTAACCCTTCTCCATGCTTGGAATTTCCGTCTGGGTCTGTCCATCACTGTGCCCATACCTGTGACCCCTCTTGCTCTGTTTCAGCACCAGTTGGGGTTAAACATGGTCCAAACAAACAAGAATTGTGCAGAGATCACTGGTTGTGACAGTGCACAGAGGTTTGAGTTGGAAGACTCAAAGTCGATGCTGAAACAATATTCAAAAGCTGAGGTCCCTTTCAACTTCATTTGTAAGTTTGCAGCAGTGGAGATGAGTTGCTTCTTCACCCTGACAACTTTATTCAACAGTCAAAGTATAATCCTTGAAAATTAAATAATGAGGAGCAGTGATGTCTTGTATTTGTTTTTAAGGATATGAAAGACATCAGCCATCATCCAGTAGAGAAATGGATAGATTTCTGTAACCAGAGACATGAGGAGAAGGAACCAGATTCCTTGATGGGCTAGGAACCCCTCAGAGCTCAGCTGGGATCTAGATCTGTTGTCTTACAGGGAAAACTGGCAACTCTGCAGGACTGTCTGAGCCCAAAGCTGCTGGAAAGAAGCTGTGGAAAACACTGCAGTGATCATGAAAAATGTAATATTAACACCTTGGCCAGTGGAAAACCTTGCTCCTTCTCTCATGGAGGTTCTACGTCAATATGGTATTGGCAGACCAGGGTGGAAACTGGTGCCCATGACAGGAAAATCAGGCCCAGTGCTCAGAGTTCTCCATGGGATCTGATCTCTGCCATGAAACAATCTCTGACCCTAACACAGTCCTCCAACTCCCTGGACTCTCAGTCAAGTGAATATTAGCACATCTTCCCACATGAAAGTTCCCCTCTCCTATATAACATAGTTCTAGGATAAATTTTTATCTCATCCTCAATTAACCATCCAATTTTGGAGAACAAAAATAGAATGAAATTTTATTTCTGTCTGCGAGGCTCTGCTCTGCCACTCCCTGCTGTAGATATCTCTGATATGCTCCAGAGAACTCATGGAATTTGTTTTAATGTCCATGACAACATGGCATTGTACATGGAACAGCCACATGTGTCAGGCAAAAAGCTCAGGAGAAAGGAGAGTTTGTGAGATGGGGAAGAAAGAGTGCTAATCTAGACTTAACAGAGGTGTGATTCAGAAGAGTAAGTTGCAAATTAACTAATATTTAAAAGGAAAGGTTAATTGGTGACAGCTAGACTGACCCTCTCCTACTAAGTCACAACATGTTCTTAATGTCACACTCTCTTCCACAGAGCAGATCAAGCAGGCTTGGTCTGCTGAGCCACAGAGACACGTGCATTAAAGCAGAGTGATTCCATTAAAAATTTCAAAAGAAGTAAAAAAAAAAGAAAATAAAAAAAGGACATGACTTTAAAGGGATTGCATGGCTCAGGGGTCTGTTAATAGTTGTTCACCTTTCAAGGTCTCTGGTCTGATTGCAGACCAGGTCAATAGGGAGAAAGAAAGCCATTGCCTTTAATGGCTGGGTAGTGATGGATGTGAAATGAATTGATGGTCTCTATCCAGTTCAGAGCAGACTTCACAAAAATACATTAACCTGTCTTGCCTTTTTTTTTTTTTTTTTTTTTTTTTTTTTT
>VZSR01000598.1:6271855-6392946 GCA_013398615.1 Brachypodius melanocephalos
AACAAATGGTTTGTACCTAGGGAAATGTTTTGGGAGGAGGGAAAATAGAAAATAAACACTTTAAAAAGAAATCCTCCTATTGCAGCAGAGGCTAAAAACAAACCCAGCTCAGTTCTGTCCAGGAAAACTGTGCCACGTGTTTGTTGCCTCAGGGGGTGGGTTTGTCAGTGGTCAGCTTGAGAAGTTTATTGGTATTGTACATAATTCTGCTGATGGTGAAGTCCCCATCCCTGGAGGTGTCCAAGGAACTCCTGGATGTGGCACTCAATGCCCTGGGCTGGGTGATCAGTCACAGGGTTGGACTCAATGACCTCAGAAGTCTTTTCTCACCTAAATGATTCTGTGATTCCATGGCTCTGTGATTTTCAGACTCTAAACAGATGGTTGGCAATGGGGTATAAAGTGACTTAGAGTGCTCACGAAGGGAAGTGGGATCATTTGTCATTATTAATTAGCTATTTCCAGATCAGAGGTGCATAAGTGACCTGCACCACTTACCCAGTGCACAAAACCATACAAAGGTTCTCAAAACATGATAAGGTCAAACTGATGCCTTAGGATTTTAGCTTTTATATTTTTCACATATTTGTAATCCTGCAATTCTTTATTGTATAACTCCAAACTCCACACACAGTGTGAGCTGCTGCTTTCCCATTTTGATCAGGCACAACAAGTCTGAAAAAGTCACTTCTTCCTCCCAGGAGCTGATGGTCAGTGGACCATCCCCACTGAGATCTCCTTGTGCTCCTGAACTGCCCCCTGGAGCTGTTCTCACCTCAGAGGGGGATGAGAGGGGAACTGGAAAGCCCCCATGGGTTTGGAACCAGCCCAGGCTGCAACCCCTGATGCATTAATGAACCACTAAAATGAGGATTCCCAGTTACCAAAAGAACCCCACTCTGCATCCCACTTTCCTCCTGTGCATGAAATACATGGCCATTGGTGGCTTGAGACAAAGCCCTTCCAAAAAACCATTTATAACCTGACAGCTGGCACCAGCTGCACACCAAAAGGCAGTTTAGACTTAGTCAAGGATTATGATGCCATCAGAGGAAAAAGGCTTTGTTGTTTTAGAGTCTTAACCTTGTCTCAAGACAAAATTAACAAAAAAAAAAAAAAAAAAAAAAAAAAAAAAAAAAAAAAAAAAAAAAAAAAGAGAGAGAGAGAGAACGAGAGAGAATAAAGAAAATCAATAAATCTAAAATTGTATTCATCTGGGACAGATGGCAATGATGTTAAATATTTTGGCTTTTAGCCAAGTGCACTTTTAATGCAAAAATTGATGTCAGCGAAATAACCTTTTCTCCTTTTAAATGCCCTCTCCAAGATGATTATTATCTACTAAAAAAAAAGAAAGAAAAAAAAGGAAAAAAGGAAATAAAGACTATCTAGCTCAGAGATACATTAACAGATCACTCTGAGTAACAACCCAGCAGAGTTTATGGCACAAAACATGAAGCTAATTTAGAAAGCATTTGGTTGGGGTTGATAATGCACAGCATCTCCAGAGAGGCTGCACTGCCTGTGCCTGGGCTGTCTCCCATCTCCTCCTAATTTAGTATACAATTAAGACAATGTCTGTGAGATCTAAAGCAAGCACCTACTTCTAGGAAGCTACTCTAGATCTAGTTACTGTCATGCCAGCGATGATCTCTCCTCCCAAATCTGCACCCAGGGCCTGCTGAGAGTCTTCTGATAAAAGGCACAATCCTGCCGTGTGTGAGGACCTTCAGGCCCCAGGAAATTCACTAGAGGATGAAGCTGCTCCTTGCACTGGGGAGGTGTCCAAAGCCCAACACTCAGAGCTCAGCATCCCTCAGGATCTGCTCCAAAGCACATTTCCATTCAGAATTAACAGCAAGTGAATCTATTTTTTTTCTTCTCTATTACAAGTGAATCAAATAAATGGACTGAGAGTTATTTCTCCCTTGAATATTTCTTGTGCTTTTGAAAGATTCCCATGGCAGACTGATTGCTCTGGAATATTTATTTAATTTACTTATTCCCTAAATTTATGCTGCATGTTCCTTCACTGTTCTCTAGGTACACAGACGAGAAAAATATATACATATCTTTTTTTGAAATACACCATGTCACAGATGTAGCCAAAGAATGATGTGAAGGTGGAGAGGAGGCTGAAAGGCTGAGACACAAACCCAGCAATGCTGGGATCTTTCCACTGCTCAGAAAATGGGGTCAGTATTGAAAACCTTTCATCACCTATGGAGAAATGAGGCACAGAACAAGGCTGCAACCTCCCCAACATCCCTGGGCATTTGGAGCAGCATTAAGAGCACAGTCAAGGGGTCTCTACTCCAGAGTGATGCCCCAAACATTGTTTTCCCCACCCATTAAAAAATGTGATCATGGCCTCTGAAAATTCCCTGTGGCCAGCCCAGAAATTATCAACCTTCTCCAGAGCTCTATTACCAAGTTACTTTAAAAATTGAGCTATCTTTTAATTTTGCATTTGCTATAAAATGTATAAATCATACAGCTGCAAGTTTTTTGGCTTTGTAGCATAATTAAGTCCATAGATGTTTAGAATCCATGCTTGTGCCAATCATTGATTGTCAAAAAAGAAAGGAAAGCAGACTAGTTTGGATGTATAAATACTTCTCCCTCATTAAAAAAAAGAGAACCCTTAAAAACAGCCTTCAAGACCTACTCAATTCTCCAGTAAATTTTCCTTTTTTCCAGATAAAATTAGCAATTTTCGATTTCTGTGTAGCTGGAAATGCATAGGTAGAGCTAAAAGAAGGGTAAATAAAACATGATGGACTCTCAGGGTTAGAGGAAGAAAGTGCTTATAAATGCTGAAATCCAGGAGCAGAGCAGAGCCTGTGCAGGGTTCAGGCAGGAGGCCAAGGAGATGACTGCACACTGCGAGCTGTTATTTGTGTCAAAAATCTCCAGGAACTGACTGAGTCTGAGCTTCCTTAAGCAAGACCTTCAGCCAAGATCTATACAGTTATAGTCATCCCACAGCATTTATATCACAGGAATTTCCCCAAATAGCCTCTTGATCCTGTCTCTGCAAACACAGGCACCAGGTGCACACGGACAGTTTAGGCAAATTGGGTGACACAACGTGATGCTGTTGGTGTAAGTGATCTTTGATCAATGGCATTCGTGGAAACATTGGAGGGGTTTTTTGTCCTTAATGCCAGGAGAGGTTTTAGCACTCCGGTAGTTTTAAAATCGGGGGACCGAGTCCAAGGAAATCAATATGAAAAGGAAACTCTTCAAAGTTCATCATGGAACTCACAAAAGGTGGAAGGCAAAATGATCCAAATGTCAACAAAAGCTGGGGTTCCTTGGCTCTGGGGTTCCTTGGCACTATCACCTATTCCTTCCTCCTGTGGAAGGGACAGATCACCTCTCTTTCCTCTTACCCTCAGTTATCCCACTTTCAAGGCTGATTTAAGAAATTAGATGACCTGCACCAGTGCTGCTGCATCATGCTGATCATAAACAGGGTGACATTCAATACCTGAAGTAGTCCCAAACATGAAGACTGCTAAAGATCTGAATCATCAAAAAGCAACAGCTCCACTGTTAAAACTGTACAGCTCTTTAAATATGCATGTGTATGTATATAAAAACTGTAAGCTTCATCCAAGCTGCCAGGAGCAGAGAGCTGACTGTAGCAGAGAGCTCTCATGGATCAATGCTGCCTTGACCTTCACGTGTCACGTTTTTGATGTTGACACGTTTCTCACACAATCAGAAAAGCCCCTGCTCCTGCAGAGGAATTTCCTCTATCTCAGTGATGCAGCCTGCATGGCATTTAACCTTCAGCTCTGATTTCAGTGGAGTGTGCATGCCTGCTCCTGGGCTGCTGGGCCAGGGATGATTTCCACCTCTCCAAAGGGGACAGGGCAGACCCTGCACGGAAAGAGCTGCAGAGTCAGTGCACAAAGACCAGCACAAGCTGTAATGCAGAGACATTTGGTAAATGAAGGGTTGAAAATGTGATGTTAGAGTCACATCATGAAATAAATCCCCTCTCCTTACATTAAACCAGAATGCCAGTAGCTGGAATTCCATGGCTTAGTTGGTGTTGGGGGATATGAGAGCACAGGACTCTGTGCCAAGCTCTCAGCACTGAGGGCATCATTGCTCTGCTTCCCCTTGTCCCCTTTTCCTGGACCATCAGAAGCCTCTTGGGACACAGACTGTTCCCGGTCAGCACCACATGAAGGACACCTTGAGGTGGGTCCATTTTTGGGACTCTAGTGGCCACTGTCATGCAAATAATGGTTAAGACCATGAATAAAGGTGAACTCGAGCAGAAATCTGAAGTGGAAAGGGGTTTGATCCTGCATTTTTGCTCTTAGCGTGCTGCAGACTCATGGAGTGATGCTGTACAGCTTGTTCAGATGCCTCAGCTGTCACATCTGCAACAAGGAGATAACCACACCAACCAGCAGGCCCTAAATACTTTGAGATGTAAGTGTTAGAGAAGTCAAGACGTAAAATTTGTACGGTATAGTGCAGTATTATTCACCACCTAGACAGAATCAGCAAGAAGGATGACTCAGATATGGCTCTCATTGCTCCAGAGCCATAAAAACCATCTTCCACCATAAATTTTAAAAATTAGTTTGTGTCTTTTCTGAGTTACTGGAAAAGTAACTTTGCTTGTTCTGTTCTTATAAATAAAATGTCATCGTATTATCAAAAGCAGCATGAAACATGATGTTCAGCAGAGACAATCCATAGCAAGGGGTCTTTTTGTGTCCCCAGATCTGACTGTGTGGTACCACAACTCACCTGTGAATTGAGCCACTTGCAATTAACTTCATCCTACTACAACCAATTGCTATTAAATTCACCCATCAAAAGCATTTCCTTATGCAGAGTATCAAGTGTTTAATCTCAGACCAGTACAACAGCACCAGAAGGTTTTATTTATCAAATCAAGTCACAGTGTGTAAGTGTCAAAAGAAAGCGTAAAAATAAGGTTTTGAGACTATCGGGAGAAATTGGAGCGTTCCAGGTACAAATGGAGAAACACAGGCTGTCTGTCACATGGCTAGCAGCAGAGAGAAATGCAATCTACAGGAACAGCTCTGCTTTCTCTTTATTTTCACTTTGCTCAAAGGGCACTTTTTTCATCCTCAGCTCCCAGCGTGGTGGGTGGCAGCTGTGACACGGCTCCAGAAGTCACCCCCAGAACGAATCTGTCACAGCCCATTTCCAGCCCAGGGGACCCAGGCTCACTTAGGGGCCTGAAGCAATTTACACCTATTTCAGGAATAAAAATAATAAAAAAGTGCAGCATGCCTGCAGGGAAATCTGCATGGGCCAAGGCTAGGGTACCACAGCTGGGCTGTCCCAGGTGAGACTTTGGGCATTTTGTGGTTACACAGGAGGGACTGGCCCCTGAGTCCAGTGGGGCATTGTCCCAAAGGCAGATCAGTTGGGGTTCTGGACACTTAAATTATGTTCATTTATTCCCTCTGTTTTATTTATTCATTCTTTTCACAGGAGGAAAGACAGAGTCATGTCCACGAATGTTCACCCTTGGATGCTGGGACTGATTTTCCTACTGGGTCAGAATTTAAATAAATCTGTTCTCACCATGCTGTGCTCTCCTGCCAATATTTAACCAAAAAAACGATGTGGGGGGAACTGGCTGCCTTGCAGCCCTGCACTTGCCCCATCTCTACCCATTGCTCCACAGTGGAAGCTGCTGCAGATTCAGCTCATTCCAAAGACCAGGACGGAACATTTTATTTTTCTTAAAGTTGTGCGTGACTTTCAAGCTGAAGCTACTGTTTGGTTTGTAAGGACAGAAATAGGACTGTGGATATTAACTGCTAACAAATAACTGTCTGATACAACAAAGCAGATCATCACCTCCTGCCTCTGCAAACTTTTCTTTTTTCCTGGTACCATTGAAAATAGAGTTTTCCCCCTCTGTTTTTGACAATGCAGCAGAGAAGACTAAAGATTTGCTTCCCTGAGGTGGATACCAGAATCCATTTACACCTGTAGGGAGTGGGGTGCTGGAAGCTGCTGATCAAGTTGAATTAGCAGGCACTTTAATTCTGAATTTGCAATTTATTTGCTGTGCAATCAGGGCAAGAACATAAGTGGAATGAATTAAAAATTGAGGTCTCAACTCAACAGTATTCGGTAGTAGATTACCCATGGTTATGTGCATAATTTTCAATTCCTTATCTGTCTCTCCCAGACAGGTGACCCAGAGTTATTAGCACTGTTTATATCATTAAGTACTGGGCTGGGATTGTGGTCCAAGTGACTGCACAACACTGGATGCGAAGTTCAGATCTTCTGAGCACCTGCTAATCGAGTTCATTTGGGCTGCTCTTCCATCTCCAGCCCTGGCTAATCTAGGATTTGATTAAAAAAAAAAGGCAAGCAGCCTTCTCCAGCTCCTTCACAGTTTAATCTGTGTGTGCAAAGATCATCCAAAGCGAGCTGACACTCTGAGGGAAGGGGAAATATCCCTGAGAGCCAGGCCAGGCAGTGAGACAGCACAGATCCACCTCACCACCGCTATCAGGAATATTTCCAGTGTCATGGAACTCACCTGGGGGCAGAAAAGCCTTCAAACTCTCTGGGGTGCAGGGAAAATGCTCTCTCCAAGCCAAGCAGAGCAGCAAGTCATCATTTCGTATGTCTGGTTTATCTGCTGGAGGCCAGGCTAAACAGGTAAATAGTGCTTATCAGCAGAGCTTCAGTAATGCCTTTTCCCTGCTGCCACGGAGGCTCCCAGAGCTTGAGATTGTCCCCACGTCACACAGGAGGCAAATATTTGCAGTGTGGGGGGAGATGGGAGGGGTTTGCTCTGAGCAGGGTGTGCTTTGGCACTGGGGCTGCTCCCAGAGCTGTCCTTGGCTCCATCTGCTCCAGCCCATCCCTGGGGACAGGGGACAGGGGAAAAGGGACAGGGAAGAGCCTTTCTGGCGCTGAGGGACCTCCCTGTACACCTGCATGGGGCTGGAGAGCAAGGAGCAGACTCTTGGTTCCTACTTTAGACAGGTAAATGTGGTTCTTTTTCTGCTTTTACAACAAAGGACATCACCTTTGGACAATGAATTGCTCACAGATCTCTGGAGCCATGATGTGGCACATGGGTAATTCTGGCTTGGTGACCACAAAAAGCACCTTGGACTTCTCCTGGCACCACATCCCTGATCACTCAGTCCTGGACCAGCACCACCCAGCCTGTTGTATGGGTGACACCACTGCTTTCCTTGGAAAGGACAACCAGTTCTCTTTTTGTTGTGAATAAATCACTCAGCTAGCAACTCTCTTCCTTGATTTCATGCAGAGATTAATTTAAAATAGAATAAACATAATACTACTGTTACTATAGAAATACACCAACATAAAACATGCAACAGAGCATTGATATGCTTATTTGAGGCAAAAAAATCTGCATTTCCCAGCCAATGAAATGTCAACTAATGTATTTTTTCAGCAAGTCTGGGATATTCCAGTTCAACCCGCTACTGATGGCTGAACTCTGGTGTCCTCCAGCCACTCTTCAAGGAAAAACTACAGCCCAGCATCTCCTCCCTGGTGTGAGCACTGTCCATGCACAAGGACAAGGTGACAGGGAGGGGTTTGCCTGTGCCTCTGCCCAGCACAGGGCTGGGCTGTGCCTGCAGCCACCCTCCAGCTCAGTCATCCAACAGCAGTTTGGAAAAAAAGAAAAAAAAACCTCAGGACCCCCAGATTTGAAGTATTTTGGAAGTGCTGTCCTGGGCTTCTCCCTTCCCCTACATGATTGCCTGCTCCAACAGAAGCAGGAATGTCTGGAAATCAGACCTGGCATTCCTGCTCCCTCTGCCTGAGCTGGAAAGGGGTTCCTGGCTGTGGAGAAGGGCTTCCCAAGGCAGTGATTGCTTGGAATCACTATGGGGTCAAGGCTGGCAGCAGAGCCCAGGGGAGAGTGCCAGGGGAGCTCCCTCCAGCCTGAGCTGCTCCTGTCCCTGCCTGGGGCACACCTGGACTGTGCCTGGGGCACACCTGGGCAGTGCCTGGGGCACACCTGGACTGTGCCTGGGGCACACCTGGACTGTGCATTGGGCACACCTGGACTGTGCCTGGGGCACACCAGAGCCCTGCTGCTCCATCCCAGCAGCACCTCAGGCATTTCAGGAAAGACGCTTTCCCCTCTCTTTTGTAATAAGAACTGGCTGTTCCCCATTTTGTTTCAGGAAAAAGAAAATCCCAACAAAAACATTTTCAGTGTTAATTTTTAACAAAAAATGTTGAATAAATGTTTCCTTTGACAAAAAAGGGGGAAAAATTTCTGACCCAGCATTTTTAATCCAGTCCCGCACAGAGAGACAAATAATCTCCTCCTTATGTCAAAGCAGGTGCACGAGGAGTTTGAGGGGGCAGGAGAGCCAAGCACAAAGGGGCAGAGGGGATGGATATTGGTTAAATAAAAAGAAGTGCAAGGCTCAGCTGAAGATGGACATGCACAGGAGAAATTCCCTCCTCCCTTCCTCGTCTCTGAAGTTAAATAAATAAACCCTTGTTCTTGCCTGAGGCAGGTTTGTGCTCGATGTGCAGCCAAAACCTTCCCAGTGATTCACTTAACAGTTGTGAGTATGATAATAGCAATAACAAAAACACCCAAACAAACAGCCCCAGAACACTACAGGGCTTTGCAAGACCTCAGAGCTGAGTGCTCCAAATAACTGACATGCCATTGCATTTTCTTGCTTGGTTTTTAGGGAGGGCTGAGATGGGAAGAAGTGGCTTATTTCATTTCTATTCTCTTACTTATTTGACATTGTTTTGATTAGAAAAGAGAAGCTATTGGCACCAGGTACGATAAGTTTTATACCTCTCCTCAGTGTCAATATTTTCAGGCCAGAATTCTCTCACCTACCAGCACAGATTGCTCTAACTCACTGAAAAGGAAAAAAAAATGGCCATTTTGGTGGAAATATTGCTGACTTGGAAGTTATTTTTTATGGATATTGAAAAAATGTCTTCATTTATGCAGCAAACTCCAAAGAGAGTTTATGCAGCAAACTCCAAAGCTGCAAAGACTTCCAGCTTGGAACACTAGAAAGCAGCCAGTCTACAGCCAGTGAGGTGTGTCAAGTTTCTCCCTGAAGAATCCAGATATTCCCATTCCTTAAGAAAAGGGTTAAGCTGTGAGTGTCATCATTCCACAAGAGGTCAGGGAAATGTGGGATGGTGGCTACAGGGTGTGAGACCTCTGGTCTTGGTTTTGGGGATGATTTCTCCCAAATTTACCCTAAACCAGGAGAAGCTTGCCATGACTGACGTTTTTACAGCTGCATTGGAAATGCCAGATCTGGCAGGATTTGCTTCATTCTTCGTGAATGCTGACACCTTCCCAGAGTGGTTTTTGAGCCAGGCAGATGAATGAATCCTGGGTTTCCACCACAGCCAGTGCTCATCAGTGAACATCACTGTTGTGGTGCACCCCAACACTCCAGCAGATGTTTCCATATCAGGAAAAGAGTTGAAGTTACACCCCTGGAACTTTTCAGAAAGAAGAACCAGAAACTTCTGTGTTTCTCCTGTAATTGGCCCACAGAGCAGAGAGAAACCTGTTGGATCTTTGGAATGTACCTCAAGACCTGTGGCTGTTTCTGTTGGACAGCTTTCCAAAAAACCTCTCCTTAATCGCTGAATAAAGAGCACAAAGTCTCTCTGCACTTTTTGGAGTCTCTCAGCAAGTGCAAGAGACGTCACTGCATTCTGCACAGCTTTGCTCTTTTGTTTTATATATTTTGTTATTTTCTCTTTAATTAAAACATTTTTGCTTTTTCAAAACACACCAAATCGGTCATCTGGCTAATTAATTATTCTTAAGCCGTTTCTAAAAGGTTTCTGGTTAACCCTCAAAGCTTGATCCACCTTGGTGAGGCTCTCAGCAGGCTGGCCTGTATCCCATCACTGCCTCTTTAGGGCTGTCCTTTCAAGCCTCACTCAGGTAGGTGCTCCAACACAGGTGATGAAAGGAAGCCCCTTTGTGAGTGCAGATCAGAGGGAACCAAAGCCAAGAGATTTACCCCAGGCACTTCAAAGCAGAGAGATTTACTGGGGTAGGAGTGGGGAAGAGCCCTAAAAGTGATGGTGCCAAAAGGGCCACCCTGTGATACTTGTGCTGGGAACAGACTAGTTTTAAAAGCAATTTGCATTATATAGATTCTCCACTCTTGGAATAGCAAATTAACAGTTCATTTTACGACTCCACCAATCAACACCTATAGTCCATTAAATTTAACAACAAACTTGCCTTATGAAGGAGGTTGCAGCTGAGCCTTTCTACAAGCACTCTCTATCATTTATTCTTGGCCCTGAATTGTGTGTTTCTTTGTCTTATAAACCAGCATTTCTATTTTCTCATTAGCAAGTGGCATGCTAAATTAATTCCAGGTGTTAATTTACACACTGGGTGCTCAATTCAAAACTCAGCTCTGCTTGGTGTCAGTGGGGACTAACCTTGCTCTGCCTTTTTTTCTCCAGAACAAATCCAGAGCAGCCCAGCACTGCTCCCGGGTGCTGCAGGTCTCAGGTAAACTTACCTTGCACTCTGCTGTTGCAGAAAAACAAACAGAGTAGATCCACTAACCCCATTCTGTCCCCAGTTAGTGCAGTGTAATTTGAGAGCAACTTCACAGAATGGGAAAAAAAAAATTAAAAATTCCTTAGTGTGAGCACTGAATATAACTGGAGGCAAAAATTGGCACAAGAACTGAGAAAAGGCAAAAACTTATTTAACAGGTTCATTTTGAGAACCAGCTCTGAGCATGGGGTCACTTCAGTAAACAGTGAACCTGCTGCTAATTGAGGGGAACGCCACGTCACGTGGCTTCATTTGCAAAGCTATTTAGAAGGGATAATCAATATTTTATAAATATGTTAAGGTGGTAATAAAAGATGCATGATGTAGTGTGTAGGTAGGAGCCCTTGTGGAAGGAAATGAAGAAATTATAGATAACCTTAGTATGTCAAAGTCGTGCAGCTGGAATTGTTAAGGGGAAGGGCTTTGGTGATGCTTTAAGTTAGGCGAGTGATAAGAATTCTTTAAAGGAACCATATCACTTCCTTTATATTTAAAATTTGCTTTGCCAGTAGGGAAATGTTTGTATCAGCTTTCAGACAGACACATTTCACCCCTGAACTTTTGACAGGGATGTTTTCACTCACACAAAACGAAATAACTTGTGCTTCTAGCAAAGCCTGTCCAAAGGTATTCAGACAAAATTCTGCTTAGCCCAAAGAGCTGGATGGAGTGAGATTAAAAACACAGGAACAGTTGCACTTACAGGCAGAGAAAATGCCCCTTTCCAGTGTTCTTTGCTCAAAAAAATGGGAATGAATGTGATTTCTGTGGCACAGGACAGACTTACACTGAGCCCTTGTGAACTGCAATCCAGGTTAGAGCAGCTACTCAATGTCAGAACTACACTGGGAAAAAATGGATGAAAAACGATGCTTTTTTCCCCCTTTATAACAAGACCTAACCATTCCCCATTTTGTTTCGGGAAAAAGAAAATCCCTACCAAAACATTTTCGGTATTAATTTGTAAAAAAAAAATTGAACAAACATTTCCTTTGAGACAGATGGGGGGGGAAAAAAATATCTAACCCAGCTTTTTTTTTAACCCAGTCCAGCAGAGACAGACAAATAATCTCCTCCTTATGCCAAACACAGAGCTCCTGCTCCATGGATAAAATGCTGTGAGTGTTATGGAAGAGATGATGCAAACAAGCACAATTAAGTGACTGCATCACACAGCAGGGGCCCTGGTAAATACACACCAGACAATTTGTAACCATGCTTATGTTCAAACATTTTATGGGTCTTGGAGATCCCAGCTTTAATTGAAACAAACACAGACTTCATTGTGTGGAGATAAATAAAAACAGAACGATAGCTTTCAGTCTGACAGGGCCCAATTGTGAGATGCAGTCTGCATTGTATGAAAGAATTATTTAAGTAGGTACAAAAAAATGGTTTGGTTCTGTCTCTATGTGCAGGCAACTCTTTCCATCACTTAGGTTTTTATGATTTTTTTTTCTAAATTCTGAGGTGAACAATCCAGAAGGAAAAATAAGAGGAAGGACATGGATTGCACATTGTAAGTTTGGGACTAAAATGTTTGACAACTCTAAAAACGAGGGCTGTGTCCCCAGTATACTTCCCATAATAATTTTTCAGCATCTTTGAGGCAGATATTTCTTTTCCTTAGCACACAGAGAAAAGACCAAACCCTTGTTGCTGCTCTGCATCCATTACTGGCAAACAGTGACTTTTAAAATGTTGTTGCTGTATTGGGCACCCTTCCAACGAGGTGGTAGGGATTATACATTTCCCTCTCAATTTTTTTTAAGTCCCTCAATGTTGCTGGATGATTTCCCTGTGCACAATTAACTAACCTGGATCTGCTCTGCAAGGATGAAGTGGCAAAGTAAGAGAGTCCTCCAGGACACAGGATAATGCTGACCAGGTATTAAATTCATGCAAAACACACACTGACCTGGAGATCAGAAACTGAGGCACTGAACCAGGAAAAGTGCTGAGGAGCAGAACAGGCACCTCAAAGCCAAAATCAAAACAAAACTCACAACAAAAAATATTACACTAAAAAAACCCACCCCAAATTACAAAACAAAAAACCAAAAACAACCCAAAACCCCCACAACAAAACAAAGCAAAAAAACCCCAAACAAAAACACCCCAGAGGGAAATAAAACCCCCAAAGAAAATCCTCTACAATTGTGTAAGACAGCTTTGGAATGTTTCAGCATTTGCCTGTCTACATATAATAAATCCATAATGGGAATATTCACATGCCTACTGTACAGAATCATTCCCTTCCCAGCAGACAAGGTTCCCTCTGTGCTGGATATTCATATTTTACAGGATCTTACTGGATTCCAGGGCCAAGTTCTCCCTTTTTGCAGTGCTTCAAGCAAAGGTTTGGGTTTACTTTGCAGTTTTCCACGACCTGCCACAATCCCTCCCCTCCCACAGGTCTGGTACAACAAGAGTCACTCAGGGCAGGGGACCTGGGGCAGAACTTCCCTCCAACCTTGTTTTACACCAGGAATTTCAGAGCTTTTGGGAGTATCCAAACTGTGATAAAGTAGATGGGAGAATCTTGGGCCTGTACAGCTTTTCTTTTTGAGGAAGGATCTTTGGCAACTTCTTCTCTTTTCATGGGTTCCTACAGTGAGGACTGAACACATTTGGGGATTCACTGGAGCATTTTGGGAGGGGGAGAGATAGAAGTCAAAGAAGGAACTGTGTTCTTTGTCCTTTATCCTTATCAAAAACAGCAATTAAAAAGTGAGTGTATTTCTAATTATGGCACTGCAAAACTGTGTATTTCAGGAAAAAAAATAGGACAGCATTCAGCCTTTTTTTGACTTACTACTTCTGCAAAGGATTTTTCCTGGAGTCCAGATTCTGCCGCAGTTAAAATCCCCAATTATAGTAAGAGGTGCTTGCAATACAGGTTATTTTGATGGACATAATACCCAAAACTAAGCTTTCTGCCATCTGTTTGTCCCTAAAATTTGAAAGCAAAGAGAACATATTTCACCACTGCGTCAGTGAAAAGTAAGATAAATGCTATTTAAATGCATGTGCAGCATATGTTCTTTCTTCTATGACACGTTCATCTGTAAGGTTTTACTCATTTCTCTGGAGACACATACCAGCAGAAAAAAGGAAAAAAAAGCCACCGACCTTCTACCCCAAGCAATCCCTCCACAAACTCCAGGTTTTCTGAGCACAGGTGTGTTTGTGGGACACGGGAGTGCTGTTCAAAATGCGGGTGACACTGGACTTTACACATTATTTATTTATTCCCAATTCCCTCCCCTGGTACCCTCAATGACAGGAGTTGGTGGATCTGAGGGGCTCAGGAATCACAAGAAGGTAAAGCTGTGATGGGGTGGGAGGGTTTTTGTTATATATTTGAGTAGAAAGCCGGAAATTTGTTTTCCCTGCAGCTCCTTTGGTGTGTCCAGCAGTGGGTGGACACAAAGGAGAGGGGAAATAATCACCTCAGTTGTCACTGCAGAGCTTCACTGAGGTCCCACAGAGCTGTCAGTGCTGCGTGGTGACTGGGACACAAAACAACGTTTGCCCCAGAGAAAATAGAGTTAAATACCTAAAATCCACCTGGGGACATTGGCCTTGCATTTCCCTGGTACATCTGGAGTGATGGTTTGTGCGTTATTCATTATTGTTTTCCCTGTTTTATCCTCTTTACCCCCTAATTCAGCAGGTGGGGTTGGTGTCAGGGCACAGGGAGCCCTGGAAGAGGCACAAGAGCTGTTTGCAGGGAGCAGGGGCTGGTCTGTAATTGTGCTTAGCAGGTTTGTCTTTGAGACACTCCTCCTTCAGGCTATGGGTTTGTTGAAGCATTAGCAGCCCAAAGAAATTGCCAGTTGTTGATAAGCTGCTAAGATGGAGCTTGATAAGATGAAGGGATTTGGTCATTGCCTTGTATGGAAGCAGGAATCCCTGTGTTCTGCCCATTTTCCCCTAAAATCTGCAGACTCATCATCCATGTGCAATGGCTTTGCCGTGAGCTTTGGAACAGCCACCTCCTGGCTGCTCACACCAATCCAGAGAGATTTCTGCACAGGGTTTGGAGATGCTGCAGCAAATCCTGCTTGGTTCATGGAGGAATCCTCTCCTTTCAGCTCCTGGTGTTTTCTCACTGCCCAGGATGCTGATCCAGCCACACACAAAGCCTGGGTACTGCTGGGTCAGCCCCAAAGGCTGCACTCACTGGCAGACTCGGAGCTCCAGCTGCCTGAGCCTGGTGAAACATTCCTGGTGTCCCAGTGAAATGCCCAGCACTCCCTGAGCTGGGTCTTTCAGCTGACAAAAATCTGCTTCTGTGCAGCAGATCAGGACTCTGCTGGTTTAAAAGGAATGGCAAGAAGAGAATGCAAGGCAGATAAGGGCTTGCAAGGAAGAACTTCTTTTTTTTTTTTCCCCAAAACCCAGAATTTTTCATAAAAGAAATCTAACATGATTATATATTTCTAGCTCCTCTTCCCATCTGTTCACCTTCCAAAGTGACATTTAAGAAAAAGAGTTTATGATGCTGGAGGCATCAACAGCACTGGATTGAGTGGATCAGATCCAGGCTGGCTCTAAAGCCACTCAAACCTTGCCTAAAGCTCAGCCCTTATTTGTTTTCCTACAACAGAGGTACCTTGATCTCTGGCAATACTGGCATCTGCCCTATTCTTTGCATCCTTTTCTGCTGAAAGCATTTTCTGCCTTTTTCCAGCACATGACTTGGCAGAACTGCTCCAAGCCCCTGCCATGCCTGAGAGGACTTTGGGCAGGGAGAAAGGCAGCCCTGACACAGTGCCTGGAGTTCAGGAGCCACAGATCAGCACAGTGGATGAGTTTCAGGGCTGCTCTCCTCTCTGTCACACAGACAGCTGTGGTCCAGCACAGCACTGAGAGTCAATGGCCAGAAAAAGGGTTTTTTGGGAGGTGCCTGGGCTCCTTCATGCTTTGAAACTTTGGTTTCTGATGCAAAATGGGAAACGTTCCCCTGGTCTGTGATGCAAGCAAGAGGAGCTGAGCAGCAGCTGATATGACCAAGGCAAAGCTTCTTCAAAGACTAAACCCAACTGCAGGCAGAGGAGTTAACTGTCCAGGCAGCACAAAGATCCACCTCAGATCTAAACCAAGGACTGAGGAGGAATGGATGCCTGAGGAAGACAGAAAGCTCACAGGCAGTGCAAAACGTGGGAACGGGAAATACACCTGGATAAACTGCAGCACAGGAGGAGAGGGAGAAACACGTGAAGACATCGACAGGAAGAGGAATCTTTACACAGCAAATACAAGGGCTGAGGAGCAGGAAGTTCTCCTTCCTCAGGCAGCCTGACTCCACAGGAGAGGATTTAACCAGTTTTCCATTGGGAAAATGCTGATTCCACTTTTGCCAGCTCCCTCTCCAGTCAAACAGAAGGCTAGTCCTGCACAGTCTTCAGAAAGCTCTGGAGGCTGCAGGCACAGAGCTCTCCATGGGATCTCTGAGCTTCCCTGGGTGTGTATCCTAATCCTACAATTGCCTCTGCAAAGTTTTGGGGTTGTTGACTGAGGGCACAATTAGGGGAAGAAAGGAACCAGCCACCCACACTGCTTCTGTCTCTCTGTTCTTCTGTCTCTCACAGAGGAAGGGCTCTGGCAATATTTATAGGCCTGTAATTTCCTGGAAGTTTATATAGCATGAAAGTAGAAGAAGTGATAAAATATGCAGTTTAATTGCAAAAACCCCCATATACTAATCTTACTAATGTGCTAGATTAAAACTGTAAATGTGTGAGGCTTCAAGGTGATTACACATATTTAAAGCAAATTTTCCCTCTAAGTGTCTCTAACCAAACTCATATTTTATGGTATCCTGGACCTTACAATTGAATTTAATTTGTTTTATTTTTATGAATTACATTGGAAGTATAATATTGTCACAAGGGATTCTCTTCCTCTGTGGATTGTTTCATGATGCAGGATTTCTATTAACTTCTCTCAGAATTTTTGTTCACACTAGGCTGCTTTAGTGGCTGCAAGCTCTATTGTGTCACATTGGGCTGTGTTAATCACTCAAGCTGGAGTTTACCTTTTGTGTGGAGAGAGAGGACAAGGACTAGACATGCTGAAAATCTCCTAAAATTCTGTTTGGAGAACTTTGTACCAGCTGAAGGCTCTGCATTGCTCCAGTGAGCTGCCAGCAACTCACATCACCCGCGCTTCCTCACATTCTGGGGTTTTTCTGTCCATGTAAAGACATTTGCCACAATATTCTCAAATCCCTGTCTCCTAAAGAGAATTAATAAATTAATCTACAAGCAAGCAGTGTCTGGTGGGGCTCTGCTAAAAGAAGTGACCACAGAAGTTGACTCCAGTCCCAGAAGATTCTCTGACTGGTTCAATATCGCATGCTCCAAACTGGAATTTTAGTGGACTGGAATTCCATTTAAAACTGGAATTTTAACCCTCTTGGTTATAGCTAACTGCAAATCTGCTAAAATGCTGGTTAAACAGCTCCTCTGGAGGACACTGGGCTCTCTTTGAACAGTAATTGTTTCACAAATCTACTCTTTTTTTTGGGTGGGGGAAGGAGCAGGTTGATCCTTCTCTCCTCCCAGCCACCTCTTTATTACTCCAGGAGAGTTATTTCAGAATTTGGGATGGACCACAGATTATTGCTAGCCTGCAGGATCATTTCGGTCTGGAGTTAGGGATTAGGGTCCCCCAAAGAGCCCCTGGCTCAAGGGAGCAGAGCAAGTGGCCCCTTGACACGCACTCAGCACTAGCACATGGCAAAGAATCATTAAATTGGAAAAGATCATCAGGATCATCGAGTCTCATTTGGCTTGGCTGAGAGCCCAGGGCAAAACCTCTCCTCCCATGGTCAGGGGAAACCTGTCCAGGAACACACAGAGCAGCTCCGGGTCCTGAGCTCACCTCAGTGCCATCCCTGGGGGCTGGAGGAGACCCCTGAGATGTCTTGTTCCAGGATGAGGACCACTTATGTCACTATTTTACACCACAACGACACAGACTCTGAGATCAGAAGGCTGAAAATGGACTCTTTTATTCTGGGATGTATCTCCCTTTTTATACTATTTTACACAGACCAAGTGGATTGGTGAAACAAAGGCAAACCTTTTCAATCACAGTGGTCAAACCAGAGGGACATCAAGGCAAAAGGAATGCACAACATGGTACAGTTAGAAAAACGTTTGTCCTGTTTACAGAAAATTCCCTGGGAAAGGAATTTCAGAAACCAAAACATTTCAGGCAAGGAACCAGGGCTCCACACTTATTCCCAAAAATCCAACCGGAAAGCTGACTCATTGTCTAAACCCCCCCAAATCCATAAACCCCCAAAGGGCAGCACCCCACAGGCCCCTCCATTCTGGACACACCTTGTGCATCCCCAGGCAGGACATGCTGAGCTGGCAGGAGCACTGACTTTGGGACCTGGGAGTCCTCCACAGCCCACTCACATTCACTGTGCACCAGCTATATTTAATGCTAGGAAGGGAAAATAATCTAAACATCATTTTGCAAATGGTAAGCTATTAAACTAGCAAATGATTTGAGACAAGAGCAACTACACGGGGTCAGCTTCTCTTTCAAACACTCCCAGGGTACATTGTGTGTAGCTTTGCCTCGTGTAAATACCATGGCCTTGAGGTTTTTCCTTGTGGCTTTGTTCTTTCTCTCATTTCTGCAAGGAGGCAGAAGGAATAAATAGATGTTTTTATCACCACTTTTTTGCTTTCAGAAAGTTCACATACTGCATTTTTGACATTATGTAAATTAAAAATCACCATGGCATTACCTGAAATAAACTATTATATCACTCCTTTCACGCTACTTTAGTTAAGATACTGTCAGCACTTCCATTACTAGCCCTTATTTCAAGGAGTTTCACTTAGCTGGTAAAAAGGTAGGGAATTCTATTTATTTATTATTTTTAGTGGAAACTTCTAACACATTGCCATCTTGGGGAAGAATTTAATTTTCTTCTGGTTTTAGGGAAAGCTTCTCATCCATTTTGTTGTCCAGATGCTGTGAGGGTATTAACCCACTCACAATTTGATCATCAGGTTGATGATACCCCAGTTTCATGACCAGTTCCCTTCTCCATTCAGGTTTACACTGTCCCAGCCAGTGGCACCAAAAAAATTCAAAACCCAGCCCAGCTCTGGTGTTGGGGCACAGCTGGGGGCACCTGGAGGGTCAAGGGGAGTCCTGGCACACAAATGTGTCACTGGTGCCTTTCAGAATGGGTGTTTGTGTCCCTGCTCCCCCTGGCAGGCTGAATTCCACACACATCTTCAGGGACATACATGCTTTCAGGAAGTTGTGCAGAAAGGAGAATAAATTTGGTCTCCATGTCAGGTAGAACAAGGAATAATGGGCTTAAATTACAGCCAGGGAGATCCAGACCAGATATGAAGATAAACTTTCTAACAGCAAGGGTAGTTAAACTCCAGAAAAGGTAACCCAGGGAGGGTGTGAAATCCCTACCCGGGGAGGTTCTGAGTACAGATTAGACAAATGCCTGACAGAAGTGACAATTTTGATATTCCTTTGGGGCAGGGGATTATATCTTGATTTCCTTTCCAGCCCCGTTTCCTGCAGTGCTTTGGAAATCATTTAGAGATCAGAGAATCCATATTTTGACAGCTTCCCTCCCAGCCTGTGCCATGGTGTGCTGTGGGACACCCCACTGCAGCTTCTCCTTGGGGTCCCTGTGTAAACGCTACGAGCTTTCCCAGCCTGCCACCTCCCCTCTGCTGTGCCACCCCTCCCTGCCAAACAGCGAGGTGGGCTGAAAAGGGTTATTCTTAGCGGCATGCCAGGCAACAGGCTTCACCAGCCACCACCACGAGCCAGAAAAAGGCTTTTTTTTTTTTTTTTTTTTTTTTTTTTTTTTTTTTTTTTTTTTAAAATTGATAAAGCCTTTAGCAGGTGAATCCCAGCCCCTCTCTGGTGGCTGCAGCCAAGAGCTCTACCGAGCTCTGCTAATGCGTCTGCCTTCCCTGGCAGCGCAGGGATGAGAGTCCAATTTGTGAGCCACAGGAAATTTCACAGGCAAAATGCAAACAGCCAATTTCAAGCTTTGTTTAGAAATATTTTCTGTGTTTCCTGCTGCTGCAAGAAACCAAGAGTGGGGGGAGGGAGGAACCCAAACAAGAATTCACTCAGCCTCTTCAGTGCCACTCATTTTTCCTCCCCAGTAAAGCAAAATGCGAGCTGCAAACTTGGAGGGAGGCACAAGGTAAAGAGGGAAGAGCTGCTGCTCTGCTCTGCAGCCTCCTCCTCTTTCTCTTTCCAAGGTCTTCATGCCCCTTTCTTTTGCCTGTCCTTTATCATGTCCCACATTATCCCAGCCCTGTCGTCCCTCAGCTCTCAACCTTCTCAATTTAAACTTTGCAGGACCAAGCTTTGCCTTGCTCCCTGCCCAATTTGTTCTCCTGGGTCTCCAGCAAGGATTCTTGTTGTCTGATCGGAGCAAAATCAGGCAATATCCCCCCTTTTTCCAACCTGGGCTGGAATCACTGATTCAGTAACTGCTGAGACAGTGTTGGTTTGCTGTTGAAGAATTTCCCAAGGTACATTCTTGCAGTCACATATTGCCTGGCTGAGAACATGCAGGGATGGCCACAAAAGCAAATATCACAGAGAACCATATGTTTTAATTTCAGTTGCGGCAACTCCTTGGGTTGTGGATCTCTCCATGCCTTTGGTCCTGTAACTCACCTTTCTGACCCCTCAAAAAGCAAACAGCATTTTCTTCTCCCACTATCAAGTTCCATCTTCACACATATTGAAGTTACAACCATCTCTACACCTTCAAGCTGCTTATACATAGATTTCATGTCCAGAATACAGACTCAGTTTTCCACAGTCATCTTTCCTATTTTTTAATCATCCCTAACCATAACGCTGCGAAGTACAGGGACAGACAAAAGGGACTCAAGGCTTCTAAAAAATGTATGCATGTAGGCACATATATATTTTTCATTTTTGGATGTTTCCCTTAATCATATCTTGAATTAATGCAGGGCTTGTTCATTCGGAGCTCTCATTACCCTCTTAATTAACTGTGCACAGATGGAAAAAGTCGGAATTGCTTCACTTGAGTTGTTCTGCTAGTTTTAAAATGAGATGGCAGATGGAGGACAAGGCAGAAAGGGCTCAGCTCAGAGGTAGGAAACAAGTTTTCAAGCTGTCACAGAAACGTCAACAAACACTCCATCTGTTTATGAGGTGTACCAGGCAGAGGCAGTTTTAAAGTGCCATCCGCAGACGTGAGTTCAAAGAATTCCAAACAATTAGCAGCAAAATGAAAGTTGCAGTTTTGGTTTGAGGTTTATCAGGACGCTGTCAGTCTGTGCTGCTGGCACTGGGGCCAGGAGCAGCCAGCACAACCCGTCAGGAATATTCTCAGCACACCCAGGGTGCGGGTTGGCTGGCTGAGACTCCATCCCCGAAGCTCTGAAGACAGACCCAGAGAAAGGACAGATGTTGCCAAAGGCCCAGAAATAAGAGGATCTCTTGAAACTGAAAAATAACCCTCAAAGAAGCAGCTGTGAGTTTGTTCCTATGAGCACCAGCCCATAGAAAGGAAGGGTACTTAGCTGAGGGCCCCAAGTGAGACAACACAACTTTCCAGGGAAAAGTCTAATTTCAAATTTCCAGAAGTTCTCTATAACTGGGTGGATTTCTGGAACTAATCAGTGTTAGCATTTGGGAAGTAGAGATAGTCAAGTGTAACTGAAAGCAGGTGGACGAGGGCATAAAGGTAAGAAAAAATAAAATCCTGTTCTCTCCTTTCTCAGAATACTCCTTGTTGAACTGCTCCAACAGGGCATCAGATTGTTCTCCTGCTGGAAATGATCCCAATGATGGAGGGCACAGCATTTTAGAGAAGAAACAGCACAGAAGTATTGGCATTTTACAGAAGTAACAGAGCAGAGTGAAACAACCGTGTCAGGACAGTACCACGTTTGCTTTGGATATTTAAGTAACCAAGGAAGCCTACGAGGAGCACATCTGCTCCCTGCCACTGCAGTCAGCCCCTGAGAGCAGGGTACAGCTGTACCCAGGCTTTGTGGGTTTATAGATGAGTATCAGACATGGTTATTGGAAACTGAATTGCACCCTTGTGGTTTCCACCTAGGTGGAGATGTTGAAAGAAATACACACACAAAGCACTTCTGCACAGCTTCTTGTGATATACTTGCTAATTCTTTTTCCAGTACGTTGAGCTTTTTTTTTGTGGGCAACACCATATGTTGCACTGATGGGAAGATTCAGGACCCCTTCCACATACTCTCATTTCCAAACCAAAACTATAGACTTGACTTTTCCTCAGATTCAGAGGTACCTGGATCTGTCACAGGTCCGATACTTTCCATACCCCTTTTATTATAATGGACAATTTCCAGACACAAATTAAAAAGTACTCACCTGACACATGCTTACAAACAACATCCCCAGCAAAAGCTGCAACAGAAGTTTCCTATTTCCTCTTGATATGGCACATATGTTTTTATTTATATGAAACCCCCAACCGCTAACTCTCCTCTAGCTCTCCACATGGCTCTACACTATACAGTTAATTTTGTTTAGGCTCAGCAGATATTTAGTTATTTTTGACCCAACTGGAAGGAACATAAGTGAACCATGAATTGTGTCCATTCTGAGGGTGCACTGAGTATTATCTCCCAGCAGACAGAGGAGCAGACCAGGCTGCCTGGGCCTGTTCAGAGCCCTGCCAAAATCTGCTCTGCAGGTTTAGGCAGTTTCACCTTGCTTTTGTGTGTGTACACCTCCAACAGCATCTTAAGACCAAGAGTGCATGTTTTGAGTATCAAAACTTCCTCTTTATTACACTTCAGTTCACATGGCAAAGCACACTGGGTGCTCAGAAACTGAACTGCTCTTGGATAAAACACACTCCCAATTCACTGATGAAAATAGTCAGACTTTGAGACCAGACCAGAGGCAGCCTAAAATAATTCCCTTTAAATGATTGTACCATGGACACTGCTTCTTTACACCAAATGTTTTGCTCTCCACAGGTACCACACTATTTGCCAAGCATAGGCACTGCCTCTGCTCTGCATTAATCAGTTTTCCCTCGTGGGACTGACAGGAGGTGTGCCTTGTGATGGAAGGGAATATTTGAAATGTGATGAGATATAGGAGAGGTGGGATGCAGCTGGAGGTGTCTGTGGAGGAGCTGGGCAGCTGACAAGGCAATTTGAGTCACACAGCCTGGAGTGCAAGTGTTTTATTTGGGACAGGGAGACTTTTTGGAGAGTTAACCCCTGTCTGAATAAAACCATTAAAGGCCTTTCACCAGAGTGTGAAGATCCATGTGCCCAAGGGGAAACCATGATGAGAGTTTTGCCTTCAGTGCTGCTGGTACAGTGTGCTGAGAGCGCTGAGCCCTGGCAGCCCATCAGATGGTGCTGGGGCTGCAGAGCCAATGGCCACTGGGAACAGGAGAGCTGAGCCAGAACATTCTGTCGGAGCAGAACCACCACAGGTGACACTGGGACACCAAGGCTGCCCTCAGGGCATCATGGAGGAGCCCAGAAATATTCGAGGCCCTGTCAGCAAAAGCATGTGAAAGTGATTTTCTTCAGACTGCAGCAAAAAAAAAAAAATCAAAACCCAACAACTCTCAAAGCTCTTTCTGTAGAAATAAGGAGGGAAAAAAACGGAGGAAGAAGTAAAGGAGAAACTGAGATAAGAGCAGCAGCTCATCTCTGTGCATGTTCTCAGTCTGACAGGAGAGTACCCTTCCCAGGGGCTTCTTATCAGAGCCTCAGCTCCCTCAAGGTCGCAGATCAGGGTAATTACACTCTGATAAGCACAGTCCTGGCTCATTTACAGTTACATACCATGGTTCCTTATTTTCTGCTCTGAATATGGGGACAGAATCAACACCCCACAGCACCTGCAATAGTCTGCACTCCAAACAGGTTGCAGCTCAGAGGAACAATGTGTAATTCTGGCATTTACACCTCAAAAAGTGCTGTAGGAGCCTTAGGTGCTAAATAAAGGCAGGTGATGCCAGTGTTGAGGAGTCCAACACCATCCAAGGCTTCTTTTGTGCTCATCAGGGTAAATACTACAATCCAGATTATGGAAAAAGACAGCACCTCATGTAATAGGGTTTTTTCCTGGTATTACAAAAATCCTGAAGTAATGGCCATAGAAACACCAGCAGTGACTGGAAAGGGAAAGGATATGTTCATCCCCTGGGGGCCCTGCAGTGAGCTGAGGGATGAATAATCCAGGATCCTCCATCCTGGGCTGCTCATATTTTTAGCAGCTTCCTGTGCAGCTTACAAATTGCTCCACAAAAGTGAATCCTCAATAGCAAGTCCTGGGAAAGGCTGCTGTGTCCTCCATGAACACAGGATAGCCCCACAGGAATGAGGACAGCTCTCCTGCCCCTTGGAGCACACAGGGGTCGAGGCAAAGGACAGGATCCCCTCCTTAACCATCACCAGCCCTCCAATTCAGCAAATATTCTCCCAAAGGAGTTTGAACAGCCCTTGGAGAAGCTGATCCCTCCTCTCAGCACAGCCCCAGAGTCCTGCAGCCTGCCTGTCTGGGCAAGGAAAACTCCCTGAGGCATTGCTGGGTCATGAATTTATTTAATGACTGAGCAGAGGACAGTTTTAGTTTTAGAATATTTCCCCCCATGCAAACACCTTTACTTTTTTTCTCCTTTCTAAAAGAGGTACTTAAATCATCCCAATGAATAATAAGGATGCTTGCCAATCCAATTTAAGGCAATTTCCATTTCAGTCCCAATATTGTCCTCAAACATACCTTTCCCTTTATCTGTGGAATGGTCTGTACTGCACAGCACCTTAAATAGAAAGTGCTATGCCAGCTAAATGCTGCCTTTCAACTATTACAATAAATATCTGACAGTGAGGAAAATAAGAAAAGAGGCAGGCGGGGACTGATCTGCTTTGTCGCAGGTTCCTGACTTGGCACCCAAAGCTGTGTCACTCCATTAGCTGCTCCTAATTTCCTTGTTCTTCGTGGCAAAGGTGGCCATAATTGGTGGAGCTGCTGGAAATATCACATAAATGGGTAGTTCACACTCGGAGCTGTCACTGTAATAAAATCCCATTTAGAAAATGTCCCCATTACCCGAGGGAAAAAGCGAGATCCCCCTGTAGGGATGAGTGACCCATCAGCATCAGCCAGGAGAACAGACCTGTCCATCTCTGAGGGCTGGGCAGAATTTGAAGGGGACATCAATTCTGATAGCCTGTAATCAGTTCAGACACAACAGCTCTTATTTTGATTTTTTTTTTTTTTGATGAGAGTTTTCAGACTGGACAGAAGCCAAGGAAACAGATAAACATAAAATGGAAAACCTCCTCTTGCTGTTATCAGTATCATTAATGTATGTGTGCTTGAGGAAGTGATAGATGTGAAAAGAAATAAGCAGAGCTGCCATGGGGAGACCTGGCACAGCAGGAGCCTGGTCACTTTACTGAGCAGTGCTCTCTCAGATTCAGACCTCAGAGACAGACTCTCAAACTCATCTTTTCACCCTTGAGATGGAAATAATTGGAGGGACACCTTAACTGGAGTATGGTACAGTCCTTTAAAATATGTGGCACTTATATAAAGTTTTGAGTCTGAGAAACAGCAATTTTAATTTTGAATACACTCCAAGTTTCATATGGAAAACACACTAATTATTTACTTTTTGACAAATCTTTTGGTGGCACTCTCAGGAGCCTTTCTACGCGTATAACCCAGATGCTGAAACACCCCCCAAAACTGGTCTACTCTAAATTCCATGGTTCTTGGGCAAAAAATGCAGCTCATTTTAACAGTAAGACTTGTCACTCTTTAATAAATTTCCAGTAACCAGTGAAAACAAGCTGCATAGGTATCTCAAAATATTTTCAGTGAATGAAGTAGACATCTTTAGCATGCCAGGATTCATCCCAATCTCACACCAAGCCTGGGGGTGCATGTCCAAGTCCTTGCCCATCTTCTGACCTTATTTTGCTTGGTTTTGCCCAGAAGCACAATAAAAAACCCATCAGCAGATCAGGGTATGCTGCTGTGAATTCTGAGCACGCACTGAGTCCTTCTTAAAAGGATAACAAGGAGGATTTGTGGTCAAAGGTTTGGTGTTTTGGACCAGGCTGGTTAGGTAAGGCTTGTCACTGAGAGGGCTGGATTAGGAGTGTTTTGCAGCTGTGCTTCCCAAAATATTTACTCGGTGTCCACTGGAGCAGTTTGCAAAGCCATCAGCACTCAGTCTAATCTTCCTGAGCAGCCTGAGTGAGCAGTGAAATGAAAGACTTCAGTCTTTCTGAAAGTCCTCCAATATCTGGTGAGATTAATCTTGTCAATTACAAACACCTCTTGACTCTGAAGTGGGTTGGGACGGGGAATTTGAGACTGGTGTCCTTCTTTGACAGACCCACAAAAGTCATTTCCCCCAATTATCACAGAAGGAAAGAAAAGCTGCCTGGATGAAATGGCAGGAAAATCTGTAATGTTAGGGAGAAACACAGCCTGCAGATCTGGGGTGGTGACAGGCACAATGTGCTTGGTAGCTCTCCACTCAAGCAGGAATTACTTCAGTGAGGAAAAGCTGTCCTAGAAAACAGAACATGCAGGGTAAAATCTCTGATCTCCCAAAGGCTTCTACCTGCTCCTCAGCCAGGAGGTTTTGTGGGATATGTAAGGACAGTAATATTTTCTTGGTTACAGAAGAAAACAGTTGAGGAATATCCTGCCCTTTGCCCACACGATTCCAACAAAGGCTAATCCAATAACCTTAGGCACTGTGCTCTATTTTTTAACCCTCTAATGATTTCAGTCTTGTTACAGCCTTGCCAATCCACCAAATGCCTGGAACTCGTCTCCAAGTCAGGGGCAAGGCTAATTACCAAGAGCACCAGGTCCAGAGAAACGAGTGACACTCACTCCAGACCAGCAGGTCAGTCAGGCAAAGCACTTGAGTACACAGAACCAGAACTCATCAATCCAACAGACCCAAAACATTACCAGTTCAGGGTGTGCAGCAGTTCTTTGTCACACAGGGGCACTGTGATCAGGTAGTATCATCTGACCCAGCCAACTCTATCAACCTGACACTTGGGTGCCTCCCTCCTCCCCTTTAACCTTGCAAGACACAGTAAATTAAGAAGTCAGAGCTGCACCAAGGAATAAAAAGCACTGCAGTGCATCAGGACAGCAGCCCCTGGCTCTCAGCATTGCCTGCACCAGACAAATAAGAACCAAAACGTCTCTCATAAGCAACATCCTGAACTGGGGCCATAAGCACAGCCTGAACAGTTGGTGCCAACTATTGTGATAGCTGGAATGAGCCAAGGAAAGCAGGAATCTGGCTTGAAACCAAGCACAGGTTCTGAAGATTAAGACATTTTAGATAATGAGGAGGTGTAGCAGAGAGAGCAGGAGAAAGATACAGAAGCAGCAGAATGGAAAAAAAGAGGCAGTGGGATGTGAACCCTCACAGGAATTCACAACAGGAGAAGCCGTGGTGGTTATTGTGCTCTATTGTGAAGGGCCACAGCAGGAGCAGGCAGCAGAGGGAGACTCTCCTTTGCAGCATCGTTGACCTCCCTTCCATGAAATATTTCCCTTTTTGCCAAGGTGCCTCTGGCTGTAACACTGTAGTTCGTTTGTGCCTCCTTTCCAAATCACTGTGCCTTTGTGATGGCCTGAGTCAAATAAGGAGCATCACACTACCAATAATTCCATTTCTCTGCAGGATGAGATGATCTAAATAACCCAGCTGGGTCTCATGGTCTCTGCATCAGTAATTTTGCAACTTTTTTTTTAGTTGTTCTAAAATATTTGTCACTTTAGCACCCCCTCCTTCTGTGCAAGGGACCATCACAAATGTCACTGACTCTCTGTGCTGCTTTCTACTCTTAACAGCACACACACAAAACCAGGTCCCCTAAACCTCACTAATCTCATCCAAAGGTGTTTTCTCCTTTTGACAATATTACAACATAAGATATAACTGAGTTTTACTCACAGAGATGCCTGTTCCTCCCATCTTAAAAGCAAATTGCAATTCAGGGCTGCTGGAAAGTAGCAGATGAAGAGGACAGTGATGGATGATGCACTACAAAGCACATTCCAGCACAGAACCTTTGTTCCTCTGCTCCCCCTCCCACCCCAGCACAGTGTGCAATAATCCACAGCAGGTCTTTGTGCAATTTGAGTTTTCCACTGGCTCTCGCTGCCTTTTACAGTATTTCTGCAACAGAAGACAAGCATGGCTTCAGGACACAGGCAAGTAGAAGAAACACAGTATTATGGAGTAATTGAGGCTGGAAGGACCTCTGTGGGTCAGCTGGTGCCACCCCTGACTCAAAGCAGGGCCAGCTTCAAAGTTACATCAGTTGAGATGGCAATAGTGATTATTTAGGATCCCTGTGGTCTGTTTGCATAAAGTCAGCTCAGGCTGGCTTGTTTTATTCTGCCCTTAGCCTTGCTGAAGTCAGAGCACCTCTTCATCCCAGAGGGCTCCTTCTTGGCTCTAAGCTGAGACAGTCAGCTCCAAAGGAACACCATTTCCTAAAGGACTCCAAATTTAGAGAGTCTGTTCAGAGCAGGGAAAAAAAACCCAAACCAAAACAAAACAAAAAAACCCCTCCAACCATCAACAAAGGGAGGAAAACTCAGCCAAAGGCAGCAGGCAGAACCAGACTGAAGTCAAGACTTTGTAGAACTCCCAGTTTGCCACCAGCTCAGCACACATCCTTCTTTCCCAGCAACACCCATCTCCATAGAAAACCAACATTCCAGCAGAGAGAGCCTTACCACTGACCAGAAAAACTGAGCCTTACCACTGACTCACAAAAACTGTAATCCTGCTTCATCTGGCTGTAGTTTTTGGTCTCCACCAGCTCAGGGCAGACCAGAACAAGGTCTGCACCCAACTGCAAGGCTCCCCTCGCTGCTGGCAGCACTCGGTGCCTCCCCCCTCATAGGAAAGGAGCTAATCTAATTAGCACCTGAAAACAGCAGAAAGGAGGTCACTTGCTTCCTGTGTAAAGCTTGATTTTGTATAATTTATTTTTTACATTTTCTAATTGAATGAATATTAATTAACTGGAGTTTAATGCAGAAGATGAAGACATTAAACTCTCATTAACAAACACTGAGTCCTATTCATCCCCAAACACTTCACATCTGCAGCATTAAGTTATCAAAGGAAAAATCTGCTATGATTTATGTCGTTTTCTGGTGGGAAAGGGGAGGTAATAAACCTGCTTTATCAGCTAATTATCTGCAGGGTGACACGTGGCTCTCTGAGCACCCAGGGATGGCACGTGGGTCCCGCTCAGGCACTGGCAGGCAAAGCCACGTGGGTTTCTTGCCTGCAGCACCATCCATGGAGCTCCAAATGACCTGGAAAACAAACCTGGGCCACCCGTGGCAGCACATGGAACTCAGTGAAATGGGCACTGGGGAGGTGAGCACAGCAAGGTTTCAGAAGGGGTGGGAGTGTGGATCATCTCTGCCACAGGCCATGAGCCTCACTGGAGGGCTGGGAGCAAGGAACTTTCCTGGGCTTAGCCTGGGGAATTGGGGAGGCTTTATTTGTTATCCCATGAATTATTATTTCCAAGTGTTATTATTCACGAATGTTATTATTAACCACATATAGTGATTTAAATGCCACCCCTTGGTGGACCATCCACTCATTACTCACAGGGTTGTTTGTCCTCCAGCATGAGGATGATGAGGGGCAGTAACTCTTTTCCCACTTGCAGAAGGTTCCCCCTGCCTGCTAAATCAGCTGGCCAGAGCTCCTGAGCAGGGAAATGAGGGATGAGCCCAGGCTGCTGGCAGAGACTCCCACAGCTCACCCAGTTTCTGGTGAAGGGAGATATGTCAGCTCCTTCACTGGCTCAATTTGCTTTAAACACAAGCACGGGGAGATGTCGCTGTACTTCAGAAAGTGGAGCATAGACGGAACGCACTAAGTGTCCCAAAAAGTTATTCAGTGATTTTTAAAGGTGTTTCTTCCTTGTCATGTCATTTATAATTTAATTAGTGGCAGGTTGTCATGCAATAACTATAAACCATAGATTTATGCACTGGAGAAAAATAGCGACCTCATTCTTAAAGCAGCAGAGCTTGCTCCCCCTGAGCTGGTGGATTTGCCATCTGCTGATAGTTCCCTGGAATGTCACCTGTTCAGTTAAGTTTATTTATATAAATGAAACAGTATATCTTCATCACTTCTCCCCCCACACCATGATTTATTTCAGCGGGTTTTACATTTCAATAGCGTTTTCATTTCTCCAATAGAAATCTTTTGTGCATGTGAAACCTGATTTTATATCAGCAAGTAGATGTTACAGTAAAAAAGTGGCAACAGCAATCAACTATAAATCATGGAAATAGCCTAGAGAAGTAAGTCTGAGAACCAAAACCAGAGGTGACAGTGGAGACATTTAAAAGCTCAGAGAGAAAAACAAGTCTTGTGAAGCCTGTTCCACATCAACAAGAATTCAGTGAGTGAGCTGGTGGAGAGGCAGGGAAGGGAAATCTGGAAATGGGGTTAAAAAGCAAAGCAGAGGCAGCCCAGCCTTTGTGCCCTGCCAGTGTAGGTCGGTTGAGGCAGAAAATGGAGCTGCTGATAACAGACAGGAGACTGGCACACAAACAATATTCTGCCTTGACACTTGGAAACCTGAAAAAGCAGAATTCCTCTGCTGCATTGCTTTGGGGAGGACAAAACACAGAAGTGATTTAACCAGACTCCAGGTTCACTGATGGATCTGTTAAACCTCAACTCCTGAGAACTGCAACCGGCACTAAAACACAGAGGGAGCCCTGAGGGCAGAGCAGGCTGGTGATGGGACTGAAAATATCCAGATCCTGGAGGGACTAATTTTCCTTGGTGTGGGCACAGCAAGAAAGACAAAAGCACTTTTAGACACCAAACCTCCATTTTATTTGAACCCAACCTGGAATTTTTAGAGTTGGAGTGAGTGTAAAATAAGTTGGAAGATGGCTTCCTTAAGGCTCACTCACTGTCAGGATCTTTATCAGCTGCTGCCAACCCCACTCACAGCAGTTTTTTACTGGGCAGTGTCCCTGCAGCATTTGAGCTCCTCTCACACATGGAAAACCCTGTTGCCCCAGTGGACAGTACAGCTTACATTGGAAAATAATTAAATTTAGCATTAAACTCAGAAAAAGGTATCCCTTCTTCGTCAAAATGAAAAAATTCTGACCTAATGAAAACATTTATTGAAAGGTATCTAAAAAGATGACACCAGACGACATCATCCCCTCCGAATGTGTTTTCCTCTAAAGGAGGTTTCCCATTGAGCAGAACACCCAGCCCCTGCCCAGCTCCCCCTGCTCTGTTCCCAGTGCTGTGACACCACACAGAGCAGTGGTTCCCCCTCCTCTCTCTGCTTGGCTTTAATGAAATGTGAACAGCCTGAAAAGAGCGTGTTAGCTCTGGCAACGTAATCCCTGCTCCCAAAATCACATCAAAGTGACTGTGCACTTGGGCTTGCCATCCCCTGCATGGATGCAAACACAGGCTGGTCCTTCCCTGTGTCAGGATTTCACAGGACACCTCAAGGATGTTGCTGCTGAACTGAAAGGCAGTGAAGAAAATTTAAAAAAAATAAAGATGTTCACTTCTGTAGTCTGACAAAGGCAATTGTATGATTCAAGGACTCACTGAAGGTCAGCTGCTGTGGAAAAGACCTGCTAGGAAAAGCAAGCTAAAATCCCATAATTAAATGGAAAATTTGCTACCTACAAAGGTACCAGCCCACTCTGGAGTTTTGGTGATAAACGTGTGAGATTATGATGAGAGATAGAAGTTTGTGGTCTGCATGAAATGAGACATCCTCCAAGAGCCAGTATCAAGCAGACTTTTATTTCTGTGTGTGGATGAGTGGTGGGGAGCAGGGCCAGCAAAGGAGCCACCAAGCCCCTCAGGACTGGAGAGCAGAGAGGAAAGGGACAATCAGAAGTTTGCTGAGTGCAACCGAAGGATGCACAGATCTCCTCTGGTGAAAAAACAGGGGTTGGAAGGACTTTGACAAAGCCTGTGAAAGAAGATCAGGGGATGAACCCAAGGCTGTGAAAACACACTTGATGGGTGTGAATATATGACATAGTACCTGGTGTCAGTGCTGCATCAAAAGTGGAATTATTGCAAGAGAAGAAAGACTTTTTTAATATGGGGAGTATAATTCTGGGAAAATATATATTTTTTAATATATATTTTTATATATATAAATTGAACATGTGATCTTTTTTAAAACAAGGTTTAATAAAACACTTCTGCAGCTGAGTCTTCAAGAGATGAAAAGAAATTCTGAAAATCAAGATTCAATTCAAATGACAAAGTAAACCCAATTTTGTGTCTTCACAGAAAACTTTTTTCTTTCAGCAGAAGGAGGAGTTTTAAAAAATTTTCAATAGTCTCTGCCTTTAAAATGGAGTATTAAAAAGAATTAACAGCACATCTGTTAATCATGACACCTTTAATGTTTCCGTATCTCATTTTGTTTTTTCACAGTATATCTCTTTGCCTCTGAATTTCATCTGGTTTTTCTGCCTAGGTTGTAAACTCTTCACAGCAGGGACTGTTTCCTTATAATGCATTTGTCCAGGACCTCAAATGTTGTGAACATAATGTGATGTGAATAATATATGGCACTCCTCTCCTGAGCAAAAGATAAAACTCAGAAGCAAAACCAGATGATGATGGCTTTGTGATAGTGAAACAAAAATTCAAGACAAACCTCACTGCAGCGTGAGGTCTCCATTGTGGCTCATGAAAGTAAACGCCAAATGGGCTTGACTGTAGCAGAGATGATCTCTAAATCATTGCAGGCTATGCAATTGCTGCACATAATGATCCTAAAAAAACCCAACCCAAACTCCCCTCCATCTAAAAGCCGAGTTCAAAATTTTATTGGAGCTACCTCCTGCCAAGAATAGCAGAGAGCAGCCTGCACACAGCATCTGTTCAGAGAGAAGAGAGCAAAAACATCTGGGAACAGGAGCTCACACCTCCACCTGCCTCACCTGTGATAATCCTCGATAAAGGAGGGGATTGCACAGGTTTTGTAGGAATGTCTCTGTCTCTGTCTCTGTCCCTGGAAATAGCATTTCCTCTAAGGCACCACATTTTGAGGGAAAACAAGGGACACTTCACCTGTGTGGGTTTTTCTGCTCCCATCTCACACCCAGCCCCTTGTGCCTTTCCCCCCTCTCTTTATGGTTGCTCTTGTGTGGTGTCTTTTCCATCATGAGCAGCCAGCCTGGCTCCCCAAACTTCTGTCATCTTTTAAGAGAGCAAAGTACTCCACAAAATCAGGAGAGGTACTGCTCCATCTTCCTCTTACTGGGAAGCAGCCTTGCTCCTGCTCCTGCAAACTCACACCTTGATCTCCAGCCTGTCCCTTCATGGTTACAGGGGAACACAGATGAGCCAGGCTAAGAAATGTTGCAGGGGACTTTGTTGCAAAAGGCAATGACAGCTGAAAACATGACAGAATTTTTAACAAAAGATGGAGGACAAAAACAAATCTCCAAATGCAGCACGCAGAGCTGTCATTTAGCAAGGATAAATGACTCCATGATACCTTAAATTTGTCCTGTTGTCTAATTCTGGTAAAAAAAAACAAACAAAAAACCAAAAACGGATGACAGCCGTTCTATAATCAGTGTTTGGAAACATACAACAAAAGGAAAAAAGTGTTATTAGCACTGGAAATGTACTCTTAGCTCGGATTTCCTTTTCAACACCCAGCTTGTTCATCTCACAGTTCAATGAACTGTTAACAGCACATATTTCTTCTGTTCCAGCAGCAAGTCCAGTTACTTTGGTTTGTGCTAACTGCAGACAGATGAGAGTCAGCCTTCCTGGGGGGACGGGAGGGGCAGAGGGGAATGGAGCTGGAGGAAGGGGATGGGAGGCACAAGGTCTCAGCAGAGAACTGGCAGCGTTGATGAGTTACAGGTTGGGCTTGGAGGTGTTTTTGAGCCAAATGCTGCAGCTTTTCTGTTCTTTGGGCGATATGTGAGTTTTTGTGCATCTCAGGTGTTTTTAAACACCGCCAATCCCTCAGCGTTCAGTAAGGTTGGAGAGCATGGTGTCACTAGCTAAATTGTGGGGTGCTGCTGTGGGTTTCATATTCTAAACCAGATATATTTCCCTGTCCTTCAATAGCCCAATCCACTCTCCTTTCTGGAGACCAGGAAATGTCCCTGTCAAGTTGTACATAAATACAACAGGCAACCGCCACCCATAAAAAAAAATTCAGATTCTCTAAGTTAGAATGAAATCAATATTCTGTAAAAAAAAAAGAAGTTACAGCTGAAAACTACAGCTGTAATTAAAAAGTCCACAGTTTAAGTAAAGATGTAATACTTGAATTATCTATATTCCCTAATAATTTTATTTTGCTTTTATCTTCCATCCTTTGCCACAATGTCCTGTGTTACATGTATGTTTGAGCAATGGGAACATGGACAAATTACCCATCTCGTCAGGTGGAGGAAGAAGAGCAAGGCTGGTGTCCTGGAGGGTGGACTTTCATGTCCACCCCTTGCCTGAGATGGTTCCAAAACCACCAGACCTGGGGGAAATCTGCTTTGTTCCAGGGATGCCAGTTGTGGATTTAGGCTCTGGCCTCAGTTCTTAGACAGAAAGAAAATCCAAAGGGCAGAAGATGACAAAAAGGACCGAGTCTGGGGTGCTTGTTCTAGCAGTAATGTAGATTTTTTTTTTTTCAGTGCAAACTTATATCAGTTTTACAAGAAATGCTTGCTGGACACAAATTGGGGGTAAATACAGAAGATTTAAGCTGACCTTGAAAGGATTCACAGGTGTAGTCAGCCTCTGGCTCTGATCCTTTCTTCTAACCCTCCCTAATTTCCTGTCAACACTTGTGCCTTCTCCACCCTAATCTGGGAGTGTTATTTACGGGAAAATATGAATGAATTTTTTTTTTAAATGACAGCTTCAGTCAGGACCCACTGAAATGTCTTCTCTTTGTCAACACAGTCTGCCTTTTCCTTTCACCAGCCAGTCCCATGGTTTTTATGTCACTAAGCTAGGAAAGAGGTGGCTAATCTTCTATTTTTGATCACTGAGCTGAAAGGATATGTTGCTAACACCCTACCCCTCTGTTACAGTGACCTTTGGCTGCAGTTCTGTGCAGATGATGGGATTCAGCCTCGTGTGGGAATTGGGAAAGTTAATATTTTTTTCCTAAACATTAATTCCTCACACATTTTTCCCCAGGAAGGGAGAGAAAAAGGAAGAGGGACTCAGCATTCAGAAGTGGGGAAAAAAAAAAAAGAAGATGAAATCTAATGAATTCTTTTCCCTCTCAGGGGTTAGAGAACAGTTCAACATTTCTGATTAAGGACAAGAGAAAGGTGGCCTTGTGTGATGGTGCTGCCCTTCTCACACAGGAGTGTTCAACATGCTGGAGGATAATCAAGAGAATAACAACAGTACCAGCAGGCAGGAGGGTTGGACTTGTCATCTGACTGGGCTCCATGCAGCTAGGGCTCAGTAAAGATGACTTGTTAAAAATCTAACTAACGTAGCAAGGCTCATTGGGTTTCGCTAAGCTCCTACCTCTGTAATCACCATTTACCAAATTAGAATAGGGGGAAAATGAGCCACTTCATCTCTGTGTCATATAATGAACTTTTTTTGTGTGTACCAGAGAGGGTGAATGCCGCTAGGTATAATTATTATAATAAAGATCAGTACAAACTCAAGTTGAAAAAGGAATTGTAGTTATTGAGACCACTAGTGCGACTCAAATGGAACTGGTCCCTGTTTCGTGCACAGATGAGTCCAATCCACTGATCTCAACCATTGTAACATCCCAGGAAAGCCAGAGCAATGATCCTGTCCAGTGTTTGCTCATCTGTCTAATGTAATTCAGGTTATTGATTCTATTTGATGTGAAATCCACTGATTTCACTCCATGTAATCAAATCAATTAATCCCATCAACTCCAGTCCAATCCACATGCACAATCTAGTACATCTGACAGTGATCAGCTGGCAGGCAGAGAACAAGACAGGCATAGAGATAAATAATAAAAATCAATAGGTTTATAAATAACACCTACAGTGCACTGGGTGTTTTGCATGCAACTGTAAAAAGCAAGCCTCTTGATGTTCAGCCCCTATGCATTCGCAAGTACACCAAAATTAGAGAGTGATTTGTACATATTTTGGTTGGCTCGGGTGCCTTTCCCCAAGTTTTAGGCTATGGCTGGTTAGGGTAGCTCAAAATGGCCTTTGGGATAAATTTTGAAAATAATACTTATATGATCCAAAAAGGACTTTGATATGCGTCTGTGAAAGGAACTGAGTTAAGCTGGTGTTATCCAAGTTCTCTTGCCCTTTAACACTGATGTACATCTTCTTCCTCAGCATTAATAAGAAAGGCTTTATTTCAGAACAGAACATTTCACAGATGAAGGGAGAACAGTGCTTTATAACAGACTCGAGGAGTTCATTGGAACAGGCTGTGGTTTTTTGTCTAGTTGAGGAGAGGATAGCAACCTCAGTTAAAGAGATTCACCACTCATCTCTCCACTGCTTCCTGGACACGTGAGACTCTTAAACACAAGCACCATAAACAACAACAACAACAAAAAAAACCCCTAGAAGAGTCTTTTAAAGTTGGTAAGGGTCAGCAAAGTGTATCTGCTGTGTTGCAAACTGACCTGGCCTATGTCCCTGGCTCCATGTACTGCTTAAAAAATTCTTCTTTATAGAACAGGGTCTCAATATTAAAAAAAAGGACAGAAGACACCAGAAAAATCATGGTATAAACTAGTCACAATTCCATTAGAAGCCTGTTCTCTTGTCCCTATCAGAGTATCTTTCCTTTGACTCTGTGATTAATAATATTATGTGTTGATAAAAGATCAGGGAAGTGGCAGCTGTACTCCAGCTTCTGATCTGCTCAGAAAATATTGATGCTGCTCCTGGTATTGAGTCTGCTTCTCTCAGGTTTCTTCCATGCTGCAGTGCTGGAGATATTTGAGGTTAACATCTCAGATAACCTACGAGCACAAGGGAAAAAAGAATCCTGTCCCTGTGCAACGCAGGAGAACAAGCCAGGATTCGCCGCAGGCAAAGTCCGAATGAGAGGCTCCCAAGGGACAGAAAATAAAGTGAAGGCTGCCTGGTTCAAATTTTTTGTCACCTGTTTGGCTCCACTGAAAAACCCTGGGCTTGATAGACCTGCTGTAATTTTCTTTCAGATCCAGGACTCCAAAAATCCATTGTCCTTCAGCTCCTTTGTGTGTCCTTCAGTTTTCCTGTTTTACCCATGTGGACATGCAGCATTTTTTGCTCACGTTTTTTTAATTATATTTTATAATAAGGTCAAGAAATTATGTATTCTGGCCTTGATGGGAAGAGTGTCTCAGACTCATTGTTGCAAATTGTTGTGAATTAGGGTGATACCAACGCTAATTGTCTTTTCCTTGCTTCACTGACTCTTTAAATAATTGCCCTCCTCCTTGGCCACTTTTTTCCTTGCACCTCTGAGAAATTTGCACCTCAACTCTTATCAGTCTCCTTCCACCCAACCAATGTAAAGTACATTGTGGCCACTAAATCCAATTAATCCTCCCAGCACTCCCCAGCGAATAAAATTAGCTACATTTTCCAACTGGGTGGTCAGGGGTGCAGCCAGCTTTCTCAGCAGTGGCTGCATTATCTCTCCTCCTCTGAAAACCTGACCTGCCTCGTGAATAGTTGGGTCTTTGGAGAAATGAGGGACTTCAGCTGCAGGGAAAGTCAGGATTTGGAACTGGCATATCATGGGAAAAAAATAAGTGTTTTGGTGGCGCCCAGCGCTGAGCTGAGTTTGACTGAGTAATTCTGTCCCCTGTGAGGGCTGATATGATCCATCCACATCCCATCTTCAAACACACACACAGAGCCCCCACCTGCAAGGGCCAGCTCAAAAAATAAACACAAAAGATCCCTTTTATCTATCACTGTTTTATAATAATGCCGCTCTATCATTTTCCGCAGGACTGCACATCCTCTGTGAGATGAGTGGAAAATGAGGTGTTGAGCTTTCATTCAAACAATTGGCTTTGCTCATTTCAGATCCTCAATATTGGATGCAATAGCTGCTTGCAAGTGAGCTGAAGGAGGGGTTTTTTTCCTCCTTAAAAAATAAAAGTTAGTCCCCATAACCTGCAGACAACTTTCTCAGTTTCTGTGTCTTGAGTATATTCACGTTTGATTTTTAAAAACCCTCCCAAGCGATTAGAAGTCATTGTGGACTAATCAGCCAAGAAATTTAAACATAAAGTTTGCTGAAATCTCTCCTTAAAGTACAGCCAGAGCATATTTCACTTTTATTGCTCTGAAATATTTACGTATATTTGAAATATAAAGACCCAGATTCTCTGCTGGCGAAATCTAGACAATGTTTCTGCCTTTATTATGATACACAACTTGAGGGCTTGGCCCTCTGTTTTAGGGTCTGTCCTCTTTTATCACAATATTCTCTATTTTGCACAAGTCTTCCTGTGAATGAAAGGGATGGGAGATGACTCAGTACAACCCAGTGAGATTTGCAGATCCCCTGGGTGTGTTATTATGTTATGATTACTTTTACTTTTGGAAAGCTAAGTGAAATAAATGCGTCAACTCCAGAAAGGGGGAACTTTGGCTTTGGAGGTATTTAACCTACTGGAACCCATTCCAGTCTCACTGAATCTAATATGACTTTATAATGGATAAATGCTTGCAGGGTACATTACAGCTTCTGCTGTACAGCATGCAAAGAAAGAGAAAAGGTGCTTTTGATACCTTTGTCACAACTTTACTTTAAGCAAGGAACACTCTGCGTCACCCAGCACAAATTTCTAACTCAACCATGCACTGGACCATGCTGATGAAACAATTATATGGGAGTGTTCATGTGTGGAAATAGGATTGCTCAACAAAATCAGCAAAGGAATTTGACTGGGCTCGTGGGAGGTGGAGAAGTGTTGCTCCAGGTAATGCAATGCCCCGCTCATGAGTTTATTAGCCTTAATAGGAAGGAAAAACAGAAATGAAGTGGGAATGGAATGGTCTAACAAAGGTGTTTCTGTTCCTCATCCCCCTGTGCACAGGTGGAATCACCCCATCTAGGTGGAGCAGATGTGTTCCAGATGGATGCTCAGGATTTTTGGGAACACAGTGGCATGTGTGGCACTGTCAGCCTCCAGAGGGCTTTATTTATGTTGTTCATGCATTAAATGACACCCCACTAACCTAGGAATAATTTAGGGGGCTTCAGAGCATGCATAATTTATTTGTAGCCAAAGCCCAAAGGGAATGGTAAGAAGATGGATGAGAGTTCTTTCACGGCATTAGCATGGATTTGTTCAGTTGTTACTGAAACATCCCATGAAGCCTTCATCTCAGCTAAACCTTGGCTCCAGGCACATGGGACATGGGAACACTGCACTACACATGCTACAATCCATAAAACATTTTCTGGTATTTGAAAACTAAATCCTATAGTTCAAAAGGCCAAAATCCACAAAACCTTCAATTTGTCAGGGGAAGAAAAGTGGATGAGACTGAGGCAATCAGCAGCTTCTCAGGTTTCTGCTACGAAAGGAGAGAACTAGTTATTTCTTTTGCTCCAGAAAGAGCAATTCTCATGTTTTAAATTAAGCCTGCAATTAAATAATTCATTGGCCTGATCTTTGCTTTCCATCACCACAAATGGACAGGTGCTCACAGAACTGTTTTGGAAAAACACAATATTAAGAGGAAATACACAATATAAGTAAAACGGAGAAGGGGGATCAGAGGAGGGTGGCCACAATCACCACCACTTCTGGCACCCAGCATAAACTTCAGCAGGACCCTCCTGCTGAGACCCCAAACACAGAGCATTGGGTGCCTTGGTGTGGGTTTGCCTCCATGTGAGTTCCCCACAGCAACAAGTGGTGAAGCTTGTGGAGAAATGACAGCGAGACGACAGGGGGTGGATTGCAACTGTGAACAGCAAGGGCTTTTCATTCCTTTCATCCTGCCAGACATGCTGTTCCTATTAAAAACTAATGTTGGAAAATCATCTGCTTCTCTGAAGCTCTCTTTGAGTCTGGTGGCTGGAGCAGTGAATGTGGTTTGTGCAGTGGCTGGGGGGCATGAGCTCCTGCTGCTGTGGTCAGTGGGAAGGCCATATGCTAATTGTTTACAAGCCCCCCCACAACCCAGTGCATTCATTTAAACAGAATTGCTTGTCCTCTCTTTTCGAGTGCTCTCTATCTCAGGCTATCTCCTTGATAATCCTTTTTAGATTAGTGTCAGGGCCCCAGATGAAATCCTTGCTCATTCTCTTGCCATGTTTACCAGGCTGATTTCCAGCACTGTTTCATATGGATTAGGCAGAGCAACTTAGTGCTCATATGTTTTTCAGTGCATCTCAGTACCTCATGAAATTACATTATAGATTCACTGTATAAATAGAAGACTGAACACAATTACAGTCCAAAAGCCCCAAAGCAAAGGACTAGAATCTGAAAGTAGATGTGACCAGATCTCGCTGTGTGCAAATATCTCAAAATAAATTGGTTCACACTTGTGTATTTAATCTCTGTTTTCTAAATTTCTTTTTATTTTGGTTTTTTTTTTTAAACAGGAAAAGAAGCTTTTTTTTTTGCAATTGGGCAGGAAAATGAGGGAAGGCAGGTGCACATTGTTATTGTGGCCAGGTCAAACCAAGGATGTCAGTGGTTCAACCCACCTAGAACATAAACCAAACTTCATAAAGGCCATTCAAAGAGAACTTCCCATTGCTTTTCAAGGTCATGGCATCTTAATCACAGCTGTTATCACCACTCCCTCATAGAAGCCTGATAAAAATTGGGCTGAAACGGATGTTTGGGTCGTATCATCCAACCAGCTCAAAGCAGGGCCAATTTTGAAATAAATTCCATCCACAGGAGGATTAAACTGGCTGAAGTGCTGTAGACACGGGTGAATCATCACTGGAGAGAGTCACTGAGCTTTTTATTGCTGGTAAATAGAAAGCTTTGGAGAGGAAATGAATAATATTGGGGTGTGCATGCCTGAGCACACAGGAGGTCACACTACTGGTGGAAAACTGGAGTTTATACCAGGCAGGGTTGTGCTGACAGATCCACATGTTTGGACTGCTAATTGATATTTGAAATTCCATTGCTGGAGATCATTTGGCTTGCAGTTGTTGCTGGAAACACAGGCCTCCTCTCCCACTGATGAATATAGCTCCCAGAGTGGAGATTAGCAGAGACAGCTATCGTTGGGCCTGTAGGTGAATGGATTACCCTTGATTTAATAAGAAGTAACAGGCCATTATTTCCAAAGCTACAGGATGGAAAATGACATCTGGATTCTGGATGTAAACATTATTTATCATGTCAGATGCTTTGCTGTTCTTGCCAGTAGCCCATGCTCTGCTGAGGCTGTTATTTCTAGGGCAAATGAATGGTGAGTGCAGCACGGGCTTATTCAGATTTATCTGTTGCATCTGGGTTCTGTGTTCCTCAGTACAGCAGTGAATTGGCTCAGCCTGGTGCTGGACATTGCTGGTTCTCTGGCCAGGCTGATGGGACAGGTCCTCAGCTGGTGTCAGGTGGCTCCAGCCCATGGTGGCCCTCGAGGAGCTCTCCCATCCTGTGCTGGCTTCTCCTGCCAGTCCCCACCCAGAAATACTGGGATCAAAAGCAAAATGAGAAGAGAGAGGAGAGAGAAGAGAGAGGAGAGAAGAGAGAAGAGAGAAGAGAGAGGAGAGAAGAGAGAAGAGAGAAGAGAGAAGAGAGAGAGAAGAGAGAGAAGAGAGAGGAGAGAGAAGAGAGAGAAGAGAGAGGAGAGAGAAGAGAGAAGAAAGAGAGAGAAGAGAGAGAGAAGAGAGAAGAGAGAGAAGAGAGAAGAGAGAAGAGAGAAGAGAGAAGAGAGAGAAGAGAGAGAAGAGAGAAGAGAGGAGCTGCCAAGCTGGAGTTCAGTGTCCTGGCTGTGATGAGCAAAGGGCTAAATGACTTTTGCTGATATATTCAAAGGGGTTTCCACCTCTGCTTTCTGGAAGAATAGTTGGAAGGTATTTCCATGAATCCCATCAGGGTTTGTTTGCACTGAGCACCCAGTGAACTTCTTGTGCTGAATGTTTTCAGTAATTTCTGTACAGCCCAACAGCTGGAAGGCCTCAAGATGGTAGATCCCACCACATGGCACTTTCTGCACTTATTTCCAACCTCACATAATGGTAAATTAAATTGGGGCAAACCCTTTCATGTTCATGGGAGTTAAAAGTCTTTAGAATCTACCCTAGCTTGGATAATCCAAGAAATTCACCAAGAGGTGGCTGATTTTCCATTTTGTCAAAAAAATTTCTTTAATAATACTGAATTGTTGATACAATTTTTTTCTTGCTTTCTTAACTACCATGCAAAAAGTTAATGATACATTGATTTAATGTAATTATTTTTCCTTAATTTCTTCTCTTTTGAGTGGCAAATTCGGGAAGGAAAAAAGAGAGAATAGGGGATACAGGATAGAAAGCCATACAGCAGGTGCAGAAGCAGAAATAAAATACTGTGCAGGACTTTTCCAATAATAGTTAAAAAACATTCTGCAAATGAAATTAATATATTTTACATTTCTTCAAATGCAAAGTTTTAAGATGTCATAGAATATTTCTGAAGCTGGACATATTATGAAATGAAATAAAATGCTGACAAATATCCTTAAAGTGACATTCTGCAAGAACATCTTGCTGCTGTGGTTCACGCTTCCTGAAGCAGATAAATCAGCCTCTCGGTTAAAGTGTTTTGTGCTGGGTTATCTTTGTTCCCACTGGCAGTTTGTGTGTTCAGGCTTTGGTGCTGGGCAGAGCAGAGGAGCAGATCGTTACCCAGGCCTGTTCCTTGTCTCAGCACACAAGAAGTGCTGAGTGACTCATTCCTGGATATGATTACCCACAAGTTCTGCCTGTGAGGAATGGTCAGCAATTAAGGGTGGTTCAGGGGATTTTTGCTCATGGATGATGAGCTCTGCATGTGGGACTCCTGCAGTTCCAAAACCCACAACTGTTTCCGTTGCACAGAAACACATCCCTGAACACCCAAATGCCACCAGAGTGAAATAATTTATAACAGCACAAGCTTATGTTCCCCTCCCTCTACAAGTATTACTGTCTGTGTAGTAATGAATTCATTGATTTTACCATTTTTTATCAAATCAGTTGTTTCAGAGACAAATGTCCTTCATTTGCAGTTATTAAATCTGCCATGTCTAGGACAGCCATTGGAATAATTGTCTAGCATGGACAGAAAAAAAATTATCCATGTCCTCCTGCTGGTTGATTTAATATCCAATGTCCTTCTCCTAGTGACAGAGTCTGAAAGGTAAGATCTTAAAATTCACCCAAGATAAGATGAGTTGAAACCAAGAGCAGTCTCATGGGACTGGAGGAAGAACTCTGGCTCTTCCAACAGAATGAGAACTCCTTGGCCACAAGGTCAGAACAGAGTGACAAAATTCTGCTACACACTTCAGGAACAAATCCAGTTTATTTTGCTGTTCCCTTCAGCTTGGGATGGGGCAGCAGGAGAAAAGAGCTGCCTAAGGAGTGACAGGGACATGTGCACAGTGAGGGAGGGAAATGTCCCTTCTGAGCCAACCCCAGTTCCACATTGTTAACCTCTTGCTATTGTTGAACAGTTGGAAGCTGAATGTTGCCAATTAAAATTACTTCCTTGGCTAGCCAGAACAATCCTTCATCTCCTCAAGGCTCTGATCCTTCCCTCTGCAGAGGCCCTGAGCTCTGGTTAATGAGACTGGGAGCACATCCACGTTGTGGTCCCAGAGCTGTGCAAATTGCTTTAGATGCTCTGAGTTCCTGTGTCCCATCCCCACACAGGGCTCAGCCTGCAGGGAGGGAGGAGTCAGAGGCTGTGGGAAGCTCTGGGACATGGCCCTGTGCTGACCTGTGCATGGATGCACCCCAGACAGGGAATCCCCTGATGCTGGGATCCCTCAATGCTCACTCCCAGCCTGTCCCTACCTTGCAGTGCCACTGAGGCATTTGTGTCTCCCCTCCTCACAGGCTGGGTGGGCTCTGTGCAGTTTGGACCTTGTCTGGGACTGGATCACAGACACCACAGACCTACAGTCAGGACAGGCTCAGGCTGCTCTCCCTGCACCTGGAAATAGTTGGGCACAATTGCCAAGCTGCTGGAATCAGTAAGAGTTGAAAACAAGGATGTGATTTCCTACCTAAAGGGATGGATGTGCACACATGGAGTGAGTCTGAAACCAGTGCCATCAGTGAGGAGCAGCAGGATTGTGGTACAGGAGCAGAAGACCATAACCAGCATCCTCAGCTGCTTTGGCTCTGTCACAGAGGAGCAGGCATCCTCAGGACACCTGAGGATGGAAATCAGCCCTCCCAGGTGCTTCCAAGACGAGGAGTCAGACCAAATGCTATGCAAGGAACGAGGGATGGGGAGAGGAGCAGAACAAACAGTGAGAATGTGCATTGAGCTTCATTTCTCTGTGTTTCCCCTTTTGCTGGCCAAGCACTGCAGTTTCTTCCTTTTAGACCTTAGAAATGTGTTCCAGAAATGCATCAGCTCTAGGGAAGACCTGTGAGAGACTGGTCCTGCCCCACTAGTCCCGGTGCCTCCTGAGAGGTGAGTGAAATGACATTCTGCCTGTAAGGATCTGGAAGACTTGAGGCCTTTGATCAGTTTATGTGTGTGGTTATAGTCAAATCTCATCTCCATGGTGCAGTTTTTCCTTAAATCTTTCATCTGCCTCACTTTCTCATCAATCCAAGGCTGTCCCTTGCTATCTGCCTTCCATTTTTTCAGCTGGATCTCAGCTGTGGCCAGGGACTGGACATCCTTTGGTGTTGGGCTGGTGAACTTCACTCTCCCAAAGCTGTTTCCTGTGGAACACACAGAAGGAACTTTAAAAATTTAAGTGTCTTTGCTAGTGAAGACAGCAGGGCTGATGTTCCCTTTTGCATTAGGCTCAGCTCATCATTCCCAGGCCACTGCTCCTCTCAAAGATAAAAGGTTTCTGGAAGTTAATTAAGTCCCTCCTTCAGTGAGAGCACTGCAGGCTGGTGGTCAGCAACACCCACAGACCCCATCCCCTCTGGAATCATCTCCATCCCCATTCCCCACGCTGCAGCAATGAAATCAGGATCCAACCACCTGGGACTGCATCCCCCTGAGGACCCTCAGAGCTGATATCAAGGTATGCAGGACCCGTGCTGCTCTTTTACATGAGCAATAAATAAATAAAAGCATCCTGATGCCTGTGCAGGGAAAATTCCACATATTCATCCCCCTGTTTCCTTTATCACTTATTCTGTAACAGCTGTTTAATTAATTGCTTGAGCGATTTCCTAATACATCTTATTTACATACAAAATTACAGAATAATGGTTTGCCTTTGAGTTGAGTGAGAATTTAAGGTCTGTTTGCCATGCCTCATGGAATATGGTTACTCAACAAGAAATAAAAGTTCTGGTTGTTTTTTGGCCGTTTCTTGTTTTTGTTTAGAAAGAAGTAAAATTCTTTTTGTTTAGAAAGAAGTAAAATTCTTTCCCTCTACAGATTTTGTTTCTGTTTTTTACAAGCATGAAGACTCAAATCTTTGGGGAAAAAAATGTAATGGATAGGATGGCTTCTATTGATGGATAGAGAGTCATATAGCACCTGTGGAAACAATACAACTTTATCACTGCTGTTCAGGTTTATCCCCTGGCTGACAGGGTTTGTCCTGGGAGCAGGAGGCTGTGTAAGCAGGAAGGGTCCTGCTCTGCTGGGCTTTTCACCCCAGAACACTCCTTCTGCCTTCTGACACAGAAATCTTTTCTTTGGATCCCAAAGAAAACAGCATCAGCAGCTGTGTCACTGCTGCTGATAAACCTCATGTCAACTGATGTTTTCCTTTCATGGACCCGGCTGTGTTCAGGCAGGGGCTGCACCCATGGGTGCTGACCCCTGGGCTGGAAATTGCCTCCTGGAGAAAGAGAAACACTGCACAAGCACAGGCAGCAATGCGTTTTGGATTTTCTTTATTGCCCAAAGCTTAACATTCCTCTTGGCTGATGTGGGGCACTTGATATGCCTGGATTAAGGGGTTAATTCCATGTTTTTCTTGCTTAGTCAGTGAAAGAGCCAGAACCCTGAGGAGGCAGCTCACCTGCATTGCCTTCTGAACATGTCAGCTCGTCTTTGTTGGCTGCAGAAGAAGCCTTGTGCACTTGCATTTCCAACTTAGAGGCTTGAAAATGGAGTTATTTGGAGAGCTGTGGAGGCTCTCCTGCTGGCCAGCAGCACAGCAGGGCTGACACAGCTGGCCTTGGCTCTGCTCAGTGCTTCTGGCCATGTCTCAGGATGGCATCAACAACATTACAAATCCTGAGTGAAGCTATGGGCTGGCTGCACTGGAAAATTTGTGGCTCTGGACAAATTTAGGAGCTAGTTCCCCCCATGAAAACCATCCCAGATAAAATCGTTTGTGTAAGACTTTTCAGTAAGGTTGCTGCTGGATCCCAGTCCAAGGTCCCAAGGCAAAGGTTGCTCTTTTGGGTCAGGTTTCTCTTGAATCCCACACTCCACTCCAAGCAGCAGCAGTGAAGGGCAGCACTGCTGACCTTTGGGCCCAGGTCAGGGGTGGGATGGTTTGTTCAGGGAGGCTGTGCTTTGCAATCAGTAAGATACAACTTCCTGTAGAAGCACCTTGCTAAACCTGGTCCTTAAATCCCAGAAATTCATGGCTCATACACAGATACCAACATTCAGCATGGCCTTATATGATTTCCTTGGGACTTGCATTTTTGGATAACTAGAAGAAATTACTTCTGTTCACAGCCAGATGTCACAATTGATATCCTACTGCTGCCTACTCCAAAGTCTAACAGTATCTTTTTGGTTGCTAATGATCCAGTGCAAGTATTTAAAACATTCTTGAATACACCATGGCTGTGAGATAATTTTTCTCACCACTCGTAGGGCAACTGATATTAAATCCATATAAAGAACTACTGCAGTTTTTACTAAGTGTAGAAGGGAAAAATATTACCATTCATTTGTGTTACTCTTCCTTTCTAACTATCTTCACTTAATAAGGTATTTTCTGGCAACACAGTGTGTTATATATTCTGTGTTTTATAAACCATCTCCTGGGAAAAATAACCAAGGAAACACAATTTTTTGGAACCATCTCCTTTTATTAAGAATAATGAAAAGGAAAGAAGAGTCATTCCAGCAGTCAAACATCCTTCTGCACTTTCTTATTGGTCTTTTTATGATAACCATGTCCCTCAGCACATAACCTGGGCTGCCTGAATTTGTTTATTTCCATTTGTCCTTTTAGTTACAGCATGTGGATCAGTGTGGAGGTGACATATAATGGACATGTAGTGCATCTAACATCTATACCCACACTCAGAGGATGGAAACCCATCAAAAATACGGGACACGATAATCACAGCAGTGAGGTCTGGCTTTGCCACCAAATTTTAAAGCTTGAATGGAGGGTTGGATTATTTTGCCTGCTCTGTACATCATCCTGCCCCTGGATTCACAGTGTAACAAGGAGCCTGCTCTCTCTGCAGCAGGCACTGCTTGGGTGACTGGAATCAATCACACACATGCAGGAATAGATCCCAAATTCCCACTCCCAGACCCTCTCCCAGTGGGTTTTGTACCTTCATTATTTAGTTATGACACCTCCCAGGACTGCTGATGGCCCCTCTCTGAATTGTGTGATGCAGCCCCAGGCTGGAGGAGCACTCTTCCCTCTGTGTCTGTCTCCACAGCATCAAGAGCTGTGTCATGGAACTCCAACTGACTGGGAACTGCCATCAGCAGATCCCATTTCAAGCCTTTGGGTCCTGTCTAAAGCTGTAATTTATACCCTTGGCAGGTACTCAGGCTTGTTCTTAAAGCATCAGTCATTCCTGAGTAGTCATAGATGATTCAGGCTCCCTCTATAGGTTCTTCTGCCAGATATTGATCCCGGGGACATTAATTATCAATTACATAAGGTTTATTTCTGGCAACATTCATGACTAAAAGATCTGCATATTTATTTTGCTGAGTGATTTATTGATGCATCGTTGCATGTTTCATGGAAAACTGCACTTTATAGATGCTGGTGGGGAGAAAAGCCTCCAAAAATTCCACTTCAATTAGAAAAGAGCTCTCAAAGAACAATAACGTGATATTTCTTTGGTTTGCCTCAAACATAGAGACTGAAAACACCTTCCAGTTCCCCCCTGCCCACTGGGGAACTGTTAAAGCACTTACAGCATGAATCACCACACTGGTTGTAAAACCTACAGTGTTGCAGGTGCTCCACATCCCAGTTTGCATTAATGAAAGGACTAAAGAGCCTGTCATAGGCTGGGACAGTCACTAGCTAAGGAATGGCTTGGAAGGTGCAATGCCTTCTACAAGGTGGCAGCTGGAGTCATCAAACAGATCCTGATATTCTCTAAAAGCTATCACACTGATAATCCATGAGAGGGAAAACTAATATCTGGGTCAAGGTGAAAAGATGATTTCTAATACCTCTTTCTCTCAGTATAAATGTGCCAAAACTTGTATTGCTTTTGCATATTTGGTTGCAAAGGGTGTCAGTAGCTTGAAGGCTTCTCGTAGCCAAAGGCCTGACCCTTGTCCAGTGTAATGCAGTGCCAGGGGCAAGGTTAAAATCTTTCATTGCCAGTGAACACTACTTTCATTGACAGCTTAATCACATTTAGCACAGAGCTCTGCCCACTGCACTGATGCTTTGGAGCAGCTACCTAGAACAGAGGCTAGACCAGATTAAAAGAATAAAAGCAGGTATTTATTAAAGGCCTTCAATAGCTACACCTTGGGCAGTCAAAAGCCTCCCAGAGGCTATACCCAAGCTAGATGATGGTCATGAGTTTTTCAGACAAATATAAGTTTGGTCTATTTAAATATCAGGGGTTAATCCTCCAGTTACAGCTTCAGGTAATGAAGTGACATTCCAGCAGTTTGTTCCCCCCACATTCACTTTTGTTTATAATGTTCAGGGCCTGAGGCTGTTGTGTGTTCTTGGACCTCAGGCCCAGGGGAATTGTTTTGCCTGACCAAAACATGAAGACAGTTAACTAACACTTTACACAGAGTTAAGAGTTATACACTAATGCAGTACAGGATCTGAAAAATATATAAAAGGTTTAAAAAAATATTTAAAAATATAAATATATTGTATTAAATATATAATATATTAAAATATCTATATATATAAGTTAAATATATATAAAAGGTAAAATCCCAAGGCATCAGCACTGTACTATGTCCACTGTCTGTGCCTCTCCACATATTAAACATATCTGTTGTAACAGGCCTTCAAATTATGTAAGAAAAAAACTCCCAGAGTTATTGAAATCCAAATAACTGTGATACAGTGGATGCAGCAATTCCTCAGTGTCCATTCTTCTTATTTGCATCATTAATTGTTGTCTGATTAAAAATCATTATGAGGCTGGAAACAAGTTAAAACAGAAAAACAAAACCTGGTGTGGTAGGAGAGATAGGCCTTTATAAATCACACTGAAAGCTTAAACAGATTCCAATCTGCAAACCAGAAATAATTCCCCTCTATAAACAAAGAGAAATGAGGATGCCTGAACATAGACCTTGCACAGTTCAAAAGGTTAACAAAAAGAAATCAATGAACTCCTGGAAACTGCACAAGGAAGAGAATGGAAATTCACAATGTGGTAAGCTGCCGTGGAAGTTTGAGCCTTGGAGTTTAGGTATTTTCCTCTGTGTCTCTGGAGAACCAATGAATGGTCTGGAGAGGAGAACTTCTTGTTTAGCGGAGTCCTGGGTTTCTGTTTGTGCTCCTGCAGCTGTCAGAGAGCAGCTGGTGGCTCTTGCCAGCACACAGCTTTGCCTCAAATGTGGACCTTGGGATGGAATTCTCAGTTCTCCTCTTTTCCCAGGCAATGAGCAACAGGACAAGAGGAAATGGCCTCACGCTGCACCAGGGGAAGTTCAGGTTGGATACCAGGGAGAATTTCTTCACTGAAAAGGTGGTTAAACACGGGAAGGGGCTGCCCAGGGAGCTGTTGGAGTCAACATCCTTGGAAGTATTCAAAAAACAACTGGCTAGGGCACTTAGTGCCATAGTCAGATTGACAATGTTGTGATGAGTTAAAGGTTGAGCTTGATGACCTTGGGGGTCTTTTCCAGCCTAAATGACTCCATGATTTTTTGATTCTGGATGGAAAGTAAATATAATTTTAAGGACAGCATATTAATGTAAATAGATATGTGCAGCCATCAAAAGGTTAATAATCCCAGTACAAAAATTCTTAGACAAACTGTTCTGCAGTTGAGCTGTTAGCAGAGCTATTAAATTTAATTGCAGTATAATTACACAGCCATACACCTCGCTGATACCCAGCTATCCACATGCACAGCACAGGTCTAACCACTGCACACCACACACAGGGCTTTGCCTCAGGTGCTGTGAGCATCCTGCAGCCAGGTGTGCTGCTGCCTTCCCAGCCACAGGCATACCCAGGCACACACTCATGGTGCCTTTTTGGGCTGCCCAAAAACAGAGGCCAGACAAAATTAAGGGAATAAAACCCAGTTATGGTTATTGAAGGGCCTTCAGGTACTTTTCAGGCAGATGAAGCCCCCCAGGGGCTGCACCCAAAAATGGATGACAGGTCATGGGTTTTCACATTTTTATAAATTTAGTCCCTTTGCATATTGGGGGTGAATCTTCCAATTACAGCTTCAGGTAATGAAGTCATTCACCCCAAGTTTTCTCCCCCTAACTCACTTTTGTTTCCATCTCTCAGGGCCTGAGGCAGTGAGGTGTCCTTGATCCCCAGGCCTGGAGAGGAATTGTTGTGTCTGACCAAAATGGGGAAGCAGCAGCTCACACTGTGGAGTTTGGAGTTATACACTAAAGAACTGCAGGATTACAAATATATGAAATATATAAAAGCTAAAATCCTACGGCACCACTGTGAGGTTCAGTGCCAATGCAAAGAGGGTCAAGCTGCTTTGCAGAGCAGGGATAAGGAGCAGGATAAGCTGTGATGGCACTATTTGCTGTGTGGAAAGCTAACACACCTTTCAGGCTTTGTGGGATTAGGGCCAAAGCAAACAGCACTTCTCACCCTCCTGGACCCATCAGATATTCTTGCCTTTTCCTGAGGGAAGCTGCTGCCTCCTGAATCACTCTCATCCCTAAGGCAGCGAGCCCAGAAATGTGGGTTTGTGCATCCTCGTGTGTCCTGAGGATTGATTTCATGCTGAATGCTCCACGTGCCTTCTCAGAGCAGGAGATATTTTGTGTGGGAGCTGCCCCAGGAGCTCAGCAGCAGCTTTTGGGAAGTGCCAGCCCTGCAGAGCAGGGAAATGCCCCTTGTGACCCTGGATCTCTTACAGAGAGCACAGCAGGTCAAACTGTCAGGCTCCCTCTGGGCTTGCATTTTAAGGTTTTAAACAAACAAACAATTACATTTAAACAAAGGAAATGGCTGGAAGAAGCTGCTTTGCTAGGAACTTACTGAGCTCATCAATTTTAGGATGTGAATACACGTGGAATTTTTGCTGAGCTCCCCTTTCCTCGGGGGAGCTGCCAGGGAACTTCTGCTCCTGCATTAAGTGGGAGCAGAGGATTTGCCTGATCTCCTGTGATCACCCAGTGCATTTTCACTGCTTCCTGCCTGTCACAGTGGCCAGTCTGTGATGAGTCAGTGGGAAATGACCTCCACCCCCAAGACATTTTTTACTGGACTAATTGTGCAATGCTTTGGAAGAAATTACTTCCTGCTCCCTGTGGGAATCCATGAAAGCCTTGAAACTGATGTCTTTTCCTTTGGCACAGGTTAAGACAGGTACAGCAAACTCCACTGGCATCTCAGAACACCTTTTGGGTTTCTGTATTTTTGGCATCTGGATTATTTTGCCACCAGGACCCACTGCTAGCTGCAAGAGTTGTTAGTACCCATTAAATCCTTCCCCACTTTTTCAGTCCTCCAGCAATTGCATTTGATCCTTAAGTGAAAGGATAAAACTCTGCTGAGTATTGCATGCCATGCTGGGAACTCAATCGCTCCTTGGTCAATCTGACACAAGTCAAACAAATGAAAACCTAAAGAAAATAAAGTGAAAATTAAAACTCAGTCCATGGGTGTGCCCACAGTGGGCAAGGACAAAGCAATGTGCAGCTACAAAAGGGAATAAGAGTGGGGTAGGTTTTCTCCATGCTGTTTGTTTGAATAAGCCCCTACTACAAGGATATTCTAGAGTGGTGCTTTCATTCCAAAAAGCGTTTGTGAGAGTGCCAAAACCATAATACCAGGGGTTTTAGGAGGAAATGAGGGGTTCCCTGCTGCAAGGTAATGGTATTGATAGAATGGGATTGAGGGTGAGTAAGAGCTGAGGGAAGGTTCCTGCTGCCTGTGCAGGGCACTCAGCCAGAGACAGGATTGCAGGGTGTAACTTGGGGTGGCCGCACTCTCTGGTCTGGACCGACAACTGGAAGTTCAGGTTTTCTCCATCTTGGCCCCAGAAATCACCTAATGTGATGTTTTTTTCCTTTCTATCTTACAAGCTGATTTTGTGGTCACAGAGGCTTCCTTTTTCCCTTTGCCCACCCTTCCTCTAAGTGTAATAGAAATGACCGAGCAGCTTTTCTCCCCAGTGCCTGTCTATTCAGTCTGAGAAACTTCTTTGCAGCCTGAATCCCAATCCAAGCTCCTCACCTGTGGCACATGGAAGTATTCACCTTCCTTGTGACTTAGAGACTTAAAGTACTTTAAACTGATCATTTGCAGCTGATTATTCTTGAAATAACTCTCTGGCTACCCATCCCCAAATTCTATGTGTGGAAGCAAATCTGATCTTTTTTTTTTTTTCCCCCTACCAGTGCTCTGGAGAGTTGCATGTCAGCTACAAATTTGCTAGATTTTAAACATCTTGCAAAGCCATGTCTCCAATTTGGTTGGCAATATCAGCTCTGCTCTGTAAGAGCTCTTCATGCAGCCCAGCGCTCCACAAAAAGGATCAGGAGAGTTATGGACAGGGAGAGCTGGTGTGATCTGGATATTTTATGTAAATGTGGAGCCTGCAGGCACCTGGCTCCACAAAAGCAATTAGGATCCTACGTGTGGTGGACTTTATTACACACATAAGCTCCTGTCTTCTGCAAATATGTGGGGAAATGTTCCATATTCCTGTGTTTATTCATCATTAGTGTCTGTGTGTGTTTATTTTGTGTTTAAATCTGAAGACCATGAGGAGCATGAACAGACAAGTGCACAGAGGCTTTGTCCACACTCCCCTTGCACACAGGAGTATTATGATTAATACTTAAATTTATGTGTTAATGTCATGGGAAGCTCTGTGCCAGGAATTGGGATGATTGCAAAGGCTGTCTGCATTGTCTATAACCATGTATATGCTTATAGCCCTAAGGAGATGATTATAAATCCTTCAAACCTCTGCTTTTTGCAGGGCTGGGATGAGGATCTCCTGTGTTACCTGGAGCTGTGCAGGATTTCTGTGCATCAGGGATGAGGGAAGAGCTGAGAGCCAACATGCACACGTGGTGTATGCAAACACACCTTGTTTCTTTTTGGAAACTGTGTCTCACTCTTGCAAAATAGGAAACAAGACAACTTTGCAGAGAGCACAGGAATGAGCCCAAAAGATTGATCCTACACCAAACCTACAAAAGTAGTGTTCAGCCCTTCACAGCAGAGAGTGGGAGGAGATGGCACCAGAGAAGGGGCAGAGCTTTATCACTTAAGTCTATTTTTTTCAAGCACTTGTTTTTTCAGGTGTTACAGTACTGAGATATGAATTTGCCCCTGGGATCCTGATGGTTTTTCAGTGCACATAAGCACCACACCTATAAGCATTACTCCAATTCTCTGTTGCATGCAGAGGGATTTAAGACACAGGTCTTTGGGGAAGCCAGAAACATATGGTGATCATATTAATGGTGATCTTCTACTGAGAACCTTCACCTCCTGGGCAATGTGGTGTTGTTCTACAATATTCACTGTGTGATACAGACTGAGGAGTCAAAAATCTGTTTATCATGCGTGTGTACACCTGATGTACTGGGAGTACAGGCCATTCTGCAGCCATCTCTGGGTGTTTCTGTGCTGATCAAGCACACTGGGCTACAGTGGAGAGAAAAACATTTCCCTCTCTCCATGAACATTGACAATGCTGTGAAAAAATGCTGGAGAATCCAGAGCACACAGCGTGCCTGTGCTGATGGGAGTGGAAATCAGAGACTTCTTGTGTCATCAGTATATCCTCTGGTCCTGCATAAATGATTGGTCAGAGAAGAGACTTTGACTAATTACTCCCAGTGTGCTAGGAGGCTTTCAGCTGAGCCAGGTGCTCAAGCCAAGCAGGATTTATCAGGTATGAACACTTTGTACTGCAGTACAACACCCAGTTCATTTGTGATTGGATTTGGAGGCAAACAAAGACCCAAATAATAATAACCTGTGTCGATGGCAAATGCGCTGAACAATAAAGGGTAAAAATCAGCTTCGTGTTGGAATTGACAGCTCTGCCCTTCATCTGTCCCTTCCTTCCCCCTCTTTCCTTCACTCCAGCTCTCCACTGATGGATTAGGAGCACAATAAATCAGCCAGCAATGAGCAGAGCAAACAAGGGTTTGTAGAGGAGTGGTGCTGCTTTACATGAGCAGAGCACTCACTGGAACACACTCTGGATTTACTCACCAGCTCCGTGCTGTAGGAAGGACTGGCCACGCACATCAGCAGCAGTTATGGCTTTGCAAAACATCCACAGTTGCATTGGAATTCCTGATAAATTGTCCACAGGGTGAATTTTGATGCTGGGTGCTTGTCTGCTTTTGTGTTTAAAACCCAGCAGGGGATGAGGGTAGATAACAGAGAGAGACTTGGGATAAATAAACAATTGCCTAGCAATGGAACTGAGGAGGTGAACTCAACCCTATTATTTGCTTCCTTTTTTGGTTTTGGTTTTTTCCTCATCTTGACCCAGAGGAATAGGTACCAACAAAGCTGCTGGGAAAGTGGACAAGTGGGCTCTCAATATACTGCTTTTCCAACATTGCTCAGACAATTTCAGACCTGTGGTGGTCAAAGCAGATTCTCACTGCTCTCTGGCCTCCTTTTTCTCAGTTTCTTGAGTCTTTTATTTGCCATGGGAGAAAAAAAAAACCCCTTCCTTCTTCCTCTCCAAAACAACAATAATAAGGAAATTCAGTTGTCCTCAAGATCCCTTAAGAATCCAGGGACTGGTGTGCAGTGCCCAGCCCTCCTGCAAATGTCAAAAAGACATTGGTTTCCACATTGACAGAATATCTTCTAGCAGAAGGTGTTGTGTAGCTGTCCTGGACAATCCATGTTAATTAAATTGTTATCAGCGTACTGAACTTTCCTTTTAGAAATGCTTGGGTTTGGATTTCTACACCTTTTTTTTTTTTTTTTTTTTTTTTTTTAATATATATAAAGATGCAGCTTTTGCATACTAAGAAATTTCCAGGTGAAAATGCTAACCTTAGTTTTTGTAATGAGAGAAGGGGAACTGAAGCACTTTAATTTGCTGTTTTCAAGCCTGAGTGTTTCAGCTGGCTCAACCTGAGTAATGTCTTTTTAATGTTTTATTTATCACCCTCCTGGAGCTGCTTCAACACCAAGCTGTATATCTCCTGTGAGGCTGGCACATGGAAATTGGGTCTTGGCTATCTCCCTGTCCCACAGCACTGATCTTGCTGGCAGAAGCAGCTTTCCCACTGCAGGGTGGTCTCCCCTGGGATGGAGGTGGGTCATGCTCTTTTGGTACCTGAGGAGCCTCCCCTGCTCTTTGCAGCTTCTCAGACATTGACACATCTCTTGTCCCTGCGCTGCTCAGTGCCACCCTCACTGCAAAGTTCTACGTTTTCTGAAGTTGTGAAAGTTCTGCAAAATCCCCCAAACTGGCTGAGAGGTTAAAGTTAGGCCAGCATCCCCAGCTAGGAAAGTTTTCCATGAACTGTATGTCAAACTGAAACACAAACCAGGAGTGTTTCATGGCGGGTGGTGTTTTCAGGACCCAGACCTGCACTTATACAGACTTTCTCTTTTTAATCCATAGATGATTTTAAGGTTTTACTGGTGGTGGAGATAACTTCAAAGCGCATAATCAGGCCATGACTGACTGAATCCACCCTGCTGTGACTTCTGTTTCCCAGGATGACCCCAAACTACTCTGCTGACACCATAAAAGGTGTCTTATGGGATTCCCAAAGATACTGAATGAGGGACTGGCACCCCAATACAGATCTTGGCCCTCTAATGAACTTCAAATAGAAAACTTATGTCCCATAGCTCCTAAATTGTTCATGGACAGACATGACACCTTTTTTTGCAAAGTCTTTATCAAATACAATGGTAATTACAGGGTCCAAAGCCAGTCATGCTGATATCACTGTTTGCTTCTTCGTCACAAAAGACAATGCCCAAACTGTGTCCTCCCTAAGTGTCCTGCTGGATGCTCTATGAGGAGTCTGGCCACTGGGAAACTCAAGGAATCCATAGTTTTGGTGGAAAATGGGCCACCTAAGCAATCCAGGTGGGCTATAAAACAAGAATGTTATTACTGTGTATAAAGAAGAAGTGAGTGGCTTTGGACAATTTATTTTCAGTGGGTCAGGCCTTCCACCAGCCCATCACTCACTCAATATCTTGCAGAAGAAGGAAAAGGAATCGACTTGCTTATGGTAGATTGAAAACTTCAGGACAAAACAGAGGCCAAAGTGTGCTCTGGGCTATGCAGAGGCAAATACTGCTCAAATATCCTTTGTATTTGGTCACCTAGCTCTCATCCCAGAGAAATGGCACAAAACAGGTGCCTGCTGAACTCCCTGTTCACTGTCTCTGCTACCTTTTTATCACCATCCAGATCTCCCTGCTTTGCCATTCCATCCCTATTCCTTTTCCCAGCAGAATGGCTGCTGCCTCTCCAACTAATTCACTTTATTTGCTTCAGTGATTGTACCTGGCATCCTCTCCCATATCTTAACTTGAGCTTTCCTTTAATTCTCCCTTCTCTCTGACTTTCTCAGAATATGTTCTCCATGGTATTAAGGATGGATTTACTTCTGAACAGGGAAAACGAAAAAGTCATGGAAATCCTTTACAGTTCTAATTAGGGTTGAGTAATGTGTGTAGACAGCCAGCCTTACCTGTACCAGCAAATGGAGGACTTGGGAATCCAAGTGCCTTTTGCTTTATTACTCAGTGGAGAACTATGGAACTTTCTATTTAATTATTACCAGGAACAATGTAAGCAAGGAACAACTGCCACGGCACAGTGCACTGGGCTTGGGGATCTTAAATAGAGAATTTGGTGATCAGCCAGTCCTGCCTTGTTTGGCCTCCTTTTTCTCTGACTTCAGACAAGCCACTTCCATTTTTCTGCCCCTAACTGCAATCAAATGCACGTGTGCCTTGTGTGGTAAATGTGGGGAATGTTTTAAATTTGTCAGGAATCTTGGCAGTGGTGCTCATGTACAAACATGAAGGATGAGAAATAGAAGGCAGTAAAGACCCCACAGGTGGGTTCTTTTCTTTCCCAGAGAATTCCCACAAGCCCTCATGCAAGGCAATTTATTCTGTGGCTCCATTTTCCATCTCTCATGTGGGCACTACAGGCAAGACTTTCATTTCTTTGGTGTGTGTAACCAAGACTAAAACCTTGATGGAACCCTGAAGCCTTGAAAATTAAATGCTCTGTCACCCAGTAAGTTGTTTTCTTCATCAATAAACAACTTTTTCTGGCAATGGAAGAAAGTAGACAAGAACAAATCTGAAAGGAAGGGTGCTAATAGCTTAAAAGAAATCCTCCCACCTTTCCAGAAGTCAATGCACATTTGTCTGAATTGGCTGATTGGAGTTGGTTATGGAAATTAATTGTTAATATCTACACATGCTTTATTCTGTTACAAAGAAGTCACAAATCAAATTAGGACAAAGATTTCTCTTTAATTTCTGTGCTATTCTACTCCTTCTTTTTTAATTACTGCACTTTATATAGTTTTTCATCTAAATCTGACAGCTTATTAAGAGACTTGAAACCCATAAATTTGCATTTTTTTAAAGCCCACAATGAGAAGAATTGCAAACTGTCCATCAATATATATATTTCTTCTGTACTTCTAGCAACAGATATTTAAACCTTATCTTCAGTCTCTCCACAGTCAACATTTGGGCAAATCCAGCTCCTTTCTTTACATGGTTGAACACTTACAGACTCACACATAGGGGGGCAAACACATCACCACAGCGGGGTTTTGTTGACTTAAATCAAATGCAGACATTTAAATAAATGGTGGAGGGGAGCAGAGCAGAGAGGAGGTGAATATTCTGCTCTCCTGACCTGCCTGTAAACAGAGATTTAAAGGACGTGGTAAGAAAAGCAGGCCTGTGTTTGCAGCAGGTATCTCCCACGTTTGCAGTGGATTTTACCCACATTTTCCAAAGACCAAAGAATCCCTGAAGAGTTCAAAGGGGGAGGTGGTGTGTGAGTGCAGCCCTTGGCATGATAAACACTCCTAGGATAATTTAGATGTAGAAGGCACGCTGAGCAACACAATTTCCACTGCAGCAAGGCTGTGGGGACAGAAGCCTGTGTGGTGCTGTTTGTTCCCTGAGTGCAGCCAGGTTCTCACAGACACAGCATCAATTCTCTGTGCCAGGGTTTCGTACATTTTGGATGTAAGAACCTGTTCCCTCCATGGAAGAGGATGTCACAGTTGGACAAAGGACCTCAGCAGATTAGATTCTGCTTCTTTTCCACTCTAAGCCTCTTTATTTCCTTACTGATAAATTCTTCTTCCAGCACAGCAGCCCTCACATTTTCCCTCTATTCCCTTACTATCCCTGTGGGCACTTTCATTTGAATTTCTGCTTTTTTGGGAACCCAGCTGATTCTTTAGGCAGGTGAAATCACGTATGCAAGAGAACTTGGCAAATAATGGGAAATAAGAAAACTCAAAGTGAATTATTTGTGAGCATGTCATAAAGCTTGTTTGCTTTCCTAACTGCCTTGAAACCTCCAAAAAGCAAAGTGCTCTACCCTTTCAAATTGTGCTTTGTAACCACTTCTTTGTTATAATCAGATTTTTGTTTGCTAAGATGAGAAAGGCTGTGAAGGAGAGGCAGATGTTTGTTTTCACCTTTCTTGTAAGCCCCAAAATAAGCAGCCAAGGCAAACCTCCAGCATCCTTTGCCTGCAGCCAGGGACGTGCCCAGGACAAGGGACAGGAACTGAATAACCTGACAGAACAGGAAATACAGGGAGAGTTTCTGAAGGGATAAGAGTTCTTGTGTTTCATTGAGAATTTGAGAACTGAGAAATGTAAGTTCTTACTTACTTATCTAATCTAATTTTTTTTTTTTTTTTTTTTTGGAAGCACAGGATGGAAGTTTCTGAGAAGCAAAAACCTGGACAAAACAGATGAGAATCCAGCTGCTCTTGTGTTCTTATGCCTCGGTCTTTGCCCCACTAATGCAGGAACTTGGGCTGCCCTTGGTGGCCCTTGCTAAACTGATGTGATTTCTTGAAGAAGCTGAAACAATGCTTGCACATTTCCATGGTAAAATAGCAATTTTTGGAACAAAAAGTTTTGTACTTACACCTTTTGCCCAGAGAAGCTGTGGCTGCCCCACCCCTGGAGGTGTCCCAAGGTCAGGTTGGAGCTTGGAGCAACCTGGGACAGTGGAAGGTATCCCTGCCCATGTCAGGGGTGGAGAGATGAGCTTTAGGATCCCTTCCAGCCCAAAGCATTCTGCGATTCTATTTGTAATTTTCTCAAGTGTCACTCCAAGGGAACCACCAGCTGTGCCTCTGGTACCACTCTTCCACGTTTCTTTGCAGGGCATGAAGGACATAGAGCTTGTGTCTTCCAGGGAGAGCAGATTCTTGTCAACAATGCAGAGTTAAGAACAGAATAATGGATAAAGTAAAGAACAGAATAATGGATAAAGTTAATCACAGAATAATGGATAAAGTTAATCACAGAATAATGAGTGGTTGTAGCTGCAATGAAGGACTCCCAGCTCTGACAAGTGTGAGCGTGGCCATAAGGCCCCTGGCCATGCCTGAGCAGCAGAGCTGACATCTCCTCGTGTTTCTTTGCTGATTCTGCTTGAGCCAGACTGTTGGGGTGTGTTTAATGATTGGAAGTAACACAGGAGGAAAAGGACATCTTCTCTTCCAGCAGTGAGGTTTTTTTTACTTCTGTGCTAATTTGCTCCCTTGAAATTTGTGCTCGTTTCTACTTTGTGGCGAAAGAAAGCAAACTTGTGCTCGTTTCTACTTTGTGGTGAAAGAAAGCAAACTTGTGCTCACAACCACCTGTGCATGGCATTTTTGCACGCTTGGACAGGGTTTTTCAGGATTACACATCAGATTTGTTACCTCTATCCAGTTTAGAGAGACAAGAGAGAATTCTAGCTGAATTGAGAGAATTCTTTGGGGAGCAGTCTGATGCTGGCCTCACCCCGTTGTTTTGTACTGCTGAAAGATCCTTGAACAATTGGCACAATTAGACATTCAGAAGTATTTGAGCAGCAATACCTACTCACAATGGAGCAATTACAACAATTACTGTATGTTTTATGTAACAGGACAAACGGATCTCACTCTTAAAGTCTTTGAAACTCTCCTGTAAAAGCTCTAATAATGCATTAGCACATTAATCCTTCTAATCCTGTCAAACTAGCCAAGTGTTTGTGTGGAGGGGCTGATAGGAGATCTGAGTACTGAGAGGAAGAGCAGCAACCACATGCTGGAGTTGCTTTTCTAACTATTTGTGTGTCAGGTGCTGGAAATCACAGTGACTGCATGGCTGAAGGGTGGCATCACACAACGGCTGGGGTTGGAAGGGATCCGTGAAGTTCATCCAGCCCAGCCCCTGACAAAGCAGGTTCACCCAGAGCAGGATCACATCCAGGCAGGTTTTGAACAGCTCAGAGAAGGAGACTCCACCAGGGATAAGGGAGAAGAAAGATTTTGGAAAGGCTCTCTTGAGCTCAGCCCTGGGAAAGTTTCTCTTACTTGTGCATGCTGCCATTTCCTATTGAATCCAGCAAAAATACAACTGCTCCTCCTGAATCACAAATCCAAAGGGAGAGGGGCTGTGGTCAGGAGTGATCCAAAGGGGATTGGTGATCCAGAACACCCCCAGGCAAGGAGCAGCCCTAGCCAGAGCCTCTCTAACCACAGGCACAACCTGCTCCCTCTGCAGTCCAGATGTTTTGGAGAACTGAGCTGAGGCTGAGCTCTGGGAGATGGGCCAAATATCCAGTCAAGAAGTACAAACAAAAGCAAACGGAAATGGAAAGAAGGTAGAGGCAGCACAGTGGCAGTACCACGGAGAAAGGAGAGAAATAAAACTGTGTTTCTATTTACCTGTGCTTACGTCAGATCCAAGAGGCTTCCCTGATTCTCCATTATCCAGCTGCCAAGCCACTTGCAATACCTGCTTAATCATGTGCCTGTGTCTGCTGCTCTTAGGCAAAGCTCATGTTCTTAGAAAACTGTCAGGAGAGAAGATGTTCATTTGGATATACAAGTTCTTAGGGGTTTTTTTTCCTTTTTAAAAAATCTTACCTGATACTCTGTTCCAGCTGCAGCATCTCCTCACATGGATATCTTTGATACCCAACATAAATTCAAATTAGTTTTAACCCTCCACCCGCCAGACTCCTGCTGCCTCAAAGCTTTGGTGACTCCTTAGTAAGCTGTTAACCTGTTGTAGGATAACAAACTCTTTTCTGCCTGGCATGGCAGTGCTGAAATCTCAGCATGAAGCCTTTCTCACAGAGCCAGCCTTGCATTTCTCAGCATCCCAAAATTACCAATCACATTTATGCAATAATATACATCTCACTGATACAAGTAGCTCATTAATAGCTCTTAATTGAGACTAGGCTCGATGGCTAAGCAGCCACTTGGAGGAGATAATGGGTGTGAGGTGAGTGACCCCTGCACAGTCTTTGAGAGATTTCAGAGTGCCTGGATTTTCAGAAGAGTCTCGGGAAATTATACGTGAAATACCTTTCGTGTCCCACTGAGAATGGGATAGCTGGGCTGGCTCAGAAAAAAATGAACTCAATTTTAATTTTTCTCCATTTTAGGTCTTGATCTGAAAGCCAAGGCTAATGCTTCTTTTCCTAATTTGGAGGTACATGACTCCCTTGAGGTCTGTGAATTTTGTAGATGTGAGTCTACTTGGGGCTAGTTAAGTAAAGTACTGCTAGAAAATCCAGGACACCCACAAGCAGAGACCGTGTCTTCTGTATTCTCCCGAAAGCACAAGGCAAAAAGAAAAGCTTTGGAATCCAGTCCTTCTATATAGCACAGCCCTTGGGATAAGAGGATCTCTATTTCAGGAGACACTTTTGTGGAAAAATCCTGCCCTGACCCTCACCTGGACCATTTATGCTGATTTGTAGCAGATGAGTATCTGCTTCTCTATGCCTAAATATTGTAAAGAATCTCACATCTAGCAGCCAGAGAATGAGATGGAGGGGAGAGGTTGTGCCCTTTATCCTCTGCAAATTTTTGAAGGGAAACTTTCTCAACAAAACACTGAGGTTTTGCTGAGGGGTGGTGTGAAAGTGCTCCCAGGGAGACGCAAAGGAGGGTGAGAGTGCCGTGCTGGGGGGGTGCAGACCCTGTCCCTGTGAGTGCAGCCTGGAAAATCAGCAAGGAAAAGTGCTGCTTATGGTCCTGAAATAAGTTAGGAGATGAGCGGCTGAGGATGGAGGCATTAGGGTCATGCCAACCAGGCTGGTGTTGGGCAGTGCAGGGGAGAGGAAAACATCCTGATGTCCCAACACGGAGATCATCTCCAGAAGGAGAGCAGAGCACCCCAGCAAGGAACAGCCACACACCTACCCACAAACTTTTAACTGAGGGAAAAAATCCTTCTCTAGAGGGAGCCATTTGTCAATCCAGTGGCAGGATGGGGCTCTGAGCAGCCACACTCTGGGCAGTGATTCAGCCAGGACTCCACAGGGATAGGGAAACTGGGGCTGATGATTCAGTGTTAACAAATCTCTCCCTGCCAGGAGCAGCTTGTAACACCGGGACCAACCTTTGGCATGCACCAAAAACCTGTTCATGCAGCTCCACTTAAGTGCACGCTGTGGGAGGGCTGGTGGCCTCAGTTCCTGGTCCTGATGGCAGAAGATGTTTACGAAAATTAAAGTTATCGATTGCAGTGATTCTTCTCAATCAGCCTATTAATGCTCGTTTTATGTAACAGGACAAATAGATCATCGTGTAAAGTCTTTGAAAATCCCCTGTGAAAGCTGTAATAATGCTTTAATGTATTAATCCTCTTAATCCTGTCAGACTCCCAAAGAATTTCTGTGAAGGCTGACAGGAAATCTCAATACTAACAGCAGAACCAGCAGCAGACACTTTTCTATAGGTGGTTTTTAACTGTTTGTCGGTCTCCTCACTTTAAAATATTACTGAGCTGATGGTGTGGGGATTTGTGGAGCCCAGGGAAAGATTTTCAACTGTTTTGCATGTTGGATTGCCTAATTTACATAGTGTTAAATCAAAGCTACTGCTGACCTGAGGCTGAGGGTCAGCATATAACCTCTTTTCCTGCCTCTCCCTCCTTTCTGCTGTGCTGCCTGTGTCTGCACTTTGCCTTGGTCAACTTCCCCATGCCTTTGCAGGGCACTCGAGTTCCCAGAGTGTTCCCATGGGTGGTGATGCACACCTCAGTGTCCCAGGATCTGCATGCCACCCTGCTATGGGCTCCACACACTCTGCAGCCTGGCTCTGGGACTCACAGGGCATAACTGCTCTGTCACAATGCCCAGCTATGTCTTTGCCCCCAAGTGCTTGAATGTAGAGAATAATACAAAAATTCCCTTTGGAAAGTGAAAAATCAGATAGTGAAACGTTAGCAACACAGTGGCAGTGCTCCTTTGAAAGGTGGCACCTCCACTTTCAGTGCCCTCAACAGTCTGTAATTCAGATGGAGCTGAAGCATTTAGTCAGTGGGATGTTGTTTTTCTACCTTCACCTTTTCTTTAACTTGTAAAGAAAATGACATTCTATGTAAAATGTAATAACCAATAATGAATCCTTTAAAGAGCAACATTATCTTTTCAGCACACACTTCCCCTGCACCTCTCCTAATTATTTGATTAAATATGTGCCTTAGTAGATGTAGTGTTTGCTGGAGTGATCAGGGTGAATTCATTTTCCTTGTACTGAACAGAAGACAGGGTATTTGGGGATCCTGTGCTGTTACGTGCCTTTGTGATAGAGGAGGTAAAAACAATGACAGCTTTGCAGTATCAGAACAGCCTGTGCATTAACTCCAACTCTGCTCTGGATTTCATTTACAGCAGTGCAAATGGATGGTAATTTCAGTAAACCAGCAGGTTTGGTTTGAACATAAAATCAGAAAGTACATGTTCCTCCCTGCCATCTCTGGCATGGTTGGTGTCCCAGCACCTTCCTGGCCAGCTGGTTGAAAATCAGATTCTTCCATTCAAGGTAAAACCAGTGGAAATTTAAGTCCTCTCTAAGTAGTCATAGAATCATAACATCAGAAAGTGGTTTGGATTGGAAGGGATCTTAAAGTTCATCCCATTCTAACCCTCCCTGCCATGGCAGGGACACCTTCCACTCTCCCAGGATGCTCCAAACTCTGTCCAGCCTGGCCTTGGACACTGTCAGGGGTCCAGGGGCAGCCACAGCTTCTCTGGGCACCCTGTGCTGGGGTCTGCCCACCCTCACAGGGAAGAATTTCTTCCTTATGTCTAATTAAATAGATTATTTTAGTTTTAAATCATCACCCCTTGGACTATCACAGTAGGCTCTGTTAAAAAGTGAGTTCCCATCTGTCTTATGGCCATCTTCAGGCACCTCAAGGTGCTGTGAGGTCTCCCTGGAGCTTTCTCTTTTCCAGGCTGAGCAGCCTCAACTCCCACGCACTGAGGGAAAATCCCTCCTCCCTGGCTGCAGCTTTCCGTGGTGGAGCAATGGTGAAGGAGGAAAAGGAAACTTCCCAGTCTGGAGCTGCAGAGAGAAAGAAATGGACAAACTCTGTGTTCACGAATGGAAATCCACTGCTGGGTGAGCCTGGGTCCATGTGCTGCAGTTCTCCCTTTCCCTGTGGCTTTCTCCTTTGCTCTGGGCTCCTCATGAGCACACAGAATTCTCTTTAGGCTTCAGCTGGGAACTGCCGTGATGAGCAATGGAAAACACCAACAAAGGGAATCCCAGTGCTCTGGGGATGTGCTAGGATCCACCCGCGGAGCACCCCCCACATGGGACGATGGAAACACAGTGAAGAGAGACACAGAGATGCCTGTGATGTTTTGCAGCATCATTTATCATTTTCTGGTTTGGTATACACGATGTGCAAAAGTGTACAGTTTACAGGTTTTCACGTAAAGATCAATGTTTTCCCTAGGTGGGCAGAATAATTATTTTCTGACAAAGCTTAAACTCTGAGTCACCACCAAAAGACAAAGCTGCCACTCAGGGAGGCAGCTCCCAGGACAGCATTTCCATCTCTGCTCCCTGCTGCCCCAGGCAGAGCCTTGCTGGGGTCTATGTCTCCCCACTCTCCCCAGGCTCAGCCTGACTCATGCATTTTCCACTTTATCCTGTGCATTGATAGTTTATTCAAGCTCCTTTTGCAAGAATAGCATTCAACATTTTCTTGCTTAATGCCTTGGCAACAGCATTTTCTCCCCCCCACACACTTTTTTTTTTTTTAAAGTAGTACAAGATGCTGTGCCAAGAAAAATCTAATGCTCATCCAAAAGGATTAACTGGGTATCATAGCAATATCCTGCCGTTTACCCACAGAAGAATGGAAATAGTTTCCTTTTGTGTAATACATTGGAGAGAGCATTTCACCTTAACTTTTATGTTGAGACTGTTTGTAGTCCAGAGATATGTCTTTGCAAGGAAATCGATAATAATTCATGCATGCACAGCTCACATCAGCTTCCACAGGACATTAGGTTTTGTATTAACATAAGTGAAAATTGGAAAGTTCCTTTTTCAATAGAGTAGAGATAACTGCTGTTAAATGCTGCTCCACGTGTGTGTGAGTCTTGCACGAGGAGGCAGAGTATAAAATGTGGCTTTTGAGGTGCACTCTTTCCTACAGGCTTTGCTCTGCATGTGCTTTCAAACGATGGCATCAGGAATTCCTGACACAGACTGCCTTAGTTAGAAACACCCAGGGATGGAGGATTCACCTGGAGAATTGTAAATTACCAATTTCTCATTACTTTCCCTGTTGATCAAATAAGGATGAGAAATCAGGGAGTTTGCAGGTCTGGGACTGAAAGGGAAAAAAATGTCCCTTTGGTACCATAAAATGTCTCTCTAATTAATTGGGGAAAATCAACATAACATAGAATTTAAGGCAAAGAAAACACCATATAAAACACAGGCAGTGCTGGCCTAGGGAGTACAGACCCCCAATTGTTTTACAGGGAACCTCTGCTGCTCCTGAAGCTTGTGTCCACTGGGCTACCAAAGAATGAAATAAATTATATTTGTGCTTAAAAGAATAAAAGATAAAATATGGATTCTTTCACTGTTTTGTGATGGGTTTAAAATCTGAGCCAGCTTTGCAATGATCTGTGAGAGGTCAGTTCCGTAGCTCAGGTTTATTATGCTGAAAATCTACACTGCCAGGCATATTCCAACACGAAAGCAAAGCTCTGCTACAGCCAGAATTGAAACCAAAGGTAGAAAAGCTTTCTATCAGTGAAAGTCCATGCTTTCCCACCCTCAGATACAGAAATAAATAAATCAGTCCATCAAGATTCCCCACGGGGTACAGAGGCAAGTGTAGCTACTGGTCCCAGTTTTGTGCTCCTTGCTCTGAGGCTGCTGACATCTGAGGGGTGACAGTGACAATCCCCTGGTCACAGCCAGCCCCTGGGGCAGGTTCAGCACAGCTCTGCCCCACCTGTGTCTCCCCTCACAGACATGAGAGCACCAAGGGTTTAATTTCTCTAGAGAGGCTTTTATCCCTCTGCTGGGTAGGTGTTGGATGAGGTTTATCTATTTTATCAAATAATGAAAAACCAGAATGCTATCTGTTGTTGACCCAACTGGCATGAGGTATTGCTCTCTGAGCTCTTCCTATTGACGGAAAACCTAAATCAGAAAAGCTGTTCTCTTGCTTGGCGTGAGCTGACTCTTCTGTCATCATCCTCACCAGGGGAACCAGGAACAGAACTGGCTGCCAGGACTGCTCTGCTGGGCAGCCTCTCCAAACTAGGGCTGTGGAAAATGTGGGGCAAAACCTTTTGGGAGTATTTCCTCTTGTGTTCAGCTCATTGCCAGGACATGACTTTGCAGAAGTGGCTCCCACCTCGTCTTTGTGCCTGGGAACCTGCTGGAAGTGGTATTTGAGGTAACCACAACTTTAAAATGTCGGTTTTTCATGTAGATACCCCAAATCTTCCATGAAAAAACCATAATCTGCATCCTTTATTCCTTATGAAAACCCTGGCTATGGATTTTCATCCTGCTTCACAGCCACTCAGCGGAAAAGGGAAGAAAACTCCACCAATGAAATCATACGATCCTTCAATGGAAAAATATTTATGTTACAGAGAGGGTTGATTCTTGGTATATTTACACTATTTTACAGAGACATGCATGTGGGGTTATATATTTACTCCAGTAATTATATGCTTCATGGTGCTCTGAGAAGAAAAAAAAAGCATGCCAAGAATCATTCAAATAAATATGAAGGCCTTGACACAACTTGTATTGCAGTGATGTGGTTTTCTAAGAGCAAAAAACTTCCCCAGCTCTTCGGCATGTCATGAAGGAATAATGAATGCAAATGCTGTTGATGATGACAGTCATTAAAATTCTGCAAATGAAAAATGACTCACCCCTTCATTAATTCCAGCCCATTGCAGAAGGAACCTGTGAATGCCTTTGTCAGTGACACTGGTAGCTTTGGAAAAGTGAGAAGAAGGTCCCTGAGCAGCTTTTCTTATTCCTGCCAAACTTTGTCCTTGTATGGTAGCAAGATTTCTGGCTGCCAGGATGATGATGATGATGATGATGATGATGATGATAAAAGCCATTTAATCACCTTTGACATGTGAAGTGTCTCCAAAAATAAAGTCTGTGTATGGCAGAGGGATCGGGATGTGGAATGAAAGGGTCAGTGCTTATCATGGTGATTAAGAAAGGAATGTCACCTGTGCTCCTGAGGGAATTCGGGGCTCTACCGCGCTGGCTTCTAGATAAAGTGTCTCTGGAGAGCTTGTAATATAAATAGGAAAGACTGACAAAACATGAGAACTATTTTAGGGACAGAGGGGTGAAGAAGTGAAGGATTGTGAAGCATTGTTATGAATCCTGCAGCCCATTGGGGCTCTGCAGGCAGGCCAGCCCCTCTTTGGGGTGGATGCTCCATCAGCACTGGATCTCAGGGAGCCTGGGGTGCTATGGGGGCTCCAGAGGGAAAGGGAGATGGGAAATGGGGAATTTGGGAAGCTGCCTTTGGCACTGCCCTCGAAGCAAAGTGTCTTCACTGTTATAGGATGTCTCTCCGTAACTGAGGTGGTGTAAACAGACCAGGAACTGGAGGCCAAGTTGGCTGGAAGTAGCAGTAGGAATAATTTGTCTTTGACAGAGCTAAAGTCCTTCATTTTCATTTAATTGGATAACGTGAGCTACAACCTTGCAATTTACTAATTTGTTGCACTGGAATATGATTAGAAGATGTTTTGAGACTCAGTGATGAGGAATTTTAATAAGACATTTCTGAGGTGGGGCTGTTCTGACACCAAGAATTTTGTTACAGTATTTTAAGCTCATTGTGACTCTAATGATGTTACAAATGTGGAAGTGAGATAAATATAAATTAATTGCTATTGAACCAATCCAACGAGAAACTTTTAAAGTGTTGTGGGACATATGTAAATGAATATGTAGATTAAATGGTTTGGGTTATAAAAGGACATGTCTGAGGAATGGCTCTTTGGAGGTTCTTTGAATCAGCATCAAGGATCCTGATCATTTGGAGTTTTTACATATGTTAATCATCTTGTTCTTCCAGGCCAAAGAGGCTATGAATATAAAAGTGCTAACAGCCGATTACCAAGTTGTTTGCAAGAGTCCTGTAATAGAAACATTAGCTGTATAGCTTAATTTCTACTTAAATAAACCTGCAGCTTGCTGTAATAAGTGACTCTGATTAGCTGGAATTGGATCTATCTAAAATAACCAGGGTGATTAAACCTTATCTTAATCTTATATCAGTTTAGTCTGGCAGCCCACAAAGGGTTTGAGAAGGAAACAAGTTGTTTTGGGGGTGATAGATAGGAAGTAGCTGAGGGAAGGTGACAGAGGAAAGTGTGAAGGGGTCAGAGGGGTGGGTAGAGAAAATGACGTTGCAGCAGTGTTTTGAATTAACAGGAACCGCCTCGATTGCAGCTTTCCAAGCAGAAAGCAAACTGTCAATCAGGGTACAAGATGTTGAGTGGGCTTGCTTGGGTTGACTCTGTGGACTATCTAAGGATAGAACAAAAATCTGTGAGGTTTTTTTTTACCAATAGGTGACAATGTCAAAACTCTCAAACTTCTCCTTAGGGAAAAGACTGTTTCTTGTCATTCTTTGTGTAACACTCAAAAAAAACAAAACAAAACAAAACAAAAAAACCCAAAAAACCCCCCCAAAAAACTGTGATTACTGTGCAGCTCACCCACCCTCTGCAGCAGCTGTTCCACAGCTGGTGGGACAGTGCTGAGCTCTCTCTGCACTTGTGGTTGCTGTAGGTGAGTGCCAACCTGTTTCTTTGTGAATCCCAGGTCAAGTTTGTCTTTGGGAACTTCCAGCTGTTGAGGAATCCTTTCAGTGAAGGTGGCTGCAGTGGCAGCTCCAGGATGAGCTCTGGGGTTGGGAGCCCAAGGCAGGAGGCTGTGTCCTTGTACGGGTTTAAAGAATGCAGGTGGCTGTCTCCAAACAATGCCAAGGCCACAGGAGGAACACTAAGATAAGCCACCACAGCAGGAACTTGAGATAGGGAGAGAGGAATTTGAAACAGAAAGGTGCTAATGCCAGGTCTAAAGGAGGTGAAGGTTTGGTTATTGTGCCAAACAAAAATTCCTGCTGTGCAGGACTGTGGGAAAGGAAAGGAAACCACTGCTTGCATCCATGCCAACCCGAGCTGAAAGAACATCTGCAACCACCCCTGGGCACCCAGACTTGGACTGCATAAAGGTGGCACCTCCAGGAGGACAACTCTGGACCCCCATCACCAAGAATGGGGTGAAGAAGGACTAAGGGGGTGCAGTGGGATCCACGGGTGTGGGATATCCATGATCTGTGCAAGCCTGGTGTGTTTTACCTGGCACCTGTGTGGTGTTATTTCCTGGCCATTGCCACCACCAGGGCCAGCACTCCTGGTGGCCCAGAGTGCCACACGTGCTTTTGTGTGAGGGTTTTGTGGTCATGGTGCACATTTCTCCTCCCCTTTGGTCCCAGATGCCTGTGACTACAGGAGAAGTTGTTCAGCACAGCCTGGCTGATGCTTGTTTCTACCTTGCACACCATCTCCAGTGGGTTCTGATGGAAAAATATCTCTCCCTGGCTATCTTTAGCTCTTGAACTTCCTGCTTGCAACAAAAAAGACCAGCAGGAATGGTGCTCCAGGGCGGCTGGGAATGCAGATTTGCTTTTTGCAGCTCTCGTCCCAAAGGGTGAGTGAGTTTTTATTCTTATCACTGTTTAGTTTTGCACTCTGCTGAGGAGGATTGCTCTTAGATCTCTCGGTCATGAGTGGTGGGAAGTGAAACTCAAGTTTTTCCCACTTGGAAATCACAGAGGCAAGGAGTGATGCCACCTGTATTTCCATGCAAAATCTCGGGTTTTTTAAAGTCCTTTGAGGAACACTCTTCCCACAAGCTTGGCATTTTGAAATAATAACATCTAATCTAATTTCTGATGTATTTAACTGAAACCTAATTTCCATTTTTTTGTCCTGTAAAGAACAACTGGCTCTGGGGATCCCTGATAAAGCCGTGGGAGGGCCCTCCTGCTTCCATATGCAAGGAACTAATCAATCTGCCACCACCAGCTTACACTAATATCTGTGGTGATTGCAGCTCACGTATAATGAAGACAAATCCTGTTCTACTGAAAGATCAATAATTCAGGAGGGAAAAGGGGGAGCCAGGAATGGGGGACAGAGCCTGCATCAGCCCCTGCCAATGAAATGTTTTTTGAAAACAATGAGCTTTAAATATAAAGTGTAGGACAATTACTGAGAATTACTGAATGTCCTACGGGTATGAAGAAGACCCTGTGAATACAAAATATCCCCTCCCACCCCTTCCAAAATCCAATTCCTGCTAGGAACTCCTAGGAGAGGTATTTAGAGCCTATTAGGATGGCAAGAAACCAACTGTTAATCAGCATGCTAATCCTGGGGTGACATCATAGGCACCAGTGGTGCTACCTGCATATGTTAGAGGCTGAGGAAGATGAGCTGGCAGCCTGGCTCTGATTTCCTCAGCCTGCAGCACCACAAAGCTCTTGGCATTTTCTGGAGCCTAGGAGGCACCCAGGGAGAATGGAACAAGGCCAGGATGTGCAGGTTTTGTGGTTCATTTGTAGCAGGCTGCCCAGGGGAGTGGTGTGATCATCACCCCTGAAGGGTTAAAAAAACCTATGTTGTGGTGCTTGGGGACATGGGATTGTGGTGGGCCTGGCAGTGCTGGGGGATCAGTTGGACTTGATGATCTTGGAGGTCTTTCCCAACCTGAACCATTCTCTGAGTTATGATGAGATGGGAAAAGTGCTGTGCTTGCTCCCTCTCTGTACAGGCAATATTCTGAGCACAGGTAGGTGAGCAGGGCTGTGAGGCAGCTCAGCTGCTCCTCAGGGGATGTTGGTGGGTGCCCTGTGCCCATCAGGGGCTGGATCTCACAGTGCCTGAGCCCCTGGGGTGCAGGGACACATCTCCTGCCAGGCAGGGATCCTGCACCTCTCTACCCACAATCTGCACTTCCCATCAGCCTTAATATTTTACCATACACATCTCATATTTTAAAACCTTTACTGGACATGGGCCTAGGTTGTTGTCACAACATCTCCAATCAGATCAATTTGGAGTTATTTCTTGTCTCCTTTAGAGTGGGAAAGGGTTAAAATCTGCCTGAGACTCTCCTTTTGCTGAGACAAGAGAACTAAAGATGTATTGATTCCAGCTTGCACCCCACCCCCCCTTTTTTTGAGCACTGTGAGCTTTGTTTTTCGCTTGCCCTGCAGAAGTGATTATTCAACATAAATACAGACAGTTTTCAGTGTTTACAAGTTAGCTGATATAGCAAGTCTCCTTGTCATATGCTCCTGGAATATAAGGGAGGGCTGAAGTTGCCAACCTTGAGCATTCATGAGTGAATTGCTTCTAGAAATCAAAAGATTTGTTCCAAAATGTGAGGTTTTTTTCCCTAATGAAGAAAGGTAAGATCCAGACATTTGTTGCTGTATCTTTTCAGAGCCTGGAATGGGTCACAGGGATTAAATTTTAAAATTTTTCTCCCCTGTTAAAAGGTAGAGACACTTGCATTATCTTCCTGTATTTTCTGAGCCTTATCACATGGCTCTGAAAGCTGGAGCTTCGAGATTAAAAAACTGCCAAACACAGTGAGACAACAGCAATATGAGCTGATGCCATTGCATCAACTCAGCTGTATCTTGATTTTCTTTGGGTATCAGAAGTAAAGGGGTAGGGAAGTTGTGCTGCCTCCTCAGGAATATTTTAGTGTGAACTGAATTTTGAGCAGTCAGCCGAAAATACAAAGAAATACAGAGTGTTTGCATGGTTTATGCCCCCTACTACTGCACCCTTAAAGCTGAAGGTAGAGTGAAATGCAGTGTCTGTGTAAGGGAAGGGTGACAAGGCTGTGGGATAGGCCCAGGTCTGTGCAGGGGAGAGGTTTGAGAGCTGGACACAGCAAACATCGCTCTGCCTCTCTCCCTGCCTGCACAGGAGAGCAGCAGTGCCTCATCACGGGGATTTCATGGAAACAAAGGCTGTCAGGGCAGGCACAGCTTTGCTGGGTGTGCTCTTGGCATGGGTGTCACAAGGGCTCTGTTGGAGGCACCAGGAGCCCCAGCTGTGGCTCTGTGGGGCACTTTGAGCCCAGGACAGCTGGCTGCTCCAGGAGGGAGCTCAGGCTTTGCTCTCTCTCTCCAGGAGGAAATGTGATTTCTTTGGGTGGGTCTCAGGTTGGAAGAAATGGAAAAGAGGCTGTGGAACTTGCACACAGCAGCCCCAAACTCCCTTCAGAACATTCCTGGTGTGTTTTCCAGCTGTGAGCAGGCAGATTGAAGGTTAAGCCAGGCTAAGTTTCATATCTTGAACTACATCCCATCTGCTGTGGCTGTCCCTGGGGGATCACCCTCTGGTGGTGTCTCCCAGTGCCCCTTGGATCAGTGTCCAGGGTCTGACGGGGTCACAGATCTCTGTGAGCACTGACCCTCAGCCAGGGGAGCACCTTCCTTGGGAAGCTGCAGCACAAGGAAGGCTAAGCCAGATTTCCAGCAGAGCATGTTCCCACAGCAGAAGGGTTTGGTGAAGGAGGCACTGTCCAAGTGGGAATTGGCTCTGCCCTCCCTCCTGGCTGAGGGCATGTTGGTGAGCATCTCAGGGAAATCATCCTCCCTAGTCCCTGCTGGAATGGTCTGTGGCTGAAAAGAACATCACCTTCCCAGGATACACAATCCAGGAATTTAGGCAGAGCTAAATTTCCCTCAGTAACAACCCCCAATGAATCAGGTGGGAAATACTTCACAAGCTTAAAACACCAAACAACCTGCAGGATTCTCTTAAATGGAAACCCATGAACGTGGTTGCAGCCAATTTATTTTAAAGGAACACTGGGAAAGAGAGAACAGCAATTTTAGAACATTGCAAAGCCATGGCTTTGTAGTGGAGGGGAATATTATAACATTCATAAGCAAGGTCCTGCTCATTTTCTTTTTCTCCACTCTACAATTGCAATTCTTTCCATCAGCTGAAGGAAGAACAAGAGGCCAGCATCCCATCTGTTGAGCTGAGCTTTGCAAAATGGGAGCAAGCTGGAAACCCTGTGGACTTGCCTGGGATGCAGAGACACAGCAAAGGCACATATGCTGCAGTTCCAACTATGTCAATTTACTGCTATATGTAAAACACCATCTGTGGTGAAGAGACCTCTGCTAGGAGGGGGGTGCACAATCAGCCCAGAAAATTGTCAACTGAAGTGCTATAAAGTTCTCACTGAGTGTCTTCATCACTCATTGCTTGAGGAAAGCACCTAATATGATGGAATGCTGCATTAGAGTGCTAATGTGGATGCAGGAAGCCAAAACCAACACTGGGGTCAATGGCTGCAGCTTTCCTGCCTTTAGGAGTAGGGGTCAGTCCAAACTCCATGGATTTCACCGAGGAAAAGGGATGTAACTCTGAGCTTAGAGGTGCCTCAGTGTAGCACCACTCAAAAATGCAGCAAGGGGGCTGCTCTGTGTTTTCCATATGATTTAATTTGGGCTGTAATATTTTGCTTAAAGACAAATTTTATGGAAAACAAGAGGCCAGGGGTGATGGAACTGTATCCTCCCCTGGCAAGGCTGTAATTCACAATGTTATTTGAAGTTAGTCCCTTACACTTCACGTTGACATCTTCCCCAGGCAACGGCAGCTTGAAGGCACGAGCTGTCTCCCACATACCAGGATCAGCAACTCCAGTGACACTCACATCCTATTCCTGTGAAATTCTGCCTTGCAAGGAGTGGGAAAGAACTGTGCTTTACTGAGGTGTGTGATGCCACTCATTGCCACCAAGTGACCTGGTGCAATGTCAGTGAGCCCTGGAGGTGCTGAGGTACAAAATGGGTACCACAGGCACACTGCAGCTCAGCCCTGGGGTACAGAGATGAAACCAGTGCTGCTTTCTGCTTCCCTGCCTCAGAGAGCTCTTCAGAATTATTTCTTGGTGAAGCAGATGGGGAAAAAAAGCAATCTGAGAAATCCATTCCATCTGGGCTGGGATAAGAGGTGAAACCCAGCAGTTTTTGCTGTGGGATGCCTGTGTGAGCAGCACTGCATGCCCCATCCCTCAGCTCTCCCTTCTCTCCAGGAGTTGTGCCGTGGCCAGCAGGAAGGCTCATGCCAAGGAAGAGGCTCATCCGTGGAGAACTTGTTGTTTGGTCTCTTTGCTCTTCTTGGCAGTGTCCTGGTTTAGGGCAAATTTGGGAGGAAATCTCTGAATGGGGTCCCTCTGGAATGCAAACCCAAGTGGCCCCTTCCCCAACTGGCCAAGGAAAAAGTCTCCATAGGGAAGAGTTGAAAAAACTGTTTATTCAACAAGCAGAGAGTTCACAATCATAAAAAAATGAACAATATTAGACAACAAAACCTCTTGCTGTTCTGAAGAGAGATGGCAAAATTGAGAAAGTCCTTGCTATGGGTTGTAGCTTGGCTCGCCCAGTCTCTGATCAGTCCCTCAGTGCTGGAAATGCCATCCTGGGACCCAGCTGTGAGCTCTGGGTGTTTTTCTGGGTTTTTCACTCCAGAACAGGTTTAAACAGTTCGAAGAAAAAGGAAAATAAAAAAGTCTAGGGAACTTCTCTGCCTCAGCTAGCTGAAAACCAACTAAAAAGCAAAGGAGAGCTCTCTCTCACTGCCCGTCTGCAGACAGCACAGTCCAGGAGTAGAATGTGGAGAAGTGAGTGCGGTTTCCGAAAACAAACTCTGCGCTTCTTCTTTCCCCTCATTTGCTCTTAGAACCAGTCTGGAAGGTGTAGAACTCAATATCCAGCACAAGCAGAGCAGACCATCAGGGATACAAGCATCACAAAGTCATCCCAGGACAGGCGCTCAAGGGAGCAGCAGGAAGTTTGGAGAGATTTGGCAGCAGCTCAATCCTCAGAGTAGGGGTAACTCTTGGGTGGTGAAATGACCACAGCCAGGGGAAAAAAAAAACCCTGGAGCTTGCAGGCAGTTTGCACCTGTGCTGGGAGTATCAGGGCAGAGTAGAGAGGAAAGCAAGAGGAAGAGGCTCTTTTTCTTCCCAGTAGTAACGCCTATGTTTATTGAGTTTCATCACTGCAATTGGTAGAAGAGGCAGTGACAGAGATATCAGTAGAGCCTTCAGAGGGAATATGAACTTTTGGCCTTTTATTCGGGAGTGTTTGGAAAGTGTCCTGTATTGTATGATTTACTGCTGGAAGGATCTAAAAAAACCTGGTGTAACTTGGGCTTGGACTCAGCCTCTAATCATTAAAGGTTTCAGGGCTCCAGAAGGAGTGGCAGTGCTTTAGATCCTCTTATGAAAATGAGAGAGGGAGAAAAGCTTGGACAGAGGTGAGAGTCCCACGAATGCAGGACTGAAGGCAGAGGGGACAGAGATGAGGAGCAGGGCAGACAGGGCTCCCCATGTGGCAGGGTCTGCTCACACAGAGCCACACTGAGTGCATGCCCAGTGCAGGTTATGGCACAAGCTGCTCCTCCTGACTCAGTTCTGGACCCATTGTTGTGCTCAGGGCTGAAGCCTGCACTCAAACTAAGCTCAAGATGAGTAAATTCACTGAGGTAAATGGAGGTGCTGCAGATTAAAGATAAGATTTTCGGTAAAGTGTACAACTCCTTTGCTTCCCTCCCTCTCTCTGGACCACACAATTTTTGACCTTTGCTGGGCAAGCTGCTGCCACTTTATCATTATTAAAATATACAGACTAATGACCCTGAGGCTGCAGCCACTGTCCATTTTCTTCACTGTGGATTTTCCATCTCCTCTCCCCTCATTTGTATCGCAGTCTCCACAGGACAGAACCTGTACTCCTTCTCTTCTCTCAGGAGCACAGGGGATCCATCAGAGCCAAGGCTTTAATCAAATTGCAATGATCTGCCCTGACTGTAATTAGACTGCCTTTGCTGCCGTGGAAGGCACAGGGCTGGGAGCCCGGGGAGAGCAGGGTGTGCCAAGCCCAGGGAACAAACCCTGGCCTGTGCCAATTCACACTCTCATTTATTATGGGGAATTAAGACAGCAGCTCGAGATGCTGCTCCCGAGCAGAGCACACAAAATGTTCACAGTTCCTCCCACGAAAAATTGACAATGTGTGTAGGATGTGAAGGGAAGGATTGTTGCCTCATTTGAGGTGAGAGGCATTGTGGTTCTGAGCACTGTGCAGAAAGCTGGAGGCTGAATCAGGGGATAAACTCAGTCTTTTAAGCTCCACCACAGTGACTTTTCTACCACTCTCTCTTACCCAAGTGATATGAGGAGAGTTATGAGACAAAAGATGCCATTCTTATTCTATTCTACTGCATTTTTGCCCTGTCTGCCACTAGTCATGGGGGAAGAAGGGCCATTTTGTGCACTGAATATACCCAGAAGATAACTTGTGCTGGAATCAAAATGTTTTGGTCCTTCTGCACTGGAATACAGAGTAACCTGAACTTCTTTCCTTGTTTCTCTCCTTTAGTGGAGCCAAGTGCTGCCATTTGAATTGGAAATGTAGCCTGGATACAACATGGAAACCCTCCTGCCATCTGCTCCACCTTGATTCAGTGTAAATCCCAGCAGCCATAAAGCACAAAACCATCAGCACATTCACCTCCTGATGGGCAATCTGGCACAGGGGCTGAACCCATTCCTTCACCACCAGCTTATTTAATGGGATCAAATTGGGGGGTTTTATTCCCCTGTTTTGTAAACCATTTGTAACTTCCAGCCTCATTCTCATAAGCTTTAACCCAAAGCTAAAATTCAGCATGAATTGATGCAGGAAATGCTGGTGCATGGTCCTGTACCCAGTGCTGGGGGAACAAACACTGGGCAATTTCTCCTCAGTGTCAGTTGGGAGTCAGTGAAATTTTGCCCAGTTTTTATTTTGATCCCTTGCATGAAGCATTTTCAGCAGTTTTGGGGGCTGTGTTTTAGTGCCTGGCCCAGTAATATTCAACACTTTATGATCACTTTAGTTTGAGGGAGGGGAAGGACAACTTGTGCATGAAGTCTGAGAAGGAGAGAGATGCCAAACCTGGCCTGTGCTTGCCCTGTGCTTGTTGCCACTCCACTGGCCACTCCTCTAAGTGAATGCCATGCACGTCCATGTAGCAGATTAAAGGTGCCTTTAATGCTTCTGTACCATGTGCTTCAAAAAGTCATGAAAGATAGATAGGTAGAGTCCCTTGGGACCCTCTCTAATTCATGTGTTTGTGACTTTAATCCTTGGCTTGATGGTGTTTTAATTGACAGGATGTAAATTCCTTTCTGTGGTAATCCTTCTGGCACGGGGAGATGTGGACAGATGCTCTCAGTTCATGAGACAGCGAGGGGGAGCAGGCAGGAGGGGCTGCTGCTGCTGCTGGAGTATTTACTCAAATTTTCCCCTGTTTATTTACTTTTGTGCACTTCAGCTTGTGCTATCCCACTGAATTTCACCAGGACTGTGTCTCTGCCTCTCTTTCCAGGATTGCTGTGATACAGCAGCAATGTTTGTGGTTTTTTTACCCTGGGACTTTCAAGTTCCTCCCAGGGAGATTCTCAGATAAACACAGGAAAAAATGCTGAATGTCTTTGTGAGAAAAGGAGGAAGCCATATCTGGCTTTTCACTAAAGAATGAACTCCTTTTAGCTGAGGAAAACGATTCCCTGTTTTGTTTTTTTTTTTTTTCCATCAGGATGAGAACACCTGTCCCTGCTGCCTTAACCCATGGGAGGATGCTCAGTTGAGGAAGGGTCAGCAATTCCCAGCCCTACAGCAGTGAAAAGGAGGCAGAAAAGGAGCAGCCAGACTGCCCTCAGCCCTCCCTCTGCCTCTCCATCGAGGCCTGTCCTCTGCTCAGGGGGATCCAGATTCACTCAGTGACCCAGCAGTGCTCCTAATGCCTGGAAAACCAGAGGAGATCTTACAAGGGAAGGACTTCTCAGATGTGTGGGCCAGGCTTTGCTGTGCTCCTGGGCCAGCTGAACCAGCACACATGCCTGAAAACGTAATAAGCTTTAATAAACCGTTTAAAAGAGAAATTAAGCAGGCTTTTCAAGGCTGCAGGAAGAGTGGTGTTCAGATAATTTTTAGATTTACTGTCATTTGCAGTAGTTTGGTCTACCCAGCTTATGTAAGCACATTTCCTTCTGAAACTCGTTTTACCTTTTTGTACTTACCCCTAATAACTGAAACCCCAACCATTTCAGTTATTTGTCATACCAAAAAGTCCCCCACTGAGTATAATCAGAGTGTTGATACAGACAGAAATGAATAGCATCTGGGAAAGAATTTCATCTAATGATAGAGGAGTTAATGGGGGTTTATTTAAATATCTTAGTATTTACTAGTTTGGGACTATGAATAATATTTCCAAGACTTTTAGAAAGGTAAATTCTGATATTTCCAACCTCCCTTGTTCTGCCCAGTCTCTTTTTTTAGGGTTTTTTTTGGGGGGGGTTCTTCTGTTTTTTTAACTCTCTGCCAGACGCTGCCCTCATTCCCCACACTGGGAAAGGTAGAAAAGCCAAGGGAAACTCTTTCACTAAACCAATAGTTTTCTTCCCAGTATTCCTGGGTCAGATACATGATTAGATTTCTCTTAATTGCCTTGAACTGGCGGCGGGAGGGGTCCCAGATAATTGCATTGTCTGTGGCTCTGTCCCACCAGCCAGGGGCTCAGAGCTGGTGGCAGTGAGGCTGCTCAGGGAGAAGCTCTGTGGTGCTGTAGCCCCTGCTCTGCCCTCCCAGAGATCTGCTCAGAGATAGAGAAGGACAACTACAGCTTGCATGTCCTTCTTCTCTTTTTCTGCTTGATTTACTTGCCCTAGATTCTAAACTTTGACTACTTCACAAGTTGATGCTGAAAAACAAGTTCCATATGTATTATTCTTCATCTGCATTAGACACAGAATAAAAGAAACATTTCCATCTGAAGCTGTGTCATCTGAATTAACTTGCAGAGTCCCTGCCTGGAAATGTGGGGTTTGTGCAGGTCCTTTCTCTTTCCCTCTCTGAAACATCTTTTTAAGGCTCTGACATGCCGCTGGGTGCCAATGAGGACAGCACACCTGTGCCATCACTTCTCTCTTCAGGGATCCCTGGGAGACAATGAACTGAAAATCCTCTGTCAGTGTGTTGTGAAAGAAAGAGCTGAACTTCCAAGCATGAAACTGAGGAGTGAAAGTCAAACAGCCTCCAGAGAAGATTTATTTTCTCCAACACCATCAGTCAAGGATCAGAGGGTTTGTCCACTATTTCTTTAGCTGCCTGTCTTCATCCGTAAATATTTCTTTGTGCATCCTGGTGTCCTGCCTGCTCCTGGGCTGAGGTCCCATTCTGGAGTTCCCAGGGCTGCCCTTACTGACTTCCCCAGGGCAGTGCTCTCCCCTGGCAGGTGCTGTTTGCACTTTCAGCCCTCCAGAGCTTCTCCCAGGTGAAGCTGAGCTGCCAGTGCTCATTGGAATAGCAACAAGAGAGAGGAACAGCCCATGGGCCTCAGAGGGGCTGCAGGGGGCTGATGGAGCCCCTGATGGCTCTACCTGGCTCCAGATGAACTTGCCTGTCCCTACCTTCTGCTTCTGGGCACCTTTATCCAGCACAGGGCTCTGCCTCATGAATATCCTCTCTACCCTACTTATCTGGTACAGGGGGAGAGATTGTCACTCTCAACACAAACACAGGCATTTCTGACAGAAAGGCATAATTTCTCTTTAGGTACACTCAGCAAGTCTCAGGGAGACAGATATTTACTGCTCTTATGAGGCTCAAAGCTGTCAATAATCACATCAATGGACCACCAGCCTCATGGTGCAAAATCTGCTTAACTACAACTGAGTTCTCATCTGAGTCTGGTCTAGAGAAATTTCCTTAAGGAGCCATTTGAGTGACCCCCTGCCTTTTTCCCAGTCTTCAGACAGCAGGAATGTGAGCAGACACATGAGATTAATGGCACTGGTTGGGGACAGATCAGGTGCAGTGTGAGTTAAAGAGGATGAAATTTCATCCCCTGGAAAGTCAAGCTGAAGTTGCCACGTGCCCAGCCTTGCAGGCAGCACTTTGGAAGCACAATGCTTTTGCTGTGGATCAGCTTCTGGGTTTTCAGCTGCATATCTTTGTGCTGCCTTTCCTACACACCTGGCCAGCTGTTCTGGTCCCAAACCAGTCCCAGGCAAAGGTTGACCAAAGAATTGAAGAGCTATCTGATTTCAGGAAACAGAGGTGGACCCCCAAAGTTAAGCTGACTTTGGAAGATTGGAAATGCAGGGCATGAAATACTTTTCTTCCCACAAAGCAGCCTTTGAAAGAAGCATTTCCTCCGTGAACTGGGAGACTTTTCCTGCTGATGTTATGAAGGTTCAAGTGTGGGATCATGGGATCATTTGTGTTGGAGCAGCCCTCACTGAGATCCTTGAGTTCAAACAGAATCCAGCACAGCCAAGCCCATCACTCACCCGTGTACCCCAATGCCACATCTGCAGGTTTTTGATCACTTCCAAGAATAGTGACTCCCCCACTGCCCTGGGCAGCCTGTGCCAGGGCTTGACAACTCTTAGGATGAAGAAATTTTCCCTAATGTCCAGTCTAACCTGCCCTGGTGTCATTTGAAGCTGTTTCTTTTCGTCCTGTCACTGATACCTAGGAGAATGAGCATTTCTTGGCATGGCCAAAGGCACTAAATACCCACCTGACTTGTTGGAGTTGGGGATTCCATCAGCTCATCAGTGCATTGAGTGCTGATTAGAGCAATTCCAAAGAGCTTTTGGTTTGTAGCTTGACTTCTCCAGTCAATAAAGCAATATATTTCACATTCCACTCAAGCAGAAATGTTTGACTCAAGCCTAGAATTTCTGTTTCACTCACAGTTATTCAAGGATGCTTTGTGCAGGTTTATTACACAATTTGTAAATTTTTCCTCTTGGCACTACACTTTTTTGACCAATTTGCATTTCTGAAAGTATCTACCAACCTCTACTCACATCCAGCAAAGCCCAAGGCAGAAAGAGATGTGAGAAAATTCTGATGGACAAATTTTGAGAGCAGTAGAACAATCTCTCACTTGACTTGATAAAATGCTCAGTTCTCCAGTTTGCTGTTCCTGGTTCTGAGAGCAAAGGGAAGCTCCAGAGGGAAATGTCAGGGAATGCATGGCCTGTGTCCCATTGCTCTGAGAAGATCCTGCCACACACCCTGAAAGGGAACTGTGATATATGAAGAGTGATTTAACATCTTAATATTTATTGGACTGAGTACTGCTGAACATAACCCCTCACTGATCATGGGCTTTACAGCATGGGTTTATTTGTATCATTTTGGGAGACTTCAATGGCTTTTGCATTTTCATTTCATGATGACGAATCACCTGAAATCATTCCTCTCAGAACAGATTCCTCCAGCTTTGACTCCGGCTAGGATGTTTCATTTTGTGTTGAAAATTGCAATAGGAAATTTCCCTGAGCCATTGATATGTCAGACTGGAGTTTATTATCACTCACAGTCCCGGCACACCGGGGCTGTGTGCAAGGTTTTGTAAATAATATGACATGGGCAGGAACTCATTTGATGCTGTGATAGGTGGTGAAAATTCCCAGGCAGGCAGGCAGGCAGAGGGAAATGCAGTAGCAGGAAGTGTGGTCTTCCCTAGGAGAGGTGTTATCACTCTGTACTGCATCTTGGTAATTAATTAGGATTTTTACCAGGGAAAGCAGGATCTCAGTGGCTGATAATGGCACAATGTGTTTTCTGTATGTTGCTAAAATTGTTTGCTGTTCTTATGTATCTCTAATGAACCAGGACACAACTTCTGCTTGTGGTCTCTTAAATTCTGTTTCTGCTCTCAGTCTGTTCTTCTCCAGGCTGAACATTATATTTACATATTATTATTAATATTGTTAATATATTAACATGAATATATTAGGAACTCCTATTAAAAATCAGGTTGTGTATAGGTAGGATGCTCAGGATCAATTCAAATGTGTTTCAATGTAAAATCCACCCTTAAATGTGGTGGTTGCTCCAAACCCCCTCTTTCAATAACCTATGTAACTCTGGGTTTATTGAATGAGGGGTGCTGTCTGGTGTTGCCTGCCTTAGAGTTACCAAAGTTGTGTATACATTGAAAAGAAATTCTGTATTGTCCTAAAACTCCTACTCAGCTCTTATGAAAATCAGGCTGTACCCATGCACCTTTTAGCTTTCAGGTGTATGCAGAAGAAGGAAATTAATTTAAAAATATCCCAGCTTTGCCCAAGTGTCATTACCTTGGTGTCTAATCATAGTTCTTCATTTACATATAAGGGAGTTGACATGTGAAGAAGTAAATTTTCTCATTATCAAATGGTATCTAAGTCAGGCTGGAGCTATTGATTTGCGATATCTTTAACCTTGATGTGCCAGGTTTCTCCTGTGAGAGAAGGGGTCAGGGAGCAGCTGAGGGGCTGCAGGGGTGAGCATCTCTCCAGCGCCACACCTCTGGCTCTGTGGGAAGGATGCTTTCAGCCTGGCCTTGCCTCTAACCTGTTTAGTTCAGGTCCTATGTGCCCACATTTGTGCTGGAATCACTCAGGCAATTCCTCTTGGGCAGTTAGCTGTTCCAATTATTTTTAAAGGAATTTTGTGCTCAGCTCAGTTCTGTCTCCTTTCATCTGCTCAGGGGTCTCCTGACACTTCTTAGTGGTTTCAGCATTAGTTTATATATTAGCAGACAGAAAGCAGATTTAGTGCTCCTTCACTAAGTTTTTGATTCTTTTTGCCAGTGTGTTTTTCATAGCCCAAGTGGTGTTTCCAGCTGGATGCTGCTAATTGTTTACTATTCAGCACAGCTAAGAATCAGATTTTATTTTTAGGTTCTGTCACTCTGTGTCTTTACATTTTAAGATAAATCCATCTCTGCTGTCTCCCCTTCCTGAGCTACAAAAATCCATGTTTCATTTCCAGCTCCCAACTGCTATTTCATTCATGTATTAACTTAGTCTTTAAGATCTCTTGCTGTTATTTATCAGCCATTTCCAGAAGGGGCTTTTATTTCACTGAGCCCCTCTGGCACGGGCTCTGTCACAGCCCTCACACTGCAAGGGGCCTGTTGATCCTTAGAATCACAGGATTATGGAATATCCTGAGTGGGAAGGGACCCACAGGGATCACCCAGCCCCTGTCCCTGCACAGACCCCCCACCAATCCCACCCTGGGCATCCCTGGCAGCGCTGTCCAAAGGCTCCTGGAGCTCTGGCAGCCTCGGGGCTGTGCCCATTCCCTGGGGAACCTGGGCAGTGCCAGCACCAAATGGGGGAAGAACCTTGCCCTGCTCTGCAGCCTGAGCCTGCCCTGGCCCAGCTCCAGCTGTTCCCTGGGTCCTGTCCCTGTCCCAGAGCAGAGCTGGGAGCTGCAGCCCCTGGGGAGTTCTGCCCTCATTCTGCTCTTCTCCAGCTGATCAAACCCAGTGCCCTCAGCCTTTTTTACCTACAAATAATCTTTATTTGTATCCAGGACAGTCTTAATGCAATCAACAGGACCAATTTCTCTCAGGGAAACTGAGTCATTCAGGGCTGGAGTGTGAGGATTGCTGATGCTGGGAGGGAAGGGAGGGATCACTCAATCCTTCTACCAGCCTGAAATCTGCACAGTAGGAGTTGTCTCTTCTGTCTTCATTTCCATCCAAACATATCTCAGAAGGATAAACAAAGGACTGGAGAGTTTCAATACAAACAAATCCCTTTTAGAATTTTTTTCTCTCCAAACCTCCATTCTGCAGATTATTATGATTTAATAATGTAGTGTCATCCTTTTTTTTTTCCTTTTTTTTTCTGATCTGATCTTTTCCCTAGTGATGCTGCAGGCAAGGCTTAAACAAAATAGGGAAGAAGAACAATAAAACAAGATGAGTGTGTTGGACCTCACCAGCCACAGGAATGGAAAACTGCGACAGAAATCTGATTTCTTGGATGTCTCAAAAGAAGGCTGCAGGAGAGGTCAGCCAGATGGGACCGGAAAGAAGAAAAAAAGATCTCCTGGAGCCAGGCACTAATATATGGTTCACTGAAAGCTTTGTAAATATTTTCAAATTTAGCCTTAACTTTTTTGAAGTTATTTATTGAAGAGCCTGAATCAGTGAAGCTGCAGCTGATTGCACTGTGGGCAGTTGTATACAGCTGCATCCAGCTTTACAAGTGAAGCTTGTTCGGCTTGTAATAGCTTTTCTAACTTGACTGAAAAGCTTTTCTCCCTGTTGCCATCCTCTTTTTGTATTTTATTTTTTATTGTATTTCATGAAGGGGGATGACCATCCTTACCTTGTCCAACCATTCTAACGTTGTCATGGGAAACTGGTTCCAAAAAGGCAATTTCTGTCCCTCTTTTTTCCCTCTTTCCCTCAGTCTCAGGTGTATTTACACAGCCTATGGCCTCCCCTCCGCACCTGCAGCCCTGCCACCAGGGCACATCAGTAACATCGAGTCAGAGCCACACGTACTGGCCCAGCAGCTGTGAGAGGAACAAAATTATCCCACCTGAAACTTAAGGGAAGTGAGTTATCTGACTGCACTGAGAAATTGCCTGGCTTAATGCAGCTGTTGCAACTACTGAGGACCCCAGACCCTTCGTGGTGCCCAGTATTTCTCAAGGGTTGATCTTCAGATGAAAATAATTTCTAGAAGACACTTTTCCTTTCCTTACTGCAGCCCTGTGAGTTACAGACTGTCCAGCTGCCGGTTTGGAGCTGTCAGCACAGACAATAAAGAATTGTTCCGGGACAGAACAAGATGGGATTTTCTTTCTGGTTTCCCCACTGATGATTTGGGACAAGTCACCCCCCAGCTCCGTGCCTCAGTTTCCCTGTATGTAAAATGAGGAGAATCCATCTTTTTCCCGACCCCCTCCAGCAGCCACAGCTGGGAGGCACCTGATAGAAAAGAGCAGGGGCTGTGATCATTGCTGCTGCTGAGCAGGCCCTGGGTTTCCTGTGTGCAGGCACTGTCAGGTTAATCCTTGGTGGCTGTGTTGTCACCAGTTTCAAATTCCACACTTAGAGCCCTTTCTCTTGTGCTCTGCAATCTGGCAGAAATCTCCCTTCAGACAGCCAAGCCACGGGCTCATCAACTCATTTAAAACCTAACTCGAGTTCTTTTATGCTTTTTTTTTTTTCCTCACCCTGCCTAATCTCAGTTTATTCTTGCTTTATGTGCTTATCCATGAGCTTCACGAGGGGCTTGTTTTCCTGCCTGGCTCTGTGTTTGACTCTGGTGAAAGGCACTATATTAAATCTGCGATAAAGTGTGTGTAAGCGATTCCTGTCACACTCTGCACCAGGGAGCACAGTTCATTATGCAAATGGTCACTGCAAGCCTCCTATAAACTGCAGATACTCAAAGGGCACTGCCTTTCTACTGCCCCCAGCCAGCACAGACACAGAAAAGGATGGAGAGGATGTGGAAAGGAAAGTGCTTTCTATCAGGTTCTTGCATTTTGTTCCTCTCAACAAGTGAAAATACCCTCAGGAGGCAAAGCAAGGGGTTATTATCTCCAGTTTAATGCTGGCTAAGGTGGCCTAAACTCAGTGAAACTCTTTGTCACTCAGTCTGCTGGATTTAGGAGGTTACAGGAGAAAATGTTTCAGCCTCCTTAGCCAGGAAAGCAGGTAGTGTTGTGTGGGCTTCAGTGTGGGTTTCTGTCCCTGCAGGACAAACTGTGCTCTGGATTCTGGAGCTGCAGGACTGGAAGGTGGAGAGCAAGGCCAGAAAAGCCACAGATTATCCCTTTCCTGTTATCCCTTCCCCACAGCCGGGTAACCCTGACCTGCCACGAGGTTTCAATGGAGTGGCCCAGATATTGCACACATCTGCTTGTAGCTACTCTTCAACAAATACTGCCAAAGCCATGCTATCAGATTCCTGATGCACAGTCCTGAGCATCCACAGTGGTTTCTGAACCATCTCATCCAGTCAGGAGAGAGAACCACACCACGGGACCCAGGGAAACACTCAGATCTGCTGATCCCACAATACATCCCTCAGCAATGGCCCATGATCAGACACATCAGTGATTGTCCACTGGCAAGTTCCAAATAATGGACACACCTGAGAAAGTGGCAATCTGCTGCCAGATAGTTTGCAAACAGAAAAAGACAGAGAATTTGTCAGCTAAATGGTTCATTATGGCTGCCTCTGACTTTTTCCAAACTGCACAGCTCCACCAGGCAGTCCCTGAGCTTTGCATTTCCTCCCTGTGATTGTCATGCATATAATATCTGATTACATTTGATATTAATGGCAGAGTGGTGCTCAGGTATTGAAAATCCTTATGGCCCCTGTAATATTTACAGTATGACAAAGTAATAAGTCACAGTGCCATCCTGCTGTCGTGCACTGCCAGCATTTCCCCCCAAGCCTGGGCAGGGGGTTTGGTGAGAGAGTTGGGCTTTTAATTAGTTGGATTTGTGGCTTTTGGTGAGAGAGTGTGAGGGTGAGTGCTGCTCTGCATACCATATCCATGGTGCAAAGGCTGAGAGTAGGATGGTTTAAGTGTGGCTCTGGTTGATTTTTTGGCCTCACTTCTTGTTGACAAAGCAGCTGGAGAAAGCCCCCTGAGGAGCCCTCACTGTGGCGGGGCTGCCCTGTTTGAGGGGGATGTTTGTGAGGAAGGGAGGGAAAGGGATGCTTCCTGCTGCACTGCTGGGTGTGGGAACATCTCTGAGCTACTGAGATGGTTTCAGGAGACAAGGCTATGACCCTGGAAAGGCTCAGGAGCTGTGGAGACCAGCCAGGAGCCAGGCTAGTGCAGCAGGCAGGGTGCAGATGGTTGTCAGTGGCATCTTGGTAGCACACCTGCCAAACAATGGACAGAGTGTGAAGCTGTGGCTGTCAAGAATGGGGATAAACTGAGGGTGATAGTGAGAGTTTGAGCAAAGGTCTAGATCTGAGAAGGGAAAAAAATAACCCAAACCCTGAGATTTATATGCAGCTTGGTGTGGCTGTGTGTTACCTGGGAGGGGAGGGGAAAGGGGTAGGTCAGGGATGACTGACAGGGACTGGCCCTGAGCAATGGGGAGAAAATTGCTGTTGTGAACAGGAGGCAGAGATTGGAGGCTGCAGACAATGCTGAGGAACGAGGTCAGGAACACAGGAGGAGCATGGCTAAAGCTACAACTCCCAGGGAGAGTGAGGAGTGAGAAGGAGCAGCGTGGCTGTGCCCCTGTGACCCCCAGGCATGGCAGGGAGGTGCCTGCTGCTGCTTTTCTTACAAAGCCCTGGGGCAGCAGTCCCCATACTCCTGTGTCTTACCAGGTGTTTATCCTTCCCTCCCTTCAATTTGAACCCCAGGGATTCAGCTCTGCCCCACAGAGCCTGCAGAGATGCTGAGCCCCATCACTCTGGTCAGGGCTGGGTGATCCCTCAGCACCTCATTCTCCCTTCCCCGTGCAGACTGGGTTTTGTGCCACGTGGGACAGGAACCAACTGGCATCTGTCACTCAGGCTTTGCTCTCATTTCCAGCCAGAAGATTTCTTATCATGATGAGGACTTACTAATCTGAGAAACTTTGCAGAGGCTCTGTTTCTTAGGGCAGGGAGTGGAAATGGGATCTCCTCCTCCAGGACGTGATGGCCTTTTCCAGAGGACAGTTTAATCTTTTAGAGACAGATGAATATGAGACTGGGTAATCTGGTAATACAAGCAGAAGATGAGGGGAGGTGGAGAGAATTTCAATAAAACAGCTGAAAGCAAAGAACGTGGAGCTCCTATAGTTTCCCTTTAGACTCTGCTTGGTGAACCTGAGGTGGAGCTCACCCAGGACAGGTGAAAATGTGTTAGTGCAAGGGCAAAACCTGCTTTATAATGGGGCAGCCAGTCCATTCTGTCCTTCAATTTCACACTGATGTACCTTAACAACTCAATTGCTTACCCTCAGCCTAATTCCCCTGTTTTTCCTGCTTTTCAGTAACTCTGCCACCTCCCAGCTCTCAGGCACTTTACTCTTGGTTTTCTTTCCTCCACCTTCTCACCTTGTTCTGGACTCTGGAATAGGTTGTTCCTTTCCTTGGCAAGAGGTTGCCTGGGACCTGAGCTGAGGGTTTGTGTTGGTTGTCAGTAAAGGCAGGGATGTCCGCTGGGCTGTGAGAGGCAAAGCCAGGGGATGAGGGGCAGCACAGCCCTGATTTCTTCTTTCCTTGCTCTCAAAGGGAGTGCCTGTGAGAGAACACAGGACATCACTCAGTGCTCCTGTGCTGTCACGCTCTCCCACCTGCTGTAGCCCTCAGGGCAGGGAGGTGTTCCACTCAGAGCCCAGGAGCCACCACATGGATCAGTCATGGAAGTGTCACTTTGCCGTGTCCAACACAAAATCCCTCAGCAGAGGAGACATTGTCTTGTAACCCCCACAACAAAGCTGAGCCCTCAGGGCTGTTTTTATTCTAGTAGAGATGTCACGTCTGACAGCTGTTGTCACCCTGTGATTAGACCAGCAATCAACCCCAGCTTCTTTTGATAGAATGAGCCCTGACTGATTAACAGAGTGGCCTTTGGCCTCAGGTTAATATCAGATTTCACAGCACTGCTACAGAGTAATTATTATTTAAAAAGGTCTTAGTGGAAGTTTGATATTCTCCTACAGGCTTCTGTCCATCTGAATGCAGAATTGGAAAGTAACAATTACAGGCATGAACACCAGCTCAACTGGAGGTCTCCTGGTCCTGGTATATCAGTATTCTTGGTGCATCTGTCACATCTCTGCGTAGATGGACCAAAATACCAGGCTTTCTCCTTTTCATGACACCACAGTCCATTAATCGACACAAGTATGAAGTTGTCTCAGTCCCTCAGTTGTTGGAATTAGGAAGTCACCCTGTATCAGTTTCCTCCCTCTGTTGGTTGTCTCACAGAAAAGTCCCCTGGTAGGTCTGGCTTTCAGGTGTACCCCATTCTCTTATTTTGATTGCCATGGAGATACCCATCTCCAAAGCATCATCTTGTCTCTTTCTTGTTTAATTATCTATCATTTTTCTGGGTGAGCCTTTTGCCTTGGTGGCAAAGGCAGCACAGACTGAGAGGTGCTGCTCTGTAAAGACAGAGATCAATCAAGTGCTGAGCACTGACACTGCCCACGGAGCACAGATCAGGAACTGCAGATCTGAACTCTTTGTGGCTCACCAGAACCGCCCCCCACAGCCTCAAGAGAGGAGAAATCTCACATTTCTCCAGCCTGGTACAGAAGTGCTGCTGCTGTCATGTCTCAGAGGGTGATGAGGGAATAGTCACTCTAAGGACCAACCTTGTGAGGGGATAGATCTGAGATTCTGTTAAACACCATATGGTTTGAGTGACTTCCATGTCCAAGTGACATATTCACAGTGATGTATTGAATTAGTGGCTTAATCTCAGCTGAAAATTAATCTTACTTTCCTAAATCTTGCTTCTTACAGCACTTTGCAGAGAAGTGCTCAAGTGATGCATTAAAGAGTTTATTGGGACACCAACAGAAAGCCTGCAGTGAAACAGGGAACTGAATTTGTGTCTCCTAATTTCCAGACCAGCTTCCTTTCATGTTTCACCCTTCTTTTCCTGATTTAAAAAAAAAAAAAAAAAAAAAAAAAAAAAAAGGAGCAGCAGTGCCTATTTGACCAGTTGTGGTTACCTCAAAATCCAGATCCAAAGAGGAGAAAATGGTCCTGCTAATGCCAGTAGAGAAGGTATGGCAATTTCTTCTCCTCCATGCTGAAAGAACCTCATTGAATGTGCTCCTGTACCTGCAGACCTCTGCATCTGAGCAAATGTTTTTGCCAATTAAAGAGTTTCCTGCTGCTGTAGTTGATCCACACAAATGGAAATAGAGGGGAGGCGTGGAGGAAGGAATCATTAAATCAGCGGAACAAAGGCATGAGGGCAAGTTAAAAGACCTGATCTGAATAAAAGAAGCTTCTCAAAATATCATCTCCTTTGTCCTGCCTGTTCTTCATCCATCCAATTCTCCTGAATGCTGTGGAGAGGCTTTGTCATTCTCAATGACATGGCAGGAGGAACCAGTCCCCCAGCACGCTGCCTGAAATAGCAGCAGACAAGGGACAAAGTGCTCAGAGGTGCAGCTTGGTCTGTGAACACTTAGAATTTCAGGGCCAGACCTGGATTATTCACTCCTCACACACAAAGAGCTTCCTCATCCCAGAGACTCCATGAGTCCTACAAATGGCCCCATTCAGGGTGGCCCCTGTGTCATTATTGTCTGTTCCAGGTGAGGGGATGTGTGTTGGGTAGGGGAGGTACCAACATCGCAGCAGTGCTGCAAGCCAGACCCAAATTTCTGGGATATCTTTAGAAAGCCTTTTGTCCCCTGATGGGATTGGGATGCATTTTTGCTCCTCTCTGACAGTTTGCTCACTCTTCAGACAGTCACTCCACATCCTTGCTCCTCTCCAGGTTCCTGTTCAAGGTTCATTGCTGTGATATTTGAACAGCTTCCACTGTGTGAGTGGATGAGTGCTCGAGTGCTGAGATCATTGCAGCTGTACATTTATTTTATCAGAATTTCCCCTACTCCTGCCTTTTTCTTCCATTTTTCCTCTCCTATTTATCTAATAATTCACCTCTTGGGTCTGAGAGATGTGACCTGTGTGAGGAACCCAGCCTGAAATTGCTGGTTCAGGAACTCTGATTGAGTTACTTTCCCATAACTGTGAATATCGAGCCTCCAAAACTTGTGTCTAGGACATTGCAACATGCCCTGACTTGCAGTGTCAGCAGCTGAAATTCTGGTACAGGACTTTCTGTCCTCACAAAACACCAGCACCAGAGGCCTTTCCATCACTGTTAGTATTTACAGGGGTCTCCTTCCATGTGAGAAAGCAACCCCAAGCAAGGCGATCATTTCAGACCTTCTCCACTCCATTATCCAGTACAGGGTTTTGTGATTCTGAAGCACAGTCCAGGTGTGCGTGGATAGAATGAAATCAGGGCTGAACCACTGTGTTTCAGACCATGGAAAACAAAGTCTTCATGCCACATTCCTGCTAAAAATGAGACGGACTTATTCCTCAGCCCAGTGGAAGATTTGTCTGGGTCGGAAGGGACATTAAATCCCATCTCATCCTGCCCTGGGCAGGGACGCCTCCCACTATCCCAGGTTGCTCCAGCCTGGCCTTGGACACTGCCAGGGATCCAGGGGCAGCCACAGCTTCTCTGGGCACCCTGCCCATCCACCCGGGAAAGAATTTCTTCCCAATATCCAATCTCTTCTCCTTCAATTTGAAGCCATTCCCTCTTGTCCTGTCACTCCAGGCCCTTGTAAAGAGTCTCTCTCCATCTTGTAGTTCCCTTCAGGCACTGCAGGGCCACAATTCAGTCAGCTCAAAGCTTTTCCTCTCCAGGCTGAACAATCCCAGCTCCCCCAGCCTTTCCTCCCAGCAGAGCTGCTCCCTCCGTCTGATCAACTTGGTACCCTGCTCTGGACCCACCCCAACAGGTCAGTAAGACAGGGAAGCTCAAATCCCACAGATTCCCTTAATTTTAGAAGCTGTGGCCTCTGCTAGAGTTGGGGTTTTTGGGCAATCCATGAGCACAGCCCAGCAGATTCCTAGCTTGTAACCACCTGACCAGCAAAAGGGTTAACTGGACCTCGCTGGGGAGGGACACTGTGTCTGCATAAGCCATTTCAAAGCCTCTGAGCATTTATCATCAATCCTGGCTCCCACCTAATGAGCAGCTAAAGTGATTTTCTATTGCTTGTAATTCCCCAAAATTGTCCTAACCGTTGGAAGAGGCAGAATTGACAGGCTAATGCTGCTGCCCGCCTGGCTGTCTCAATGGCTCATCGGAGGGTGAGCTGATTGCTGCCTCAGTGATCAGCAGAGGTGCTTCAGACAACATCATCTCGGTAATACATCAACATTCTGAGAGCTGAAAACAAAGGCCAGAGGAGAGCAATCATCAGTCACGATGCAATGCTTAAGGCTAAAATAGGTCAGGGCTGAATACTAAAGAGTACAAGGAGGAGAAAGTATTCCCCTTCTTCCGTGTTTGTTTTCCTTTGTTCTCTCTGTCTCTGTGTCAGCCTCCAGGCAGGGTCCTGGTGGTTCTGGAACTTTCCTTCCCTAAGCAGCCTGGATGAAGGTGGAACTGAGGATGGAATGGGCCAGTTTGGTCGTCCTGATTGGGTTTGTTGCTGCCCTGGCGGGTTTGTTGCTGGCTCTTGGAAGACTGAAGGGTGGAAAGAGCAGCCACTGAATACAGATAAGTGCACTGGAGAAGACTCAGCCAAGTTGTCCACGTCTCAGAGTCAGTGTTTGCTGCTCCCTCCCCTTCCCTCAGCCCCTGATAATATGGCAGCTTCAGAAATTAATATTCTCAGGGATGTAAACTCCTCAGATTTGTATCCTGAGTCAGACCAGCCTGCTAAAACTTCCAAACATAAACTTGACTTAAGAAGCCTGAGATTTTGTGTTTACAGATATGTGAGTACATACTTATGTGCATAATATATGCCCACACAACTTGTGGATTTCTTTAGGGAAAAAACCAAACCAGCCTGTAATCAAGTTCTCACTTGGTTGTAGGAGATGAAAACTTCTGAGTGCTCCTTAAGTGATTGGACTCTAGGAAACAAAAAAAGCACTGGGAAAACCGATCCCACAGGGAAGGCTAACTGTGAGTTTTAGCATTCTGGATCTAACTCCTTTTCCTCCTAATTCCTTTTCTTGATGAGGACAGGAGTGAGCAAGCAAACCTGCTTTTTGTCCGGGTGTTCCACCGTGAACTCAGCTGAGATGGAGATGCCTTTTCATCTGCCTTGCAGGCACAGGTGGCTTTCTGGGAGTGGCAGTGTCTGCCAGAGTGGCTTTCAGGATCACTGCCACTCAAAAGCTTTCTCGCATCATCAAGCCCAGACCCCAGGGAAGTAATTTTTACATGGAGCTTTTGCATCCAGCCCTCCATATCTGAGCCAGACAGCTTGAAAACTTGAAATACAACGGCAATTCTTCTCTGTCCAGTCCATTCTCTCATCATCATTAAGCTCAACCACAGATGAAATTTGAAGGGATTTATCCAGTCACTCACATCAAAGCCAGCCACTAAAGAGAGCTCTGAGTATTTACCCCATGCCGTGTTTATTTATTCACAAAAAAAAAAAAAAAAAAAAAAAAAAAAAAAAAAAAAAAAAAAAAAAAAAAAAAAAAAAAAAAAGTCGTTGGAGTACAAGTGAGGTTTTGAACCTCATTTTCCACGTGTGCTTTGTGGGGGGTGTAAAACCTGTGCCTGTGTGAGCTGACCATGGTGCTGTTTTAGCAACTGCTGCCTTGGCCTCAGTAGAGGGGATAATTACACTAATTTATTCTGCTAGAATGCTGGCTCTGCCTTCAAACTTTAGAGATGATTGTAAGACAAACCTTGTGCTTTTTGAAACCAGAGGTCCTGGATTCAATTTTTACCGTTGTGACCCAAAAGCAGGCATCATGCTGTGACTTACAATGGGTGAAAATAGCCAGGAACAGAGAGGATGAAATTCCCTGTCACAGGAACACGAGTTACTCTGTGCTACAGAGATGCTGGGGATCTTTAGATGCCATATGGTTGATATGTACCAACATGAAGTACTGCATGAAGAGACTGGAACCAAGGTGGGATTTGAGTCTCCTGAATCCCAGGAGGAAATGCTGACTGTGGAATAACTTAAATAGTCCCACTAATTGCTTTTCTGGGAATGGTTTGCACCAGTCCTGATTTCAGGGGTGGTTGAAGGCACTCAGGAGATTCCTTGGGGGACTTATTTTGGGTGCTAATTGTTGCGGTTTATAATCATGGATTTATAAATGGTTCATCCCTTTTCCCCTGACACCCACTATCCCACCCCCTGGTGGTATCACCCTGTCTTGTCCATCCCCAGTTGGCAAGGTGTCCAGGTGACACCTCCCTCCATTGTGGTGCCTCCGGACCACTCCCACCTGTCCTCTCTATTGGATCAAGGGTCTCATGGTTCAGGTTTCACCTGAAGGGACATAAGGGGTGGACCTGAGTCCAGATTCTCATTCTGCTTCATTCTGCCTTCTATCCCATGGAATAAACATCTTCCTAAACCACAGCAGAATCCTCTCTTCATTGCCAAGTCCCTGACCACACGGCACCTAGGGATTGAACCCCACGAACTATCAAGTGGAGCAGGGCTGAGAAACTTCTGCTAGCCGGTAGCAGAAAGTCCTTGGTTCTACACTAATCTTTCTCAGCTTTTAATGCAGAGGTTGGCTGGAGGGGGAGCTGGATTGCCGTGGAATCACTGATTTAAGGAACCTACCTTGCTCTGATGACTACTGAGTGAACCTAAAGATTTCGCTCTCAGTAGCCTGGAGCAAAGAGGCAAAGTCGCCAACGTCTTCCTCATTTATTCACAGAATAAAGCCCTCTCATGGCAATTAACCACATCTCCATCTTCTTTGGCTGGCTTGCCTTTCAAACTGCTTGTTTTCCTCTTGCTGTATTCATAAAAGGCAGGAAGCTCATCTGCAAAGGAGATTTAAATAGAAAAGATGCTTAGATTTAAACAAGTGTCCCCACATCCAATAGTGACGCATTAAATCACTGGAGTTTCAATAACTCATACAGTATCTCCATGGAGATGTGCACCATATGGAGTTAATTAGTAGAACAACAAAACAATCAATTAGTTCCTTAATTAGTTTTACTAAGAAATGATAACAAACACAAACAATTTATTGAAACAAATACCCAGGCCACAATGATGGTTTAATGGCCTCAGTGAAACTGGCTCCACACTGAGCCCCTCAGTGTTGCTGGGATTGATTTTGGAGATATTCAGGGTAAATGTTTGCTTTGGTCCAGCCAAAATGTTTTATCAGTGTGATCAATTATTTACAGTATTAGAACAGAGAGAGGAGATTGCTGAGAAGTTTTCATTTAAAAACACATGAAAAAAGAGGGGAAAGAAAACCTTAAGTAATAAGGTTGCATCAAGCCAGTATTTAACCTCGAAGAGATGTGGGGGGATTAAAACAACAGGGATTTGCTCCAGTATCATTTGATCCTAGAAATAAATTGACTTTCTGTATCTTGTCCAGATTGATATTTTTGGTATATACATTACTTGGAGAGGGCTGGATCAGGGATGCACAGATCATCCGTTAACTCAGACATATTCAAAACAAAGTAGCATTGGGAAGAGGGATATTGGCAATAAAGTAGTTGGATACAGATCATGGAGGTGAGAATGTACAGGGGGAATTGGCTGGGGCTTTGTGCTGATCTGTATCAAAGGTATTTGTATGAAACTGGGGTTTTTTTGCATGAAGGGAGACATCTCCACACAACACACCTGACTGTATTGATATCAGGAAGGACTCAAGAGCTCTGGAGAATGCATTACCTATGCCACCAAGAACAGTAAATATCAGAATTAGCTCTTTTGCTGCACTCAGAGCTGTGATTAATTGCTTGTTAACAAGATGTTCAAAGTACAACGATTTATCTGGGTTTGATCAGGCAGATTATGGGATATAACATTTTAATAAATTCATTGTGACTATAGATATATGTTAAAATGATAAATAAGCCAAGCTGTTATAGATGTTTTAGATCCAGTAAAGCTATTTTTAGAATGTATTTATGTGATGGACTAACCTATTATTTACCCAGTTGCATTTTTATGAACTAATAATTTTCTTTTAAAATAATTCCCCGACTTTAGAATGGTGTTTTATTACTATCATCTTCCCCATAATTCTTCTTTTCCCAATAAATGGATCTTTTTTGTTTAAAAAAAATAAATAAAATAATCCTATTTTTTTGCAGTTTTGGAGAAGGCTCAGCCCTTGCAGCCAGAGGCTGTGTGGGAATGATGCTCAAGATGCAGATTGTGAGCAGCCATACCCAGAGGGGACACATCTGGCAACGTCCTGTGGGGGAAGCTCCTCTGAACAGCTGGGACATGACAGCAGGGGACCAGCCACTGAAAAGAGCTGGTAGAGAGAAACGCAAGCTCTTGTGGGAGTCACCAAAGCCACTTCAGCCTGGACCACTGAAGGGTGTATGGAGATTTGAGTGTGTCCTACTGGATCAAAGTGGAGCCTCTCTTTAGGAGCTTTGTTCCCCATCTGAGCAGGCTTTTAGGGGGTTTCCAAAGCAGCTTTTTTTCAGGAAATGAGTTCAGGACTGACTCCCAGCCTGGGCAGGAGGAGGTGGCTCTGCTGGTTATGGCTGCTGTCCCTGAAGGGGCTGGTTTAAGAAAAAAAACAATGTCTGCTTTCCAGCTCTCAGCACCTATGGCTTTTTACAGCACCTTCATTTGCTCTGCTCCCATTTTTGGAGGCCATATTAAATAGCAATTCTAACCTTGTGGGTACAGCTTATTATTTTGCCAAGGAGTGGGAATAAAATGTCACTTTCAGGTCTGTGTAAACCAGCTCTCAGTTTTATCCTGCAAGACATCATGAGGGGTTCCAGACACACAACCCCTGTTTCCAACACCCCAGCAGCTCCACTTGGGGGCTGAGGAGCTGAGGAGAAATCACTGCTTGCAGCCAGGCTGGTGGCTAGAATGTAAATGTCTGAACTCCGGAGAAGTGACCTCTGTTAAGTGGTTTAATGCAGTCTGTTGCCAGGAGCTCATGAATTCTGTATAACAGCAAGTAGTTCCATGAGATAGCAACTATCTTACTAATAAAACAACCTCAACATATTTATCACAATAACTCAGACACAGAGAAAGTATAAATATCTTTGATACTGGGAAATGAGCTGGCTGCCTATAGGCATCCTCTTTGCTTTATTGATTTAACCCTTCACAGGTGCCTGTCAGGGATTGGTGCAAACCTGGTGCAGTAGAAGAGCTTTAAAAGGATTAAGTAGTGATGCTGTGTGTCTGCACAACATCCCCAGTTCAGTCAGATTCAGAATGTGTTCCAGGTGTGCCAGCAGACCTGCAGGTTGGATGTGACAATATTGCTCCATCAGCTGCCCCAAATGCAGCTGTTTGTGAATTTGAGGTGCAGCAAACCAGATTTCCTGCACTTTGCAGGGTATTTAGGGGAGGGGGTGAAGGTGAAAGCTCTGCCAGCTGAGGCACTGTGAAGAATTTCAGGGGGCAGGAGGCTGATGCTGTGGTTTGGCTCAAGCCATCAGACCCACAATGTCTGGGATCACCTTGTGCTTTCCAGATCCTGCTGGCCAGAGGGTCTCAGGTGGCTTCTAACTGGTTTGAGGTGCCAAAAGGGGAAAATAATGCTCAGAGCATCTGTGGATGCTGCATGCCTGGATGTGTCCAAGGCCAGGTTGGATGGGCTTGGAACAACCTGGTCTGGTGGGAGGTGTCCCTGCCCATGGCAGGTGTGAGCTTTTAGGTCCCTCCAACCCAAACCATCCTGAGATTCTGTGGCAAGTGACCCCCTGAGAAGGCAGGAATGCCTGGCTGCTCTGAATGGATGTGCTGCTAAACATTTCTCACCAATGACCTTGGTTTTCAGTTCTCTCCATCGCTGCCCAGGACACACCAGGCCCTTTTGGGTGGTTTTAAGGGGTCACAGAGCCAGTGGACACTTGCTGGGCACAGGCACCATTCCCTGCACCTCAGATCAGGTTCTTGTTACCAGCACTGACCCTGTCTGACCTGTGTTATCTTTGTGACCAGAGGCTGCAGTGGGACTGGATGGATTTTAAAGCCCATGGATACAGTCAGGTAGAGCTGATTCCTCCATTACTTAAGGGATTTAGGACAGGCAGACTTAAAAGTTATTATGGACTAGCTAAAATCTCTTGTGAGTGATCAAATCTAAGTGATAAAGGTAGCCATGTTTTGGAGTGATAAAAGCCCAATTTCACAGGCCATCCACACCAGTTTTCTTGAGATAGATAATGTTCCTACCACACACATCTCTCGTTTTTTTTTTTTTTGTGGTTGTTTTGTTTTGGGGTTTGGGTTTGTTTTTTTTTTTTTTTGGGGGGGGGGGAGTTGTTTTGGTTTTTTTGGTTAAGATCTCCCTTCTTTTTAAAATGTAATAAAATGTTGGAGTTGCTGAAGAAGTAGAGCTTTTTACGGTCATTTTACCCCCAGAAAAGGTCTTCTAATATTTCAAGCATTGGCAAAGTTTGGAGAGAAGAAAAAAAAAAGATTTTTGAGAATTTTTTCCTTTGAAATATGGACTGGATAGAGAGAGGAGAAGGTCAGTGCTGCAATGCCTGGAACAGCAGGGGAGGAGAAAAATGTCAGGGCTGCTTTTTATTGTTTTTATGATCCTAGTTAGACCCACTAAAATGTGTCAATTTAAGATATAAACAATTTGGGAGAAAACATGGTAATGTCATTGCCATGTGGGCTGTCCTGCTGAGCCACCCTTCTCCCCACAGCCTCCCTCTGTGGTGCATGCACAGATTGCCTCCAGCGTGGAGGAATCATTCTCAGAGTGCCTGCGGTGCCTGATGCACGGATTTAACTCCTCTGTATTTATTTGTGGTGAGAGAAATGTTTTCAGCTGTGAAATCCCTGTGAAATCGAGATTTCACTGCATGCTGAACTTCATGCCCTCTGGAGAGGCAGGGTCCTGTTCCAGGGGTGCTCTGCAGGCTGGAGGCTCCTCAGGCACAGCCTGTGCTCAGGATGCTGAGGGCACCAATCCTACTGCACATCAGACACTTCTGGACTTCTGGAAGGTGTGGGACACCTGCAGTACACCTTTGCTGAGTGTAGAGGGGTCACAGATTCACAGAACCACAGAATGGTTTGGGTTGGAAGGGGTTTTAAAGCTCACCTCATTCCAACCCCCTGCAATGGAAAGAAACACCTTCCACCAGTCCAGGCTGCTCAGAGCTCCATCCAACCTGGCCTGGCTTCAAAACAAGAAAAATCTCTGTTAACCTCGAATTCATAGGTGAGTAGAATCCCCTGCTGACAGGGAGACACCTCCCAAAATCCCACCTGTGTGCATGATTTCAGAATGACTTCTGTTAACCTTAAAAAACCTTAAAAAACTTTTTTAACCTTAAACTTTATATTAACCCTGTACCCTGGGCTTTGCTGTACCCTGGTCACTGCACACCCCAGAGGGGTGGAAGGGGCAATGCCAGGGAGGACCTGCTGAGATAAGAGGGGGATTAAATCTCTCTCATTTGCCTGTTTTCCACAGCCTGCCCACAGGTGTGCATTTTCTCAGCCACCCTTTCCAAGGCAAAAGCTGTCCCAGGACCCTGCAGCCATGTTCCAAAGGGAAACAGCTTCCTGATAGAGATGGAGCTGTAATTAAAGTGCCTGGTAGGGGATTCCAAATCCACCTGACCTCACCACAACCCACAAGTGGAGGCTTCTGGGTCTCAGAGCTTGTCTCTCCCTTGCCTATTTTTTATTTTTTTCCCAAGGCTCTTAGACTGATGAAACCTCAATTATCTTAAATTCAGGGCTAGGCAAACTGAGACAGCTGTCTGAGGACAGGGCTGCTCTTGCCCATTTACATCAGACATTTTCTCTCTAATCTTTTTAAAATTTTCTAATGTGCACTTTATTTTTTAATGTCCAACTTCTTTTTTTCCTCCACTGGGGCTGCAATCTTCTAAACCACTGACAACAAAAATCCTTTTGCTCTCTCTGGTCCGTGCTGTTTTTCCAGCTCAGGGACATCTGCAAAAAGAAGCAGTCCCACTGCACGCTGATCTCTCTTTGCATAAATACAGTGGTTATAGAAAGGTGTTCATTCCATTTTCCACAACCTGTCATGTTGACTTTATAATGAACCAGTTACTCAGCTCTGGAAAGCAGATGGAAACCCCTGCTGACAGCCCCTGTCAAAGGAATAGGCAGGAGGAAGGAGAAAAGAATTGCTGGATATGAACTCCTGGTACTTACATGGACAGTGGCAGGAACTGAGGAAAGATGCAGGTTTTGAACAGGATTTAAAGGCCTGATCAATCACCACAATGATGGAAATGCTGCCATCAAATAATAATAAAAAGATCTATAACTGGTTTTATACCATGAGTTGTTTTCTTTGCTGGCACGAGCCATGTGAAGGTGGTGTTTTGGAAAGAGAATCAAGCAGCAGGTAATCAGTCTATTTACATACTCTGAACCACAGCAAATGCAAAACCCCTGAGGAAATGGCAGAAAGGAGCATTAGGAAAACTGATTTAATCTCTGGTGTTATTGGCTGCACAAGGCAGGCTGTTTGATGGATATACATTTATATTGCTTCTCTCCTCTCTCACCCAGCATCTGTCATCCTGCCTGACCCTGGGGACAGACAGAGCCCAGGGTGCCCTGCACATCCCACACCTCAGGATCACCAGGCTGGGCCAGTCTGGATTTCTCCATGGTGCTCCCTGGGAGCTGTGCTGGCAGCATGGGCAGCCCTGGCACATCCCCAGTGTGATGCAGTTTCCCAAGAGGAGAACATTCTCTCTATGCCTGGTTATAAAAATCTGGGTGCAACAGGAGGTGGTAGAGCCTCACCTGAGAGTTCTAGTTTCATTTTCTAAGGGATTGAGATGCCTGTGATAGGCCAGGCACCTACCAGACTCCACACAACAATTTCCAAACCTCTTGGCTTGTGTCAAGCAAATTTGGCAAATGGGTCAAGGTCTCAAAAAATTTAAATTCCTGTGGACATCAGGAAAACAGATGGATGGGGGAGAAGAGGAGCCCTAATAATAACCTCAGGCTCTAGGTATTAGCTCAGCTCTTAATAGATATCAGGAATTTTAAAGGGGCATTGAGTCCTAAGACATAAATCCTTAAGTTATCCGGTTTCCTTGGTTCTGCTGCTCAGTGAGCTGCTTCTTTAATCTGGCATTGTTTCTGAAACTTAAAACCCTTAGGAGAGCTTCCAGGCAGTCTCATTCATCCTAAACACACTTTTTTTCCCCCTCCCCCCTGATGATACAGTTAGAGCCAAAATCCCTGGAAAATAAAAACTAAAGAGATGATGACATTTGATGTGATAAATCCTAATGCTAAGTGGCAGAGGCAGCAGCAGCCTTCCTGATGACAATCACTGAGCTCAGCCTGAGCTGACGAGCAGCATTAAGCAGGACAACAGCCAGATGATTGTCTTCTGTAATTTTGTTGAGGAGCACAAACAGGAGGGATCCAAGGGGAGGTGTGTGTGCATCTCTTCCTGTGCTCACTGCTCTGCTGTGATGGGCCCAGGTTCTCTGCTCTGTTATTTGAAGACCAAGGTCAAAGATCAGCACATGCCCAGATGCCAAAAGGCTGATAATGAAGCAAATCCAGCACATCCTGTCCTGCCAAGGTTTGTGTAGCCAGCATCCTTGCCCTCTGCCTTTGACTTTCCAAGGGAATAATCAGTAACTGTTTACAGCTGTAGGCAGCCTTGAAATCCCTGACTGGCCCCCAAGGATGACACTTTCCCCCCTTTTCCCACCATGGCTGTTAGTTACACGTGGAAAAGCCATTGTCAGACTCATGGGGGATTTATTGCTGCAGCTGACAGCAAACCACACTGGAGGATTGGATCCTCTGAAATGCAGGATGGAGGAATCCTACCCTGAAGTTTGAGTCCCACCTTCTAAGCCAAAGTAGCTTTTTTGGACCTGGCCTTTCCTGGCTGCTGTAGAGGAGTGACCAGTGGGTTTCTGTCTCCTGGTGCTGCAGCGCTGGGTGCAAGCACTGAGCTTGTGTTGGGCAGTGAGGTGAGGAGAGGGGCAAAATAGCCCCCAGGAAATTCTAGTTCCATGGTCTGTTCCATGTAATATTTCCCTGCGGATTGTGGGAGCCTCCTATGAAGGAGACGGGAGGGCTGAGAAGGCACTGGAGGACTGGAAGAATCTTGCATGAGCACTAAAGTGGACAATAGGGGTGACCTCAACTTCTATCCCAAATTTCCATCAGCCAGGTGAAGTTAACTCCCTCCAGCACAGCAAAGGGAAGGGACTCGGGGCAGGAGCAGGGCTGTGAGTGGGACCCATGCTCTGGTGGCACATGTTGAAGGGGAAGGGAGGTGGTTCTGGGGTTCTTGCCCACCCCAGCAGGGTGTGGGGTGCTTGTTACTGTGGCTGGGGGCTGACTCAGTTGATGGGTGGATGCTTGGAGTCACTGTGCTTGTCCCAGGGACAGGGACTGAGGTGTGGATGGCTCCCCAGGGCAGGATAGAGGGGGCAGCAGGTCCTGGCAGGATGAGGTGAAACTCTGCCTGCTCTGACATGCAGCTTCTTCCACATCAAACTGTGAGGCAGCAAAGGAAAAGTGTGCCTGGAATAAATATAGCACTGATCCTGGGAGTGCTTCAAAGGAGCCCCAGAGCTGGGTGCCTGGATCCTATAAATAACTCAGGCTTGAATACCTTGCTGCCCCTAAGATGCCTTTTGAAAGTATGAGCCAAAGCCAACAGCCCCTGGAAAAAAAAGTTAGAGGAGAATTCCAGGGGGCAGCTGAAGGAAGGGAAGGACTCTTTTGACTTCTTGGAACGGAAAAAGCATCTGCCAGGACATTAATCCAGGCTGATCAGTTCTCATGGGCTGAGAAGGAGCTGCTGGTGGTGTGCGAAGCTGGTGTGCAGACAAGAGTGTTTTCAAATATTTTTTAAAGAGCCCTGAAGAGAAATGTGATTTTTCTGTGGAACTCCTGAGAGTTTTTCAGTGTGGATTTGTTTGGGTAGATTGTGAGTGAGTGCCCTCGCATGAGCACACCAGAACGACTGTTTAATTGACCCACACCTGGTGTTGATTGTGATGCTTCTGCTTTTTTCACTTCCTAACTCCCTACACTGTATCTCATTTTGATCAGCTTTTGATCAGCTGTACCCCACAGCTTGGCTTTGGCAGGCCCAGTGTAAAGCATAAAGAGTGCTGGAAAAATTGCGTGCAAATCTCCCCACCTTGATGTAACCAAGCATTAAAAAGCAGAGGTATGAGCTGTTCAGCCTGGTTGGGAAGTTTGGATTTGGGTCTGAGAGGGGCAGAGGAGTTGGCTCTGTCTAAAGCTGTATTTTTTGACATCTTCCCTCCGTTCACTGTTGGATGCACAACAATATTTAAGTGAAATAAACTCATTGCTGGCCATTACTGGTGACCGTGGCAGGCAAATGCCTGGCACAGGTGCTGGACTGAGGCATCAAGGCTGAACCCCAGCACAGTTTGCCTACAATTAATTACCTCCCAGGCAGCTAATTGGGCCTTCAAGTGCCTTGGCCATGGTCTGGACTGGTTCTAGTGATGTAAACGCAGAGGATGCTGATTAATTTATTTGTTTCAGTCAGACCTCTGGGTGCCCACCTGAGAATCAAAACCCTTCTCATGTCTAAAATGGGAAGTTCCAATTCAAGATTTGTATTTATGGGGCTCCCAACTGTCTCTGTGTCTGCAGAGGCAGAAAGGATAGATTTACACTTGACATCACCCAGATACGAACAGAAAGGGGGAAAGAAGCACCAGCAACATCTTCAAATGTTGTAAATTCATTTCTTTACTTCCCAGGGCTATAGAGCTAAAATAATCTGGCTTTGAATCTGAACAGAAACTGAAAAGCAGGAGAATTTGGGCAGGGGTGGTGCTCATGCAAGGCATTAGCTGTTAAATTACAGCCTTGCTATGAAAAGCAGTTGTGTCTGTGTGAGTGTGAAGGCAGAGGTTACACTGGGGGAGTGTGGGCAGGAAAACACTTTTGAGTTAAAGCACAGATTTTTCTCAGTCCTTTGGAGACAACTTTTGCAAGAAAACTAGAAATTTTCAAGGCTGGATTCTGCATAAAATTCCAGGATTATGCAGATGAACAAACAAAAGCCCCCACCCAATACCAGAGCTCTGAGTGGGTACCCAAGAACTGAACTCAGCTGCTGAGTTGTTTTCAAACCTGAAGCCTTTCTCTAATCTTTATTAAAGAGATGAAACATCTGGAAGTGTATGTGTGTTTGTGCTTGCAAAGAGATCCTCTGCACCGAGTCTGAGTCTCTTCTGAGTTTGTTAACCAGCTGCAGATTTTAAATCAGGCTTGTGAGGGGAGCTGAGATGTGGGGAAGAACCCACCTGGCAAGACAGACTAGTTTTCTTAAAGCCCTCAAACTTTACTCAGCTGGTGGAAGAACAAACCTCATTTCTTCAGCTGAAATGTTAAAAAGACACAGAGAGAGCAATGAAAGGGAAGAACTGAATGGAGGAAAGCAGGGAAGGAAAGAAAGGATGAAGGATTGCCTCAGTGTGTTTTCAGCTCAGGGCATGGAAGAGCAGGGTTTGTGTCAGTCCAGCACAGTCCTGTGCCCTGGGGTGTCTCCTCAGCACGGGTCATTCACTGCTCACTGTCCCTTGTCTGGATCCACCGTGAGTCTGGTGACCCTAATTCCAACCCCAGAGCTGGGACACAACCTCTCCAAGGGAAATTTGCCACAATATGAGACAGAAATACAGCAGACACAGCAATGTGGGAACCTGTCTGCTGCCAGTTCATCAGCCAAAGCCCCCAGTCCAACTGCTCAGAGAGCAAAGCAGCAGTTCTGTGCTCCTCCCCTGTGTCCCTTCTCACTCTGCCTGTCCTCCTGCCCCAGTGCAGATGGAAACTCTGCTGTTTATTACTCCAAGCATTAAGTTTTCCTTTCGTTGTGACTGTGTTTCTTTTGCCTTATTCATTTTGTTTAAGGCTGACAAAAAGTCCTGTTCTAGTCTGGTGATAGCCTACAGCCATAAGCCAGTGAGTTGAGATTTCCAGAGAGATAAAAAAACAGAGCAGAAGAAAATATGTGAGGAATTGCAATGACAAGGTTTCTGCTGGTAGATTGTGGTACAGAGAAATGAAGTCCCAGGCCAACAGGCTTTGGCAGCTGAGAAATGCTGGAGCTGGCATGGTCTGTCTGGCAGGCAGAGGGGATGAGCTGGTGGGGGAATGGGCTGTGGAAAACACTTGCAGGAGGCTGTACAATAGAAAGAAATCTGAATCTTGAAGCAAACACTGGAGTCAGCCTCGTATGCAGCATAGCTGTGGGTATTATACACACTTTTCTCTCCCTCTTTAACCTGGAGAGCCCTACAATGCAAATAGGGGAAAAATTTTCATCTGCTCTGGGAAATGCACAGGTCCCAAGCAGTTTGCAGAGCACAGAACAAGCTGCTGTAGCTGTTCAAGGGGATTTGCAGGCCCTGCAGAGCAGACTGTGGTGTGGGCTGTGCTCACAGCAGCATCTGTGTGTTTTGCAAACTTGTCTTCGCACGTCTCAGAGAAGTGCAATGCTCTTCCAGGCTCCAGCAAACTGAAGGTCAGGAAAGTTCCCTGTGGGCAGCAGTGATAAAATCCCGCTCTCGCAGACAGGCAGTGCAGGGCAAGATTGGGCTGGAGGGATTAAAACCTCATTTCTGTTCCATCTCTTTCGGCAATCCCATTTCCCTGCTCACAAATCGCCTTTGTTCCCTGCCTGCCCCTGGCATGTGGCATTATCTGAGCACAGAGAGCAGCAGCACTTTGGCAGCCTCTCTCTTGCCTCACTATCCTGCAGAGGGATTTCTCCCCTCTTTGGGATGTGCAACAGAAACAGCTGGATCACAGCTCAGGTGCACACAGAGCTGGTCAATGCAATCCTTCATCCACATCCACCTTCATCCTCAGGGCACAGCATTTCCTCTCTTGCTCTATGGCTTAGAGGTGGAAGTGCAGCCTCTGAGCAGGATTGAAGTTATTTTTCCCCTCTGTGGAATTTGTGCTTTTCGTGGAGGTTGTCAGGGAGAAGAACCAGAACAAGGGTTGTTGATGCAGACAAAAAGTGCAACTGATTTTAAGCTGACCCAGAAACCTGTGTCTCCCAGAATCTTTTCTTATAAATGCCTCAGGCCTTGTGGCCAAGCCAAAGGAGCCTCAGCCTGGCATCAAACTGAGCTCACAGCTCCTGATATGCAGCAAATCCTCCTGGTGACCAGTCTCAGCCTCTGTGTTTCTCCTGCCCGTGAGAAGCAACCACGGCTGCGTCTCCTCCTCAGCTGTGTGTGGTGTATTTTGGGCACCAGGAGCTATTTGTGAAGAGCAGTGGCTGTAATAAACACACTGCCACGTCGATGATTTGTTGAAGACCCACCAGCACCCAATTATGTAAATCCGATTATCTGTCGAGGAGGCTTTGCTGAAACAGCTTGTAGTTGTAACACTTTTTTTTTTTTTTTTTTAAATTGGGAAAATTTAGTTGAAAACAACTTTTTAGTCTTAAGCATCACACTGCCAGAGTGGAATAGAGCTGGCTCACTGGCATGTGGCTCTGGAGAGTGAGTTTTTTTTCTTCTTTTTTTTTCTTTTTTTTTTTTTTAGTGATAATACCTTTATCTCTTTCCCTTCGCACACAGTCTGTGGCTGGTGGGGGGCTGTTGATCCACACCTTGATGCTGTGGCACATTGGAATGTAGAAATATCACCCCACTGCTGACAATAGGCTCGAGCAGCACTCCTGGAGTGGTTCTTTGGCACAGATAAACCTGCTCTGCTGCTGTTACAAGGGTTTTGCAGTATTGACAGAGAGGGAAGTTCTATATTGCCACAGGTAAACTGATGGGGACCCTCATTTGTGCTCACTGTGGTGGCTGGATGTGCTGAGCTGTTTACTGTGGAGCACAGCAGTAAAGCCAAAGAGCACAGAAATCGTTTTAATTACAAAATAATAATCACAGTAAAAACATATTTAGGGAAAATTAAAGCCCTTCTGCTGCAAAATTCCTAGCTTTGGGCAATGCCAGAGAGCTGTGCAGGTGTGGAAATAAAGAATTGGTTTCTCAGTGAGCATGTAGGGGAACATGGCATCCACAGGCCTTTGAAAGCTGGGGGGATCTTCACCCCACCTCTAAACTAGAGATGAACCAGCGTGAGCTCATCTCCCCATTTCCCAACTGCACAGCTGCTGAGCAGATCCCAACCAAGCTCTCTTGTGCTTCAGCCTCAGGTAGGACCTTTCACCCAGACTCTGCCAGAGGCATAATCTGACTGCAGGAGGTATTTTGTATTTTGGAGAATGAAGGGCACTGAGGGGTGTGGAGAGGGAGGAAATTGAGCCTGCATGCTCTCACCCCTAAAGCACCACCTCATGCAGGAATGGCCTGAGGTTTGAGGAGGAGGTGACACATCCCCAGCTCTCCATGGAGATGTGCCAGCATCCCACCAGGAGAAATCCCTAAGCCCACTTAGCAGGCAGTGCCAGGGAGCCAGGAGCCAGCCCAGGCCACATGCACAGACCCTGCCAAAGAGGCTGTGTTTTTGTGGGCAGATGTAGCCTAAACTGGCTAGCTGGATGCTTGGCTTTCAGGAATTTATCCTCACAGACCCTTGCTAACACGCAGGGGGGTGTGCACGTGAGATAAGGCTGGTGGCCAATTTTACAAGAGTGCTTTATTTTATTTGACTCTTCCCGAGTAGAGGGAAGGTGTTAGACATCCTCCCTGTTCCTGCTAGCTGTTTCTCGGGAAACCTGTGAGCTGTGCTGACAGCCAGCCCCCAGCACCCAGCACGCTTGGGCACAAGGCACTGGGTTATTGCAGCCCAGGGAGGCTGTCCCTGCTGCCACCCAGCCATCAGCGCTGTTATTATGTTAATGCCAGGGAAATGGTCTGCAGCCCTTCCCCAGCCTCCCAGGTCCCTTTCTGCGATGATTTACATCCTGTGAGGGGGGGAAAACAGAGAGAGTTTGTTGTTGGCGAGCGTCAACAGCAGAGTTTCAGCCAACGAGGTAGAGAACAGAGGATCGGATTGATTAACGAGTGGCAAAGGGACAAAGATAACGGCAAGCAGAGGGAACCTGAAGTCACTCGGCTTGTTCCGGGATGGCTGAGCGGTACCCTAGGCTGCTAGAGCTGCTGCTGGGATGTGCTCACCACTCTTGCCTAATTAGCAGCTCTGCTGATGCCCATCCCTCCATCCCCCTGTCCATCCATCCCTGCACCCTGCATCCCTCCATCCATCCCTCCATCTATCCCTCCATCCCTCCACCCCTCCATCCCTCCATCCATCCATCCATCCATCCATCCATCCATCCATCCATCCATCCATCCCGCCATCCCTCCATCCCTCTCTCTGGAGCTTGGCATGATCAGAGGCAGGAGCCGCTCATTCCAAAGCGTCACGAGGACAGAGAGAGACAGAGAGGCACAGAGAGGGCTGCATTAGCTGCCAGCAGCTCCATCTCACCCATTTAACCAGGAACCCTCCCCTGTTCATGCAAGGGCAGGGAAGGGATGTGGGATAACCCTGGGAGAGCTGCCAGGACCCCCAAGGAGCAGGCAGCATGTCCTGCCTGTCTCAAAAAGCCATTTTCTGTTACTGCTGCTGGTAGCAGGAGCTGGACTTGGCTTCCTCAGCTCTCTCCTCTGCTCCTCACTCTGTGGTAAATCTTTCCAGCTGTCCCATCCTGCTCACCTGGTCGTGCCTGCTCTGGGATGAGACCTGCTGCTCTCTCCCAATCCCTGTCAGGAACTCATCTGTGAGACTTGCTCAAGATTTTTTAGAGTATTTTAAAAGACAATAACAGACACAGCCTTTCTATTAAAAATAATAAAGAAGTGTATTTTTCATAAAAATAACATCTTTTCCTAAAATATTCAGTCTCTTCCTCAACCCCTTAAATTGTAAACATTTTCCAAATGCACACTGACATATTTGGTTTATTAGCACCTGTGTTTGCAGTAAATGTTTTCATTAAAACATTGCACCATAAGTTTCTGAGGGAAAAAAAAAGGCAGAGTAAAAAATGAGCTTATTTTTAACCTTTCAGGATGAAAACAGTTTGGAATTGTTGTGTGAAATTAATTTCGGGATTTTTAATCAGCTTTAACCAGGTGGAGGAGGCAACAGAAGCAACTGAGGGACACCAGAAAATGGCAATAGAATTGTCAGCCTGGATCAGACTGCGGCTACCAGCTTGTGGCTGTGGCTAATGCCAGATGTTTCTAAAGAAGATGTAGGCACAACACAACCAACATCACAGAATCACAGAATATCTTTGGCTGGAAGGGACCCAGTGCAGGATAATCTATCTCCCCCCAGCTCCCTCTGATTCTCTTATCCACACTGTTTTCTAGGAGAAAATTGTGTGAAGTCTGTTCCAGCGGTTTGCAGCCTTTACTGCTCTAATTTCAGGCATTCTCCTTATCCAAGTGAGTGGCCAGCCCCCCAGCAAACCTGTTTAATTCTTACTCTCAGAGCTTTCCACTGGCAGTGAAAACAGGCAGGGAAGAAGTAGCCCCTTTTATCAGTTTGGAATTTTCTACTTCTTAAAATCCCATCAGCTGCCTCTTTGCTCTCCTGTCATGAGCAGAGCTCCCAGCCCACCCACACCAGCCTGGCCCTCATTTCTGACAATCTCCCCAAGTTCCTTTTGTATTTGTCCCTGCACAGAATAGAGCCTTTTCTCCATGTGGGACTTTCCTCACAAGCCTTTAAGGACCTGCAGTTTTTCAGTGTTCTTTCACAGATCCAGAGGTTCAAACCATGGGTGCTGCACAGGAATGTCTGTTGAAATCCTTCTGCATCAGCTTCCAGGGCCTTGTTCCCTGGGCTGTTTGTTTGTTCTTCATCCTGAGTGAAGAGCTGAGGTCTCACGCTGCATGTTTGCAGTGATTCTCCTCTGAGAGATCACAGCCCCTTCTCCTTATCCATGGACCTGAGCCTCTCTGCAGCGCAGGTGAGGGAGATTTTCTGCCTCAGTGGTACAAGTTTCCATGAGTGGTGTGACTGGAGGCAAAGACGCTCTTTGACATTCATTCCCTGCAGGCTCATACCCAAAAAAAGACATTGCGGTCCTGCCTGAGACAGCCCAGTTAAACACCACCGAGGCTTCTGAGCCAGATGAACTCCTTGGTGCAGTTTCTGCTGGAGCAGCCTCTCAGCAGTGCTTTCACCAGCAGGAAGGGTTCAGAGCTGTGCTGTTTACTCTCCAGGCTGCTGAGGGCTGGAAGTGAAGAAGGGGAAGATACCAGGCAGATCAAAGTATGTGGAACAGATTAATGACAGTTTTGAATAAGAAAGATCTTTAAAGAACAGAGTAAATATTGGGGAATATGTGGAAAGAGTTCTAAAAGAGATAAAGCAGGCACTTTAATAAACTAGAAAAGGAATAAAATCAATGATGGCTGGGTTACAAATAACACAGCAGAGTCACTGAACTCTTTGCAAACTAGCCCTTTGCGGAAAAGCACAAAAAACCCTGGGACAAACAATTAGGAAGCATGAAGACCTTGTCAATAGAACTGTTGATAAGGAACAGATAAAATGGATACTTAAATTAAATACAGCGGAGTTCCTTTTTTACTGATCATTCCTCCTAGTGCTCATCCAGCTCTCCGGATCAAGCCTTCCTTTCAGCAGCCAGCTCCCATTTGTGTTGATGTTTGCTCTTTGCTCAGTCTGCTCCGCAGGGCTTTTTGGTCAGGACGATTAGACTGAAAAGTTGTTTCTCTGATTTTCTTTGATGTTTTCGAAGGTGTAAAAACCCTCGTGCTCTTGAAGGTCCATAAATCTCTGAGCCAGTTTAATGAAGTATTGGCTCAAGCCATTTATAATTTTGCTTACCTATCTTAGCATTAGAATGCCCTGCAGAACTCACCTCATTCTCCCAAGATGGAGATTCTGGTTTTACACATGTCTGATCTGGAAAGCTTAGGATTTTATGGGTGTCATGTGGTAAGAGCTCAGTCTTAATAATCATCACCTGCTGAAGTCAACAGGAGGGTTTGCACTGGAGGAAATGGCAGGCAGCTTGGCCTCTACAGAATTAATTTTTAAGATAAATATTTATAACAGTGTTCCCCTTTTACGGGCACAACAGAACCTCTAGATGTGCAAAACTCTGGAGATACGGTTTACTGACTTGGCCAAAATGTGCAGAATCACCAGGATGCTATCAGAGAAACTGGGAGACTTTTTTTGGATTTCTTTTGGCTGGATGATTTGTAATTTTTCACTTCTGATATGTTTAGGTCCCATGGGTGGTACTGCCCTTAAAAGGAGGGAACAAGAGAGACTGGCAATTACTCTTGAGTCTACTCATCTTCTGCTTCAACAGATGGGCAGGGGAACTGCTGAAGCCTCAGCCCTGCCATGATCTCTTATGTGATTGTAGGCAAAGTCCCATCAGATTTTTAGGTGTGCAAAGCAGCACTTGGTTACTCAGGAGAGGGGTCCAAAGCCATGTGAGGAGAAGGGCAAGCTCTTCCTGGAAATCAGCATGGGAGGAGACAACTTTCTTTAAGTTTCTGTGAGAAATGGGAGTTGCAGCCACAGGTAACTTTCCAAAGCTCTATGAGTCTCAAGCTGTGCCAGGGGAAATATAAATTGGATATTAGGAAAAAGCTTTTCATGGGAAGAATAATAAAGTACTGGAATGATCTGCCCAGGGAGGTGGTGGAGTCACCATCCCCGGATGTGTTTAAAGAAAGCCTGGATATAGCACTCGGTGCCACCGTTTAGGTGAGGTGTTGGGGCTGGGTCGGACTTGATGATCTTGGAGGTCTCTTTCAACCTGGTGATTCTGCGATTCTGTGATTCTGGATGTTGGGAGCAATGGAAAGTGGCCAGCAGGCAGCAGAGGAAGGGCAGGAACAGCAGACAGCGAGCAGGGCTGCAAACCCTGCCCAGCACAGTGCCCAGAGATCGATACTGCACATCAATCTCAATGACTCAGTGGGAGAGGTGTAAATCAGGTGTTAATTCCGCCTGCAGATTATCCTCCAGGGGAGTGACTGCAAACACCGCAGACAATGAAATAACCCAAACGTCCCCAGTGCTCAGCAGTGGGGTTAATGAGGAGCTGGAAGCCCCCCTGTAGTGACCGGATTTCCTCCCATAGCCTGATTTTCTTTCGTGCTGGTGTGAATCACAAGAGAAGTGAATTGGGTTCTGGGACAATAACAGGCTTGTTACAGACCTGCATAAACTTATTAAATTCTACCTGATAAAACTATTTACCATTAGTTTCTGGCCTGGGTTTAAATGAACAAAGAATAAACACGGCGCACTCCGGATGAAAAACATAAAACAGAAGAGGGCCCCATTCAAGCTTCTGTATTTTCCACTTCCACTACGGAATAGTTCTCAAATGAAGGCAAGAACAGGCACTGAGCTGTGGGTGGTTTCCAACAATGAATCACAAACAAGGATGGAAAAATAATAAAACAAGAGTAACCACTCCCTCCCTCTTCCCTTATGGTGAACGTGGACCACATTGTAATCAGATTCCCACCTAAAAAATATTTCTCGAAATCGGTATTAAATATTTCATTGTTTATTAATAGCAAGGAATTTCAACAAGAAATAGTGCCTGTGATTTGTTAGCAATATTTATCTACTTGTTCCTACAGAGCAAATCTAAGAGATATTTCAGTCTTCCTTATAATGGTGATGCTAGAGATATAAAGTGCATTATTAGAAAAAAATGCATAATAGCAATACAAAAAGGGCTGATTATTAATAAAACACTGTCAGATTAACTAACAGTAAAGAAAAGCCTATCTAGTAAGTGCTTGAGAGATAATTCTTTATTCCAAAGTGGTTTTAGAGTTATGCACTAATAAAAAATTGCTTTAAACTTTCTATGCAATTAAAACAGAATAGTTTTTTTCGGTTTTCCTTTTTAAATGGCTGGTAAAAATTCAAGCTAAAAGTGAGCACTGAATAATAGCAGTGTTGAAATCGCATTATGGGCAAGATCACATTTCAAAGCAAGGGTGCTTTTCATGTTTTCAAGTGGCAAATGGCATCGGATTCTGCAGGGTTTCATTGGCTGAGCAGCTCTTTATTCAAGTGCTGAAAATTTCACGTGCTGGTTGAGGTCTGGTCCAGAGCACAGCGAGGGCAGAGGGGGTTTCCCCACAGCTGCCACAGGGACAGGAATTGATTTCAAGGCACAGCAAAACAGGTGTGGGTGTAATTAGAGAAAAATAAAATCTGCAGCAATCACTGCCTCAGAAGAGAAGCCCGAAGAGCTGATTTGGTCATAAATGTGCTCCTAGTAGATCCAAACAAAAACCCAACCCAGGACACCTCAGTGTTGTTATAAATGCATATTATAAAATCGGCTTTTCACAAATATTAAGATGAATGTTATGTTTATAATGTTAAAATAACTCTGCTTTTATTTCTGCTATTAAAAAAACTTAGAGTAGCAATAGTAGCTAATATAGTTATGCAGGAACTGTCTGTTTACTCAAAATAACAGCTACTAAACAGATAATGAAGACCCTATTACTAATATGCCAATTATCAGCATCTGCTGTGTGAAGAAAGAATAGACCAAAGCCTAAACTAGCAGTCATAAAGACAACAGACTAAAACCACAGCCAAAGTACACACATACTCTGAAAAGGCAGACCCAAGGAAGAGCCATACTAAACAGTTCCTAGAATATAGAAATTAATTTGTAGAAAAGTAGAAATATGCTTAATAGTCTGTAAATATACAATGAGCTGATGAAATAAAAAGATATTTAAAGAATGTGCCCGAAGATGGTAAAAGTGCTCTTAGCTAAATGCCAAGTACCCAGCTGATTAACCCTTTACTTTACTTCTGTTTCCTATTATATTTTTCAATTTTACAAAAAAAAAAAACAAACTAATTTTTCACAGCGTAGTGAAGAAATGGAAGACAGACAGAAGAAATGTTAAAAGTAATGGTTTGAAAGATAAGGGAAGGGAAGAAATCTGAACCCCCACAGTTCACAACGTGGATACCCCAAATCAAACCCTTTAAACTCACACTAGTATCCTGAAGCATCCATGTGGACAAATGTTGACTCTTCCTGTGAATGCAGGTGTATGTGCACAGGTAACTGTAGTTGTACTACACAAGAAAAATGAAGCTTATACCTGTATGGTCCCTCAGTGAAATAACAGCCAACCCACACAGGGAAAAGTGCAAAGCACATCCTTGTTCTGGGCTGCAACCAGAAGTTACAACAATTTGAATAATAATATCAAATATAAAAAGAATAAATTGTGAGCCAAAGGTTTGGGACAGTTGGAATAACTATAATAAATCATGTTGGGCTATAATCGAATGAAGGAAACCTGGAGATGTTTATTGGCAAACATTTTCCATGGGGGCACTTTTCTGCATGAAGGAGCTGATGGGAGGAAACCTGGATTTGGTGGTTGACATCAGTGAAAGTGGAGGGTGTAAAACTGGGGACAATTTCCCTGCCAGAGCAAGAGGATGACCAGGTGAGCAGCGATCCAGTATAAAAGAGGAGGGAACTTGCTTTTTTCAAATTCCCACCCATGCCAGGGTGCTGGAAAATTTGGAAAAAGTTTCTTGGTACTAGCAGTAAAGAATTTTCACACACAAGCTGTCAGTTCTCCTGACTGGTTTGTTCTTCTTAGAGTTTGTAGAGTAAAAAGTTCCCCCAAATCAAGAGACTCTCTCTTCCTACCCCCATCAAAACCAGCCACCAGGACCCCACAATGTTTATAGGCTGATTGGTCTTTTTCATTTGAGGGAGTATATAGCTTTTTAAAGGTATTTAATTGGTTCTCTTGTGGCATTCCTGGTTTATGAACCACCTCAGAAAACCGATCTTAGATTTAAAAAAGGTTTTTATTATAGATATATCCTACCGCAGGTTCAACCCTTTTTCTTAAAAACACACATCAGATGTTTATAGGTCTCACATTCCTTCTCAAAACATGGTCCTGTTACATCACAAACATCCAAGCTTGGGACAAAAATTGTCACTAGACCCTGTGGCAAGGGACATATCCTGTCCTTTGCCCTGTGGCAGGAGAATGGGGGCATTTTCCACACTGAGAGATGAGGAAATTTTGAAAACCCTCTCAGCCCTTACCACAATTGTTCCCTTTGACAGTTCCAGAAAAAGAATCTTGACTGCAACTTGATTTGGGAACTTCTTTAGGCACAATCCCAGGAGATCCAGTAACAATGGACTGCAAAAATTGGAGGAAAAATAAAACGTTTGGGCAGGTAGAGGAGGATGGGAGTGGAGAGAGGAGTCTCTGTTTTGCCTGATATTCTGTATTTCTTGATGCTGGAGTTCCAGCAAGCAGGTATTAATAATAAATAAAAAGAATGATGACTGTTATCAACACTGACCCTTTCCCTCTTTCAAGTATATTTCAAGTTCTTTTTATTGATTATACACAAACTTCCTCACATGCAGGCTGGGCTGTGCTGCCTTCCAAGGAAATCTGTGGCTTGAGCAACCCAGGCCAGGAACTGCCCACTTACCCCCACTCTCTACTCTCATTTCTAAGAAATAGGAAAAAAAAATCTCCTTTGAGACTGTGGGAAAGATGGCACCAAAAATGCTTGGGTTTGTCTTTCAATTTGCTGGTTCACTACGGGGCTTTTGATCTCATTTTAACATGAGATAAATCACCTTGAACAGCACTTTCATGATGCTGTTCCTGCAGCAAATGTGAGCCCATCATCTTTGTGCCTGGCTCAGGGACCTGGCCATGAGACTTAGAACTAATGGTTAATAACCAGATTATCCCTGCCAGAGAGAAGGCAAACATCTTTTATTGCATATTCCACTATTCTGCACCACATGCAGGCACCATCCCTGTCCTTTTATGTATAATTTTAAATTAGCCAGAATATCTAATGAAAGAATGTTGAAGGTCCAAGCCATCTCCTGAGGTGGTAGTACAAAGCCATGGTGTTTTGCTTTTCCTCTGGCTCTGATCTCAGGGGGTAAGAGGATGGCATGGAGCCCACTTCATTATTAATATGAATGAAATGTCAAGAAAAGTGCAAGACTGAGAAGATGTAAGGAAGTTTTTTGGTGTGATCTGCTCTCTTGCCCTCAAGAGCAAGGGTAAAGTAAGTTGATAGATTTTTGAGTGTTGGGTGGTAAAATGAATCTCATTTCTCAAGCCATGAACTTTGAAAATGAACTTCCTAAACATCACAGAGCAGAAAAAACTGAAGGTTTGATTATTTTATAGCCCTGTTGAATGGATACTTGCAAATGGAGGGGAAAGGTGGGTGTGTGACAAGAAAAAACAGAGTACAGCACCACACGCCCCAAATATTTGCAGTTGCTCCTCATATGGTGTTTAATATTTGGCACAGAGAGTTTTCCAGGGGCACCAGTTTGTTTTGGAGGTTTTGCAAGAATGGGATGGGAGCATTGTGAGATGTTCCTCGAGTCTTTATTGCAACATCAGCCTCATAACAGGTTGAGACAACTGAAAGATGGCAACAGCTCAGGTCTGCCAGCAGCAGCCGAAGATTTCTTTGTTACAGGGCATTTTAAAAACGTTCCAGCCAATAGCAGATTGCTAAAGCTTACAGACAATTGTTCCACCAATCACTGGAAGCACAGGGACACCTGCTTCAAACAATGCTTGCTTGTATGGTTGCTATTAACAATACACAATACTCTGATTAAGTTTAAAACCTTCTACTATCCTCTGGGCATATTTTTCTGCAGTCTTAATGTCTATCTTAGACAAACCTAAAACTTAAACTATTGTTTCATGTCCTTGCTTGCTGTACTATTGTGACTTTTCCTACGTTCAAGCTTTGCAGCTGCAACTAATTCTGAATTCTTCTGCTCTTTCTGTTAGTGGAGCCTGCTTTCACAGCTTCCTAGAAGTCTGCTTACTTTTAGTATCTCCCATACCTACAGCCAAAACTCTGTCTGTGTTTGTGTGTGGATTCTGGGATGAAGAGAGCAGCCTTGCATTGCTCCCAGGCAAGGTTTTCTGTCCCCTCAGGTTGGGTGTGTGTCTCTATCAGAGGCGTGGAGCAGTGGATGTGTCACACCTTGTAACACAGGGGCTATTTTTGGGATGAAATACCGTGCTCTGCCCTGAACCCTTCCCAACCAGGAACCTATTGCTGAGCTAAGCTCCTGTGGCATCAGGGACAGGCACAACACAGCCCTGACTGTGTGTTCAGAGAAATCCAATATCACACAATTTATATCTGCAAAATTCATCTTGTATTCTTCCCCCTCAGATGCCTTCCCATATTTCAGGCCTGTGGAATCGATGGAACAGAGGGGCAGTTTGTTGCAGCACCCTGTAGGATGATATTAAATTCTTGCTTTATTGCTAATATCAGCAACTTCTTTAGACTGAGACAAGGAAAAAACGATGGAAAGGGAGAAAGGAAGAGTATGGGAGATAGACAGGAGCTACAAGACGTGTTGCTTATTTTGCTGAAGTTTGAACTAGGGAAAAAGGGACAGCACAGTTCCACAGAGCTTAGGAACAGATTATGTCCCCATTCTTCAGCTCTGCAGCAATCCTTTAACAACCATAACTAGACTTTTAGTGGAAATAAATTAATTATCTTGTGCCAGGGCAGCGTCCTGTATGGCTCTTAGAAGCTCTTTGAGCAGGAACCAAGTGATGCCTGACCCCTGCTTTGCCACTCTCACACTGTCCCACCTCTGCAATCTGCTGTCTGTCCCCTCATTGGTGCAGAACAAGATTCCAGCACCCTTCTATGGCCATCACAACAATTTGGGCCCATTTTTGCTGTGCCCAGATGCTATTTCCAGGATTCATGGATGTTCTCCATAGCCCTCTCAGCTGTGGTTCCCACAGGACTCTGATGAGAGAAGGGCACCTGGCCCCACTCTCCACATCTGAATGGTTCCACTGCAAATCAGGGAGATCCCTGATGGGGTAAAGGATGCTCTTGGCAGCTTGGACAGGGCACCAAAGTCCCTTTAAACCCAGCAGCCTCAGCCCTGCTAAAGAGCTGGCCCAGCACCAGTGAGACTTGGTCCCCAAGCATGTGAAGATTTTCCATGGTCCCTCTGCCCAGGGCTTGACAGCATTTCCCTGCTGTGACACCTTAGTGAATGTGAGGGTTCAGTGCAGGGGTGCCAGGTGCTCAAGAAGCAAAATCTGATCAAAAGCTGCAATTTCTCAGCAGCTCTGCCTGGACCTGGGACTAGCCCAGCACCCCCAATACCCACCCAGTCCATTCTGAAATGAGTCTGAAATGAGTTATTCTGCAGAACTTTAATCTTAAGGTGTAGGCTTGAGTTGGCAATTAACACCTGGAATTAATTAATCCCTGGTGCAGGCAGGAATATATCCTAACACACAGAGTGTCTCCCTTTTACATCCATGATGAATTTGACCCACCAAACCAGCCCTTCTGGGCTCTCTGTGATCTCACCAATTTGCAGCACAGAGGTTTATTATGCCAAAGGTGTCCAGTTTGCTTCCACATCTCTTGCATGACAATCAGAGTAATTTTGTGTGGAAGGCTTCCTCAGAGAGGGCATCAGATGTGGGCTGGATGACATGGACACAAACTTCATTAGATATAGAACTAATATTAAGCATGATGATAAAACCCAGGGTTTATTTTAATTGCTCTTTGAGCCCTAAGAAATAATTTTTTCCCTGGGTTAGAACCACAATAATATTTCATTACCACTGCTTACCCTAAAAAATGGATTTCCTTTCCCTTCTCAGTTGGTGATTTGTTTTGCATTAATGCCTTTCATAACTCATACGTTTTGCCATTAAAAATTAATGCTTGGTGCTGACATAAACAAATGAAATTTGTATTATTAATGTTTTACATAGGTAAGACTTTGTAATAACAGATTCATCATAACAGACTGTTTTAATTAAAAGACTTGCTCATTCCCTGAACTGATTTCAGACATAATTTTGGGCATTGGGAAGAAAGTCTGGTACAACTGCCTGGAGAGGAGTGATCAATAAGATCTTACAAGCCATTTTTAAAGTTTGCACCTGAGCTCAGCCAAGGGATCTGCTGTCTGGGGTGTATTCTGTGAGAATAGCAAGTGGGAAAAGCACCAGGGATGGCTTGTGGTGCAACCTCTCTCCAGCTTGGTTTCTACCCAGGGTCCAGCAGAGGGTTTTGATGCATGGGGGGCATTGAAGGTAAATAAAACACCAAAGTGGTGGGGCCACACTGAGGATTGGGCTCCTCTCTGTCTGGAGAACCATGTGGCTCTCAGGGTGAATTCCCATGGAAAGTCAGCAGGAAATTCCCTTTGGGTGTGTGGGTCTAACTTTGGAGAGATGAGGGTGAACTGGTGTGGGACAAAGCTCCTGCTGCCCTCCACAGCCCAGCTAAAGCCACACTCTCCACTGCTTCACTACAAAACTGGACATTAGGAAAGAGAAGGAGAAGCAACCAGCTCAGGAATAACCTGCTTCCATTTAGTTTCCTCTAACAGAACAGTGCACACATGAAGCTCATGTCAATTATGCCAAGCAAATTTTTCTTGAAAATTTCTCATTAAAAATTTGCTTGTGGTTCTGAGGTTAATAGTTAATAGTGTTGACTGTCCAAAAGGAGAAACCTGCTTGGCTGTGAGGCTGCAGGTGATGTCTCCATAAGGGGGGTCTATGATGTATTCCCAGGCAAAAGAAGTTCGGGCTGAGAATAACTCACAGCAAACTCCATCACAAAGCAGTGGTAATTGTGCCACAAGACAGGGCTACAGTCTTACAAAACCCAGCAAGAGAAATTCAGACACGTTAAGGCCTGGAGATGGATGGGTGGGGAAGGGAGTGAGAACAGGAGCACACTCCCTTTCAGACCTGGGAGCAGAGGCACAAAGCCCGCTAATGACAGGGAACAGGGTGATGGGAAAACATCAAGGGGGGGAAATTTCTAAAGCCCAATGCACTTGCCTCTTCCCCTGTTGAAGTCAATGGAAATGTTCAGTTCAGTTTTTCTGTACCAGTGAGTTCAAGGGGAGCTGAATTAAGCCAGGCCGCTTTTAAGTCACCCACCCTCCATAACTGTAAAGAACAATTGGAAAAGTGAAGAGCTAAGAATTGAAACCATTGTAAAAGAGCTGGCCTTAGAAAATGGTTCTGGGGAGCCAGGAGGGCTAAAAAGAGAAAGATGATAAGAAACTATCTGTATTGGACATCAGGAGCTTATAAAAGGCAGCGGGATGTAAAATGGCATCACTCTGGAAAGGACACAAAAGCAATGAGGGGAAGAGCAGAGCTATCTGAGAGGCTCATTAATGGGCAAGATGACTTGGGCTGTTAGCTTAAATCCCCCCTCTCCACCCCTTCAGCTCCCACTGTGAGTAGTGTAGCCCCACATACCCCACGGGACAAGGAGCCAGACAAAAAAATCACATTGCAGAATGGAAAGGGAGGTTTGTGTGTGTGTGACATGGGACAGGATTGTGTGCAAAACAGGCCTGCATTTATCCCTGGCACTCTCTTGTGTTGGCATCAAGACATTTGTGTTGCCCTTTGAGAGATATGCACTGGAGAGATTTTCACATTGCAAGGGGCAACTTCCACTCAAAGAAGGTTAAATGTATTTTTTGCACCTTTGACAAGCATGTTGCAGCTCTGCATCTGCGTGTCCTGCATGAGATTGCAGCCATTTCTGCAGTATCTGTGCTGCTGAACCTATCTAATTAGAGGGAATTGGACTGAGGATGCTTAGCTGTTATTGTCTCTGTGCACATTGTCCAGGAGCACCCAGGAGTGCTGTACTGGACACGGGAGCTCTGTGCCTTCAGATGAA
>VZSR01000598.1:6393123-6408297 GCA_013398615.1 Brachypodius melanocephalos
AAAAAAAAAAAAAAAAAAAAAAAAAGGGAGGGGGGAAGAAAAAAAAAGAATAAAAAGGCATATATACCCAGCTCAGTGCAAAAGGCATTGTGGAGCACTTCTGCCCAAGGAGGATAAGGAAAGCTTGCATTTCCTGGCATGATTGCTCCCAGATTTCAGGAGAAACCTGGAAACAAGCTCTCCAAGGGGCATTGCTGGTCCCCAGGAGGAGCCCAGGTGCCCTCACTGTGGAAGAGCTCCTGGCAGGAATGGGAGCAGCTTTGTTGAACAGGGCTGTGCCGAGACAGAATGAAAGTTCATTTTCCTGACTTTGCATCAGTGATTAATCAGAAATTAGTTTTACATAAGCCTGAGCATAAAGTTTTAGCTCCTGCAGGTTCTTCCAGCAGTTACAGCAAGACCTCTGTCAGCAGCTTCAGAACTGACGTGCTGTAAAAGGAGAGGAACACTGTATTTAATTGATAAATACTCATTTGTTACCCCTGCTGTTGCTCACTCAGTCAGCTCTCACCTTTCATTCTCTTCTCCTCTTGTGTTTGGAGAAGACAAATAAAGGAAGGAAGAAAGCAGGATTTTACTGAGAAAGTAGAGATGAAGAGGAACTTTCTCTCCTGATGAACAGGACAAAACTGGTTTGTGGAATAATGCAATCAACTGAGCACTTTCTCAAACCTGGGTGTGTTCCCGGAATTTCAATTAAATTGCAGGATCTCTGGGGCACGGTCGAGCCTTTCTACTCATTTCCCTTTAAGTTCTTTAATGTGACAGAATGTTGATCCTCAGTTATTTCTCTCAGGTGCTCTTGTGGTAAAAATAAAACAATAAAGAACATTACAGCTGTCCTGGACAGCTCAGGCAATGGAAGGACAAACCTCTGCTCACCAGGAAAAGCATCCACTGCTTAGGCTGGAGGATTCTCTGGTCTCCATTGAGTTTTTTGAGGGATCATCATCCATTTTTTGAGGTCTGTCCCTCTGCTGTGGATTGCAGTGGGCTGTTCAGAGCAAGAGATCAGCCCTGTGTGCCATCAGTCACTGTCTGGAGATTGTTCTTCTCTCTCTTCCCTTGCTGCTTGCCAGGGATTGTCCCACCTTTCCTAGATTCCAGCCAGCTTTGTGAATCCCTCTGAGACTCCCCTTCTCTTCCTGCTTGGGATTGTGAACATCCCACCCTGGTCAGGCATTTTAATCTCTAAATATCTTCCCTCTCTGGTGAAGAAAGTCTGGGGGTTTTTAAGAGCTTTCCTTCCATAAAGTTGTGATGATTCCAGGACAGATTCCTAAGAGAGGTTCCCTTGACTTCAGGGGGTAGCATTTTGCAGCATCCATCTCAGTCCCTGCAGTATTTTTTTTTAAATTCAGCCTTTCTCGTGGCCACATCCCAGGGTGCAGAGCCCTTGGATCAGCTCAGAGCTTTAGCAAGTCACAGCTGAACACATGGCAGTAAATAATCTTCATTAAAAAGTCTCCTCTTTTAGTGTTTCTGAACCCAGCACTGCATGGATGTAGGATGCAAAGTACACCTGGAAAGTTTAGAGGACAGGCTTCCATTGAAGTGAAGAGTATTAAGGCAACCAAGTCCTTCAAAAGATTCTTCCTACTGGTTTATCCTTCAGGATTCACTCCACAGGATGATGAAGAGTTTAGGCTTTGGACTGTTGGAAAACTCTCTCTTCACTGTTCTACTGTGCAGTCAGTCAGCTAAGGCACTTCATAATTCTTCTTGCTCAGAGTTAAACAATGGAAGAGGTGAATAATAAATAAAAAATGAAATTTTCAGAATTTTGAAAGCGGAAGAAAAGAAACTTTTTTTCAGGATCCACCTCAGACAGCTGAAGCTTGTGTAGGGACCTGAAGAAAAGATGAAAGCCAAGCTTGCAAAACAGCAAACAAAAGTAGGTTCCCTTAAACGGGAAAATATGCATGGGAAAGAAGCAATGCTGCTGAGATATGCATCCCATTTCTCCTCAATTGCTGGTCTGTTCCTTCAGGCTTCCCGACAGAACTGCATGCTATTTTTCCTTTTAATTTCCTGAATGTAGTTATTAACTGGAGTAATAAATAAATAAATAATCATGATGACAACATGTAATTTCTTGCAATGAAAACTTATGGTACTAGTTATTTCCCAAGATTAATCTCAATGTTTGCAAGTCTCTTTATTCAACTAGATGGGAAACAGAACCTATCACCAGGGTTCCTTTCATTTTCCTGGGGATTTTTTTTTCTCTTTTAACAGCCATATTCCTATTTTTTCCCTTGCCTGTAATAAAAAACTTTCTTTCCTATAAATCTCTTTTGTTCCTCCCGAGACTCTCCAGTCTGTCAGGAGCCTTGCAAGGAACAGCTCGTTTCTGTCAAGAGCTCCATATTAAGCATTGAATGTCTTCTAAAAAGCTGTCCTGATGACAGCCAAGCACAGGGTCATGCTCGTTTGAACTACAATTTACTCATTTTCCTGGCAGAGTGAGAGGAACTGCTTGGAGCTGGGAGCTCAGAGTGGGAAGGAAACCTCCTGACCCCCTGGCCCGGAGCTGCTGGCAGGGTGTGACAAGGGATTGTGGCATTGAGCCTGACTCGTGGGGTGGCTGGAAGGAAAAGAGGTGCCTTTGGAGCACCATCTCTCACAGTCCCGTGGTCCTGTAGCTCCTGAGACACAACTTGTCACTCACTGGCACAGCAGAGGGACAATGACACCACCTGGCACCAGCTTGCCTCCCCCTCTATCTTCTCCACCCTTCAGCTGGTGCCTAACAGGGAGTCCAAATTGTCTGCTTGAGGCACCTTTAATACCCTTGAAGATCTCACATCTAAAGCAAACTGAGAGAGAACTCTCCCTTCAGAGGGGTCACCCACTCACTGAGCTGGCAGGAGTTGGACCCCAGGTGATGTTGGGCTGCTTTAAGCATCATTCCCAGCCTTCCCTCCATCTTCTGTTCCAATAGATTTACAGGGATTGATCCTTTAGGATTTTAGCTTTTATATAGTTCATATATTTGTAATCCTGCAGTTCTTTAGTGTATAACTCCAAACTCCACACACAGTGTGAGCTGCTGCTTCCCCATTTTGGTCAGACACAAAAATTCCTCTCCAGGCCTGGGGATCAAGGACACCTCACTGCCTCAGGGCCTGAGAAATGGAAACAAAAGTGAGTTTTGGGGGGAGCAAACTTGGGGTGAAAGACTTCATTACCTGAAGCTGTAATTGGAAGATTAACCCCCAATAAGTAAATGAACCAAACTCGTGAAAGTGTGAAAACTCTGTTACCCTTTGTCCATTTTGGGTGTAGCCCCTGGGGGGCTTTGGCTGCCCAAAATGTACCTAAATGCCCTTCAGTAAATATACTTGCTTTTAAATTCCCCTAATTTTGTCTGGCTTCTGTTTTTAGGTAGTCCCAAAAAGGCACCAAGCTGACACCAAAGATGTTGGAGATAACAGAGAGACATGGTCACAGGATGTAATTTTCTTCTCCTCCTTCTCACGTTGTGTTTTTTTCACTGTTACTAAACGCCAGCCTGGGTTAGGCTGCATTTAGCATCTCAACTAAAAGAGCATCCATCTTTGCTGTATTGCTGATGGGTGGCACCTGTGCATGGCTCTAATAAACCACCGAGTGAAGAGCTGTCAAGTCTCGCAAATTTCTTGGCGAGGATTTGGGGAATGTGAGCAAATCGTGGAGATCTTTCTACCCCATTAATCTTGCCAAAGCTGCTCTGCTGATGTGGTCATTTCACCCCAGAGGTGCAGGGGACAGCAGCATTCCTTTCTCTCAGTGCTTTGTTAGGAGGAAGAGTGATCCTCGTGAAAGAAGATGTGGAGGAAGAGTGATCCACTGAAAGGAGAAGTGGGCTGTGCTCTCACTCCTTCTCTTTGCAGAGAGGTCTGGCAGAGAGCAGCACCCTCCCCTGACTGGAGCAGAAACACTGGGATGTGATGCTGAGTAGTGCACAAGGAGCTGATGTTCCAGACAAATCCCAATTCCACAAGTCCCCTCATCCCAACCCTCCCCTTGTGATCTCATTCAGACCCATGAGATTTGCCCATCCGCATTTGCCAGGGTGATTTCTGCACTGCCAAGAAGGCAGGGATTAACTTCCTCCTGAGCATGGTCATCATGACCATTCATTTATGGAAGATCCTAGGAACCACCTCAGTCCTAATAACAGCCATTATAATAAAAATAAAACTACAATAAAAAGGACCACTGTGCCAAATCACTGAGGAGAGAGCTGGGTGTGTGCAGGGAATTGTCTGCTCCTGAGTGATGGATAACATCAGCCCACTACAGAGCAGGATTATCACTGCTGCCCTTCCTGTGTCCTCTAGGATGGCAGGAAAGAGTAAGGGAGTGTTTGCTGCTGGAAGTGTCTGCAGGCTCCAAACTGCAGGAGCATTTCCAGGAGCAAGAGGCAGAGGATATATCTCTCTCACGTCCCCCCCCCCCATCTGTGTTTCCCACCATTGGTGTCTCACATTCTGCAAATGCATCAGAAAAGAAAAATCAATGTAAACTAAACAAGAGCCTTTCCAGGCTGTAAAGCAGAGATGGCATTAGGTGTTCATTAATCCCATGGCTGCAGCAAGTCCCTGAAGCGATTGAAATGGGAGGAGGGAAACAGAGGAGGGAGAGGATGCCAGGGGACAGAGAACCAGCAAATCCTCTCTTATGACTGTAGTTGTTTTCCTTTCCCTTTATTTATTTCTTTTTTTTTCTTCCCAATTTAAACAGAACTCATAAACTGAGCTGAATATTCTGTTTTCTCTGCCTCCACACTAGATTCAGAGTGCCTGCAATGCTTTCTAATGTTAGCAGATCCAAATAAGGTCATTTGCATTAAAAGAAAGCCAAGCTTGCAGCTATCTACTTAAAAAAAAAGAAAAAAAAAAGGCAAAAAAAATCATGTTTTTAAATTAATCAATGACCCCTCGGGTTGATGCCTATGGAGAAATACTAAACTGAAAAGTTATGCATCTAATCATAAAAACTCTGAATTAACTCTGGGTTGGCTGCATCAGAGTTTAATGCAGGTCTTTCTCTGACCCATCATATTTGGTGCTTGGCTCCTTGGCTCAGAATTGCTTCCTCTGGGAGCTGAGCCCCAAATCCAGGAGGTCTCACAGAGAGGAGAAGAGAAGGTGATCCTTGTCTGTCTCAGGATAGCAAAGCTCTTCAGAGTACCTCTCTGGAAAATTCTGATGAAAATCTCTGTTCTAAACTTCATTACTCTTTACATATCAACTTCAGAACTCCTTCTGATGCAGCCCTGCACCTTTGCACTCCAGCTTTTTTTTTTTTTTTTTTTCCCCGAGAAAATTATTCTCACACTTAATGCTTTGAAATTCTGCAAGAACCTGGACACATCTTCTCCCCTCCTGCACGTGGAAACCTATCAAGCCTGTGGGTTTGGTACTTGTCCATTTTTACATGCTCCGGCCACATCTCAGTTTATAATTTCTAATAATTTCCAGTGTTAGTGAGGCTGAAAGAGCCATTGAGTGTTTTCAGGACTGAAATTGAGCCATCAATTATGAAAATGTTTCTTCTGCTCGGTTTCCCACTGAGCCATTATGTAATAAAAACCCCCAGGAAAACAACTCCCTCACCAGAAGAGGAAACAGTTAACAAGGCAGAGATGCTGCAGAGGTGCCTTGAGAACAGAAATGCTGGGTTAGGTACAGACACCCACAAATCCAGAGCCATCACTGGCCCCAACAGCATGCAAAGAAAATTGCAGACTCAGACACTCTCAGTTGGCATAATTTTCTCTGTGAACTTGTCCCCTTGCCTTGACATACTTAAATTTCTTTACAATACAAAAGCTCTTTGCAATAAATGGTTTTTTTTTTTTTTTGCCCCCCCCCTCATGAATCTCCCTTATCATTCCCCCTCTGCCCAGCATACATGGGAGGGAAAATTTTATTTGCATGTGAGGCTTGGGCATCAGGTTCCTCCTCTTATAGGCCGAGAAAAAAGTCACTATTGAGCAAAAGAAGAGCAGGAGGAAGTGAGGGGGCAGAAAAAGTGCAGACACAGTAAATTACCGTGTGAATTAAATCTCCAGCTGACTGGAAATGGGGCTGTTTGAAAACTCCCTTTGATTTTTGCAGTGTAAGGTGGGGAGGCTGCCATTCTTCTATTTTATGTTTGCTGATCCTTTGTTGCTTCTTTATGATCTTTTACATCTCACGATGTGTGATTTAGAGTCATTTTGGTAACACAGGGAACTGCAAAGTGGGCATGCTTGGGAGTCACAACCACGGCCAAGGTTCAAGGTTGAAACCAAAGTGCTGAACTGCCTTAGAGGGGCTGTGAAGACTGGCTCCCAATCTGGGTGGGCACACACACATTTTGGTCCTGTTTAGTGAATTTTTCCCTCTTACAGTGATATTGAGACAGTGGTTGTTCAGAATCACAAATTCACTGGAGATGGATATGGAGTTCTGAGCCGGTAACCCAGCCAGCCAGTGAGAGGAAAGAGAAATAAATCTGCTCATCCCACTTTCCCAGCTTTTGGTTTTAATTTTAAAATGAAGAAATAGAATTGGGTTGAAAAAGGTCAGGTTTCATATGGTCAGCTTGTCTCTACCTCACTGGGATATTCCATAAGAAAGTCGGGGGAAAGGAAGGTAAAAAGTGATTAGGGAAATAAACAGAGACAGAATAAATATGGGATGTGGAGACTGATGATACCAGTGGGAAGAAAAACTGCTTTAAAATGAAAATTCTGGAAATAACAGCTAATGAAAATGAGCAAAATAAGAGTTCTAAAATAGGAATTCTATCTTGGAGATGTGGTACCTTAAGGACCCACCGTTTCACTGACTTGCTGTACCCAGTGTCCTGCCCCTAGAGCTGTGCCCAGAGAGCTGAGCTCACTGTGGGGTTGGAGGGGTCAGGGTCAGATTTGGGGACCCTCTTGATGTCTCCGCTCCTCTCCCCTTCCTCCAGAGAAGCTCTGTGTCTGCTGCCTAATTAAAACTGGAAGTTCTCAGTCTGATTGTGCTGCTTTCCATTGTCTGTTCAGACACCTGGACTGCTGTGGGATGAATGAGATGGATTTTGTGGGGGTTTGGCAGTCAGACTTTATTACACCCGACTACAGGTGACTCTGTAGCACCCCCAGCACAATATTTCCCCTTTCCCCACATGAAGGGCAGCTGAATCCAGAGCTGGTGTTAAACACAGCTGATGGTTGTGGCACTTGTGGCCACATCCCCACAGCTCTGAGTTTGATCCAGGGCTCCAGCCTGCAAAGCTGCCCCTCACTAATGGCTCTTTATCCTCCTGGGCAAGGTCTCCAGTCCCAGAACGGGCATTTCTGCTTTGCTGTGTCCCTGTCCTCCCAGCCCAGGCCACTGCTGCTCCCAGTGCACTGCTCCACACTCACCAGATCTTTAAATCTCTTTCCTTTTGCAGGGAGAAAATGCCAGTTACCAGAGGCTCCCACGTGAATTGTGCTGATGACAGGAATCACTGACTGTTTGTCACTCTTTTGCGTGTATTGATGGTTTACAGGGAAAGGGCTCAGTTTATGCACACCCCAAGATAGGGCTTCATTGGTATTCCTTGGGTGGATGCTCTTCTGCTCCCATCTTAATAATCATCTCTTCTTCTTATCTCACAGGGCTTTATAGGGAAGAATGGGGGCTAGTGAGGGGTGAGGGAGAGCAGAACAGGAAACACAAGTTTATCAGAGCTCCTGTTCTGCAGAGGTGTGCGTGGGGGTAGCCGGATAATGCTCACCCCCATCACTTATGAATGGCATGCTCTGATATTTCAGCCCTTATTTGTGAATTATTAGGTGAATAACTTGCAAAACACCTCGTGTGACTAACCACTGTCATGCTTTGTGAAATTTCCCAGTATAATATGTATGGGGAAAGGACATAATTTTAGGCATTAATAAAATTTTATGTAAATATCCTCAACCTCAAAATGCACTAGCACTGTATTTTCAGCCTTCTTTTGTTTGTTTGTTTGTTTGTTTGTTTGTTTGTTTTGGTTTGTTTTTTTCTTTTGTTTTAGGTGTTCTGGGTTTTAAAATTTTTATTTCTGTTATCCAAACCTTCCAATCTGTGATACCAGGGTCTGGTGATGCCTGGTGCTCCCCAAACATTAAGTGAGGAATTTTTTTTCCTGCTTTGAAGACCTTTAAGTTTTATGCCTAATATTTCAAAGGACCAGACATCCCACAGAGTGCAGTTCCCAATCCCCTTACCATGCTTTGAAAACCCTGAGCCAAGAAGACACAACATGGCAGGCTAAAGGAAAATACTGAGAAGGGAAAGGACTTGTTTTGGATCAGGAAAAACCCTCTGGACAGCACAGCCTCTTGGTGGGAGGGTATTCACTGTTCTGTTTTACAGGGGAATCTCTCCCCTCCTAGGGCAGTTTTGCTCCTAAATTGAGGCTGTGACACCACCTTTCTCCCCTCACATCTCTCACACTGCTGCCTGGTGCTGTCCCCCTCCCTTGGCTGTCCTCATCTCACCCAGATCCCACTGGTCACATGGGCTCATCCTAAATTATTTAAATTTACAGCTGCTTGGTGTAATCCTGCATTTATGTCTCCTTTGAGTCCATTTCGACAGCTAATGCCTGAGAGCGCCGTGGTACCTTTCACACAATCCCATTCTAATGAACAGAATTTAAATAGAGGAAGATTGAATTAGAAGTCAAAATAATTACTTTTTTGGGCACTTTTGCTGCACAGAGAAGAAGAAATCAGTAACCAGAGCCTGGGTACACTTGGATATCCTGCAACCCCCCCTCCACCCCTGTGCACAGCACAGTCTGGTTTGTGCTGGTTCTGCTCCCGCTCACTAATTGTTCATTAAACCCAGTCAAAACTCCAAGAAAAGTTTGTGCTAATTCACCCTTCAGTAAAGGGGAAAAAAAAAAACTCAAACAAAAAGATACATTAAGGGGAGTATCCAAGCTGCACAGGAGAAGGCAGCAGACAAATGGGTCTGTCCTGCCAGAGCCAGGAGAACCAGAGGAGAATTCCAGCCTGCGCCACTCTGGCAGGGATTTGGGGAGCCCAGCTGCAGTCCTGCAGCTGCAGAACTGTTGTCATGGGAGGGAAACCTGAAATGTTACCAGCTCAGAAGGAAACACATGCAGAGGATGTTGTTTGAATGCAGCCAAGGTGTTCTGTTCATCCCCAAGTGTGTGGGGAGCCTGTGCAGTCTGCTCTTCTCACCCACCTGTGGGACCACCAGCTGCCTCCAGATGTGAAAAGACATCTGAGCTTTGCTGTCTGGAGCTCACAGGTTAACCAGACAAAGAGCAAAGGTAACATTAAGGACAGATAGTAAGATATGTTCCCTACTAATCTCCCAGACCTGCAGAATCCACGGGGAGAATTTGCATTCTTTTTGTTCCTAATGGTTCTGACCCACGGTTTTTACCTTTATTTCTAGATACCAGGTTTCTCGATGACTCCTCTCAGTGAGGAATATTTGTCTCTCTGTCTATAGTCAAACCCAACAGAATAAAGTGTAACTGCTGCACTTCAGATGATCTCAGAAATCCTGGCTCACTGCTCCTTCCCAATTTCAGGCACGTAGGAGATGAACTCCTGCCTGGTGCTTTGCTTGGCTGGCTTCAAAGTTATGGCAGCAAGTTGTGCACTGCACCCCTCCTCACATATGACATTTTAATCTGAATCCTGTCCAGATAACAAAAGTTGGATCCTGAAATATTAATGACAAACAACTGCAGGATTGTGGGTGATTTGCATTATATCTTTTTTTCAGGAAGGAAGTGGGATCACCTTTCTTGGGACCTGAGCCTGTGCAGATTGCCTCTGCAAGTGATGGAGAAGCGTGCCCTGGCACGCTGTCAATCTCATAAACAAAGGTGTTGTCAGAGATCCTTATTTAGAAGTATTTCAAATTAACCTTGACAAAAGAATTAATAAATAATAAGAGCTGAATGGTATATAAATAAATCAATTACACTATAAATTTTAAAACAGCATGGTCTCAACTATTGCAGGGTGAGCAATACAGAGAAAGTTCATGTGGGCTAAAACTTCTCTGGAGAGTTTCTGATGTCCCCTCAGGAGCCCCATGGCTTCTAAGGGAAAGATGAAGGGAGTCACAGACTGAGAGGGGTGTTAGGAAAACACACTCTGTGTGCCACAGAGACTGAGAAATGCTCTCCTTGATCCTTGGAATGTTGCACCTCCAGATGGGACCCCAATGGCAACAGCTCAGTCATAAGTAGATTTATTTCAAAGTGTCAAGAATTTAAGAGGAGCGGCCAATATTGGCGTTTCTAGGGCTTGGCTCCAGAATTTATGTAAAACTGGGGGAGAGGTGAAGAAGACTAAATGAAGAATCAAAGTGAGATTCATCCTTTCTGACCCTGGCTGCCTGCTCTGGGTTAGTCTTTTTGTCTTCTTCTGGCTGATGGAGAGAGAGGAAAGTCCAGGAGCCTACGAATCACATGTGAAAATTCCTTATTTCAGGATGAAGCTAAACCTAGATTTAGCTAGGTTAGACATGAAATGTCTTCTTAGTGCCTGCTTCCAGGTTTTGGCTCTCCAACTTCTGAGCTGCTGGACCCATTTAACCACAGAAAGACTGGGCTAAACTTCTCTGGGTGACTGTTCAAATAGGTGTGAGCATTGCTGCCTCTCAGGTCATTACTTTAATTCCTGAAGAACACAAAGCTCCCCAAAAAAGGCAGGGAAAAAGGCATCTGGGGTGGTGGATGACCTTATCAGAATTCCATAGTTAGGTGGAAATTGGTTTAAAAATTCAAATGACTGTTCACATAAAACCGCTTGCAGGATTCACCCAACTGTAATAGCAACTCTCTGCAAATGATTATGCAATTACCTCCAGGAGGTCAAAAAGTAATTACCACATAACCTGCTCTCTTCTGCTGGTTGCCTCTAATAAATAATAGATGCAAGCTCTACTCGGCTTTAGAAGAGAATTTGCCATTTCTTTACCCTGTAATTACATTAGATTATTTACCCAGCATGGTCAGCTGTGACCATGTAGGTCAGCTAACATGATATAGGAAGAATGGATGAGAATGATTTATGCTTTGAATCTCCTCCAGCACCTGGGATCAAAGGGAGCTTTGGTTTCTTGTGCACTCAGGACAGACCTTTCCCTCTGGCCACCTCAGCTCCCCTGGGTGCTGAGCACCCTCCTGGGATGTGCTCAGCCCAGTGCAAACCCACACAATAAATGGCCAAAGCCCCAAACTGCTCTGCAGGGCTTCCTGAGACTCACTGCAGGATGCTGCTCCACACCCTGCAGTGCTGTCAGGACTTCAGCAAAGAGACAGCACTTTCTTTAGCCTCACGCCTAGAATACTCAAGCCTTGTGTGTTTTCCCATGGGCAAGCAAGCAGACCATCATAATTTCCAGCTTTGTCACAGAGAGGTTTTTGATGTTGGCTGGATTTCACGCTGAGGCAATTTCTTCCTGAGGATCTGGAATGATGGCATTTGCTTTGTTTCCCTGACTATCACCTTGGAAGATGCAAACCTTTGGAACATGCTGCCTTTTTCTGGCAGTCTTTGAAACTGGCTGCTCTGACCTTGCTGGAAAGGAAGACATTTATCACTGGGGTGCAGAGAGAGATGTGAGGGCACGGTGTGCTCAGAGCCTGGCAGAAGCAGAACAAGGTGCACAGCTTCTTCCTGGAGAAGTTGACAAGAAAAGTTGAACAACATGTGGGAGAAAGGCCAGATTATTAATTTCATTTCACACACAGAGTGAGGGGCAGCAAGACAGAGAGACTTGATCAAGGTCAAGCAGCAAACCTGTGCCAGGGCAGCACAAGAAAACCCCAGATCTCCTGGGGGCTGGTCCAAAGTCTGCACCAAGAAAACATTTTCCTCTCAAGGGCTCTGCCTGTTAGGAAGCAGCTCAGGCTGAGTCAGAAAAGTACAGGCTCTCCCATAACATATTTCCCCTGTCAGAAGATAAGTGTATCTCCCACTTGCTGCTTACTACAGTCGCTGTTTAATAAATTAAGGGTCTAATTACATGATATGGAAGTGGTGTTGTTACACAGATGCAGTCACTGGAAACGAGACCAAGCAATAATATTCCAACAAAACCCAGAGGCCTCTGCTCCTGATTCCTATTTTATGCTCTGTAGTCCCTGTGCTGGAGAATGTGCCACAAGCTGGGATCAAATCAGGTTTTAATGCACCCTGTGATTGAAGGACACGGCTCCAGCAAGGGCTGGAGTCTCAGCAGTCTCAGCAGTCTTTCCCCTACATTTTCCCACCTGATCTTCCACAGACACAAAAAGTAGCCAAGGCTAAAGGTGAAAAATACACCTAGAGCTGCTCCTCTTCATCATCCAAAGGAAATGGGAAGATCACTTTAATGCTATTATTTGAAGGATGTCAGCCTGCAATGGCCAGAGAATTTGGATTTCAGCCTGTGCAAGGCTGCCCAATGTAATCGTTGAGTTTCATGCTTTAATGGTTGGAATCAATGGTCTTAGAGGTCTTTTCTGACCCAAATGACTCCATGATTCACAGAAGGTCACCTCTCTGAGACCCACAGCCCCTTTCACCGAGGCATTTTAAGGAAGAGCTGCAGGGCTCTACAACAATTCCCTCACAGCTCAGAGGTGCCCAAGGAGTTATGTGGAGCTGGTGGGTGTCGCTTGAGGCAGATGTGAGGGATTTCTCCATTGTGGGCACATGCAGGTCAGGGTGGGTGTAGCCTTCATTGTGTGTCACACCTTAACAGCCAGCTGGGAGAGGAAGGATGGCAGGATCATTTCCTTCCAACCTGGACAGGCACAGTCAGCCACGGCTGGGGATTGCTGAGCTCTGTTATCAATAAAGGGCAATCACACTATTGGGAGCTAATGACAGTTTTGCATACAATTAAACCTTTGAGAGTAATTACAGATCCTTTGATGTCACTGGGGCCTGATGCAGGTGCACATGTGTGTCCTGGGTAACCTGAGGGTGCTGCACAGAGGCAGCCCCACATCTGGATTGCTCCAAACCCTTGTCCAGCACCTCAGGTGTTCCCTGTGAGCCCCAGCTCAGGATGAGGTGCCAGGGCAGCTGTCAGCAATGGAGATCAGTTCTGGGGTGGCAGGATATTTGTACAGTTCTGTCCTTCTGCACTGCTGTGAGGCTGTTGCAGGTCCAGTGTGCCAGCCCTGGCATTTTGTAGGAAGTAAACTTGTGTTTTGCTGAACACTAGAGACTGAGGGATGAGAGGAGAGGGAGAAGTGTGGGCACAGATTCAAAGGGCAGAGCAAGACACCGAGCAGGAAAAGGGAAGAGGCGGAGGGCGGGAGACCCTCAGTAATTAACTCTGCAGGCTCTGAAGCCTGGAATTAATTTTTAAAAGGCTGGAGCTGGGCCATTCCCCTTCATTTCCTTTTCTTTGAACCCCACAGCTCTCTATAACCTCCTTCAAAATGTGTGCTATTAGCAACAATTCCCTCCTTCCTTCTCAAGCAGGGGGATGTATTGAAATAAGGAAGGTGCAGGGTTTGTGCAATCCCATTTTGGTGGCTTAGATCTGGATGTCCCTCAGCAGCGACGTGGCTGGAATGAGAAAGAGGCCCCAGAGGCAGAAAATAGATGACACCAATATCTCAGGAGCCAAAAGGCCTGGAGCCAAGAGGCTGTGAGGGTGAGGAGTCCCTGGGGGCATCCTCACTCCACGGAGCAGAATCAGATGGCTGCAGGGAGGGGGGATTCTCCCACCAGCAAGAAAGAGAGGGAAAGGGAAAAGAGAAAAGAGAGAGAAACAGGATACAGCATCCATAGTGTAGAGAACTACAGTGGTGCTGCCCAACCTGTTTGTTCTTGCAGCTCTTTAACTGAGGAGGCACCAGCTCTCATTTCAGTATTTATATTTCCCTGGAGCAGCACCAACTGTATTTCAATATAAATGTAATGCAGTTAATTGAAATCAGTAAGTTCAGCAGTCATTAATAACAAATCTCTGGGAGAGGAATATCCCTGCTGCAGTTAATGATCAGCGTAAAAAAGGCTGTCTTTCAAAGTGTAATGGTGAGCTTGGTGCTCATTTCATCGTTGATTAGAGTGAGTTAAACTTTGCCCCTGTAAGTTGTATATTTAAATATGAGGAGTTCGCAATATTTGGAGATATCAAAATACCACATATGCTTTGGAGCAAACCCAGCCCTCACAGCTGGTCCCCGAAACAGTGATGTGACTCTGAAGAAAAGCAAAAATGGAATTAGCCCTCAGATGTTAGAATGGACCAAGTTCTGCTGTAAACCTCCATGTAGAGCAGATTTGAGACTCAGTAGGATCAGCAGGATTACTCCAGATCTGTGGGAAACCTGGTAGAATCTGACCCAGCCTGGAGATCCTTGCTGCAGCCCCAAGATGTTCTTGCAGGTGACAGTCCTTAACTGAGGGAGGCCCTGGGTGTTTAAACCTGCCTTTAGGACTGCATTAGCACTGGGAATTACTTTGGAAAGCTGACTGTGTAAACAGAGAGCTCCTGCCCCTGTGGGTACAGCATCCTCAGGGTTTGCACTGGAGTTGGGGCAGTAAACACAAAACCAGATCAGCTGTAACGTGAAAATAGAAGGCCAGATATAGGTCCCAAATTAAATTCTCTCTATTAGAATATAATGTCTAAGAGTGACTTTTTCCTAGAGGACAAAAGGGCGGAATCATTTTAAAAGCCTTGGGAGAAACCTCTGCTGTGAATACATGAAGCAGAAGTGTTGGACTGTGGGTTTATAAATTTCTTCTTCTGGGAGAGGCAGAATATAAAAAGGCTTTGATCTGGTTTGGGGTTGTCAGAGCTTCTGCTGGTTTGCACCAGGTCTGGGTTCAGGTGTTGCAGTCACAGCTCTCCCCTGTGGAGCTGCAGGTCTGTGAGGCGCTGAGAGCTCGGTGGATCTCATGGGCTGTTCTCACCACTGTGTGTAGGAAACTGGGTTATTCATCACCTGAAATGCTCATCCTTTTCAGGAAACTTGTTGGGAAGGACAGCTCTCATCCCATGGCAAACCACAGTGGGAATCTGCGTGTGCAAGGCCATCACTAAAACAAACCCTGCTCCTTGAATTAGAATGAGAAACAAAATTGGACAAGGAAAATGGCAGAAGGCACACGTGTGGCAATTTCCTATGAAATAGGAAAGAGGGTGTCCTGGATTGTAGTATAGGATTAGCACAAAGTAT
>VZSR01000598.1:6408397-6453809 GCA_013398615.1 Brachypodius melanocephalos
GGAGCCTCTCACTTGTTTTGCTTTCAAACCACAACAGAGGGGAGCCCTGGGATGAATGGAGGGAGACATGCACCCCAAAGTAGGTGATCTGCTGGGGGAAATTTGCTGCACACTTGAAAATGGCACAGATGTAAAACAAGACTCATAAGTCCATCCTTGATCATCTCAGGTGGTGCTTGGGCTGCCAGGCTTCTGCTTGGAAAAACTGCATTTCCTTTCTCACTGTATTTTGACATTCAGGCTTTTGTTTCCCAGCACAGCCTGCAACTGTAAGTGGAACTTGGTGGTGAAATAAACTCCAGTGCAGGAACAGAGGTTTTGCTTCTGCCAATTAGAGCAACTGCCCTGTGAGTCCTGCAGTAGGGATCACTGTGGCACTGCTGAACACTGTGGATCCAACTTGCTTCACCTGGGTGACAGCTCTATAGAGGCACTGTGGAAATGAAAACAAGAATGCTCTGTGTATAATGCAGTGATGGATTGCTTCCTAAATTTCACAGCATGCTTTGGTAGGAAACCTCACTGAAGGCTTGTGTTGGTGCTGCCCAGGATTTCTTTAGTCTCTGGAGTGCTTATATGTAGTGCCAGCATAGCCTTGGTGATTAGAAAGAGAACAAAATGAAAATATTTAACAAAATTTTAACTCCTCATGCTCAGGAAAGTAGACTACAGCTTCAGGATCACACCTACAGGTGAAAGAGGCCAGTGAAATTAGCTTTCACAGTGGTGTGTTTTCAGGCCAAACAACCCAAGAGCAGACCCCAGTTAGTCATAGAACATCTCACATCCTTCTACCTCACAGTAGCTCCTCAGGTGGGACAGGTGCACCTGCAGAATGGAATGTCACTGCTCTCCTGTCCTCCCAGGCTCACCAGGAACCCACAACAGCACCTGAAACCCTCACCAAGGATGCAAGGAACAACTTGCAGCTCCTCCTTGGAAGAGGTTTCTTACTGAAAAATATCATGGAAAGAAATATTGTGTCTTGAAGAAGTGAATAAAACCAGCTCGTTTCTCTCAATAAACACCTCAGTACCCCTGCACTGGTCATTACAGTGAGGCAGAAACCTTTGGAAGATGGTTATATGTGAAGTTATACTGGCTGGTGATGGCTGGATCTCGATACTTATGACCAGAATATATGGCACTATCAGAGCAGATCTGCTAGGAAGCCAGCTGGAGAATGAGGGCTGTCTTGGGAGCTCTCCATCACCAGATAATAGCTTGAGCTCCATAAAATCTCTTTTTAGCATGAAGTCCCATTTCTGGAGCACAGCAAATCCATGGACAATTTCTTGTTCCATCATGGAAGTCAAAACATTTTATCCTTCCCAAATCAAATTTTATTTCCTTCAAGTCCCTGTACAACACCCCGAGCCCAGGTCATTTGTTTCCTTCATCATCACTCTCCCAGTAGGACAAAAGTAGAAAGAGAGATGTGATATCATTTAAATTGAAAATTTTAGTTGCTTTTCCTAATGATGAAGAAAAAGCTACTGTTAGAGGGGCTCATCAGCAGGGAAACAATCCCACAGCTTGTTCCCCAAACACCACAGCTGGAAAACTCTGGCTGAGCCAGCAATATCAGAAGTGCAGAGCTCAGCACTGGTTTCCTGTCAGGGAAGAAGAGATCTCTTTCCCTTCCCCCTCTCCATCACCACACCATGACAATCAGCACCGTGCAAAATGAACAGCACACACAGGAGGGGCCAAATGTGCCGGTGTCCCTGTCACCTGCAGGGCCTGGGGGCGTTTCTCAGGTTATTGGGAGTCTTTGTGTCCTTGGATGCATGAGCAGGGCTGAGAGCTGGGCTCAGCTCTGCAGGACTTTCCCCATGTGGCAGCAGGGAGAGAAAGAAGAAGCAGGAGATGCAGCTGACAGCAAAGGAAAAATGAACTAATGAGCTGCAGGAATGGGCACAGAGCCAGACTGTAGGGATGCAGTTTTTACACTGAGCAAGTTTCCATATAGGGAAAAGTTTGGGGCTTGCCCCTTATATTTCTTATAAAGTAATAAACCCAGAAACTTCGGTAAGGCTCAGATAGCCATCAGCCCAGTGCAAAAAGAGAGGATTTGATTGAACCCTGTAGCTGCCCGTCAAAGCCTTTGCATGTTTCCAGTGGCAGCCTGCCAGTAAAGCCCACCTGAAACATAAGGTACTTAAGAGAGAACACAAAAGACTCCAGCGGCTTTTTGGGGTGTTGTAGCAAGCTGCAGAGGCTTCTCTGGCACCTGTGCACGGCTTTCTCTTTTGTTTCTGTAACGTTTATTATTTTCATCTATTAAACCTTTTGATTTACAAAACACACCCAAGGAGTTGTCTCGCTAGTTAGTATGCCATTTCCCAACCGGGCTGGACCCTCAGGGGTGAGGGGGCTTCCCTCACCAGACCCCCCCGAATTGTTAAACATGGTCAGGTTCAGAAGAGCTCTATCAAAGTGTCTATCAAAATTCTTGCCCTCAAATGGATTTATTGGATGAGAAAGAGGAGCCGGGGTGCAGAGTAAATACAATACTAATGGGCCCAGCCTCTCCCTGCCGGCACTGCCTGGTTACCGGAAAAGCTCTGTGAGGTGGAACAGTTTGCTGGAAAACTGGACAAATGGGATTTAAAAGCGGGCCTGGGGAAATGCTGAGATTCAGATCTTCCAAACCAAAGCAGCAGCTGGGGAGGCAAGTGAGGGGTACCATGCCTGGGCTGCGGTGACTGCTCCATCTGCATTGTGTTCTGCTCCTGAGTTACTTCTGTAAAGTGACACAGAGCAGGGCTAGATTGGATATTAGGAGGAAATCCTTCCCTGTGAGGGTGGGCAGGCCCTGGCACAGGGTGCCTAGAGAAGCTGTGGCTGCCCCTGGATCCCTGCAAGTGTCTAAGGCCAGGTTGGACAGGGCTTGGAGCAATCTGGGATAAGGCAAGATGTCCCTGACATTGCAGGAGGTGGAACAAGACGATCTTTAAGGTCCCTTCCAACCAAAACCACTCCATGGTTCTGTATTACAGCCAAGCTGACATCCAGCAAAACTTCTGTGTCAATTTTAGTGCCTGATATACCAGATCACATGGTGGTAAACCATGAGATAGTCTGCAAATTGAGAAATATTTCAGTGTCTCAAACTTTAAGTACATGAACAAGTCCCAGGACACCTCAAGTTAATTCTACGCATGAATGTCTTCTGCAGGAAGGATGGATTTAAACGTGTGGTTAAATGTTTTCCTGAATCACAGCCCTCAATTGTGAAGAATGAAGAGACATTATTGGAGATGCAGTTTATACCTAACACGTGGCACATTAGGCAGCACCCATGTGGTTAAAACAACACTTTTTCATTAAGAATTATAATTGGGGAAAAACAAATTAGAGCCAAATGAAATAGGCTTTTTATTTTTCCCCTTTTACCAAGAGATTATGTATTTCCCAAACACAATTTCTCTAATCCATATCTAATGCATTAGAGGCATTCTGCTATTTTCCTCTAGACAAACAAATTTCCCACCCAGTGTGGGATCACAGCCCTGTTCCAGAGAGAAAAACAAGTCATAATAATGCTGAGGCTACTAAAGGAAAATGTTAAAATAATTAAAATATGAAAGAAGCTGCTGTCTTCCTGGGATTTCAATTTCAGAGGTGCCTGAGGGGAGGGTGTTGGATATCTCACACTGATACACTGTTTGATAAAGTGTGATAAAGACTTAGAAAAATTGGCAGATTAAACTGAAATAAAAGCTGAGGATGTTTGCATTCAAAAAGCTATTAAAAGCAGTGTGATTGAGCAGCAAGAAGCTTCTCTTTTATGCAAGAATGCACCGGAGTGGGATGTTTGCTGCATCGATGTCAGAGAGATCAAAGAGTTGTTTTTTGTTAGTGGCACAAACTGTTCTTTTTGGCTGCTGGCTTGGATGTGCAGTTGGAAGTCTCCTGGATCCTGCTGGTCTGTGATGTCACCATGGGATGGGACCGGGGATCCAGGAGCGCTCTGTGAATCCTAAAGTGATGCTGCCATTCAGAAGACCCTCAAAACCCTTCTGTGACAGAGCAGCCAAAGGCTTGCCCAACTTGCACAGCACAGAAATGGCTCATCCAGTGTTTGCCTGCCTGAAGACTCCTTCCCTCAAAATTTCTCAGGGGTTTTGCCTCCATTCGATTGCCTCCAAAACAATGGCCCTTTTTCAAGCTGGTTCAGACTCAGGTTGTCAGTGTGCTGCCCAAAACTGGGAGAACAAATTTGATAGATCCTTCTTTCCCTTAGCCCCTATCAGCTAATCAGCCATTTGTCTTGGAGATGGACAAGGGTTTGTGCCCTGGCAGTGCCCTCATTTGTGAATAAAACCACAGGTGAACCTTCAGACCAGAGGGTTAAACCAGGCAAAGCCAAGGATCTGGAATCTGACAGGAATAGTGGCTGTTTGATTGATCTCACAGCTCAAAGAACTGACAACAAACCAGGAGGCTGCTCAGGCCAGAGAGCCCAGCACCAGAGCCTGAGCCACGCCTGTGTTTGTGTGTTGAACCAGCTCAAAGAGCTGCATGGAACCATGGGCAGTGAGGATCAGGTCCCTTCTCTGGCAAACTCCCAGCAAACTCTGAGCCAGGCACAGCGTCAGAGCTGTGACAAGCAGCTGAAACAACAGCTGTGCTGGCAAGAGGCATCCACATGGACACTCAACCACTTTGCATCCCCCTGCTAGGTGCCAAAGCCCAGCAGATTGCTCTGCCCATGGGGTCTGGGGGTCCCATTACCCCCAAGGGCAGTGGTGGCCCTGGCAGGGCGTTGTGGAAGGAACCAAATCTGGCCTGGCATTTCTTTCTAGTGCTGCTAACAAGCAATTTGCAAGTTCCCATGTAAAGCTATTTTGAGAATCAGAAATTCCTTTAACACAACAATCTATTCTGAGGGTGAAAAACAAATGCATCCGCAATAATAAGGGATCTGTCCCATGAGAATCAGTAATGAAAATATATAAACAATCCAAGAATAGATAGATTTGATAGACAAGCAGAATACCTTTTACTAATCAACAGAATAATTAACAAGAAAGCTATTAACCAATTAAAGTTGCCTACAAGGTTTGTAAAAGCTGTATAAAATACAGCACGGGGCCATAATAAAGGGAGCCTTCTGAAAGCTTTTACTGTGTTACTCTTTATGTCATGGCCACCTCAACAGCAACATCTGGACATGATGGACATGTCTTGACATTGGGTTAGGCTGGGCTGGATGGGTGCTGCAAGGAGATAATGCTGGTCCTGGTGCTGGGTAGGCAAAGGAGCCACCTCACTCAGGGAGAACATCAGAGCTGAGTTTTGGAAACAAGGACACATTTCCTTACTCTCTTGAGTCGTAAAAATATGATCTGTAGTTTATCTGCAGCAAAACCCCCAAGCAAGCATTGATTCAGCAGCAGCACGGGTCACTCACACCATCAGATTTTAAGTTTACAGCGAGTCTTGCTACTTTTCTAACTCTCTCTCTTCCCCCTGCTCCAGCCAAGACTACTCTTTTATTTCCAATTGCCTCCCTCTGGCAGCTTTATATTGGTGACCTGAGGGTGCAAATTAGATGTTTGAAAACACAGCAGTTAAATCAACAACTCTGAAGTGTAATAGAGGTCAGGACAGTTTGCTTCCAACTCAGTTGCTCAGTTTCTGCTTTGGTTCGTGCTATCTGCATTTTGCAAAGTCCTTTGATTTCTGCACAGGGTGAAAACAGGCCCAATCCTCCTTCTGTTCAGATCTCCAGCTCTCTGTATTTTCTCTCTGGTTTTAGGCTTCTAAAAAAGAGGCAGTGGTTCCTTTGGTTCACTGTCAGTAATTTTCTGGGAAAGGCTCCCGCTCTGGACTATGTCCTTTGCCTTGGAGCTCTTCTCCTAAATCTCTGTGTCACTGCAACTGGGCAAAGTGACACATTTCCCCTGGAATTTTCGGTCTGTCCTGCTGCCAGTCAGCGAGTGCCCGGTCCGATTACATCGCCGGTCCTTAATGGGCTCGTTAACACTTGGACACTGGCATGTCCTGCTGGCAGAGCTCTTCCCCAGCACTAAATAAACACCACCGGTCAGGAGAACCATGACCAGGAGCTGCCGAACGGAGCTTTGGGGGAAATATTTCACCATAATTTCAGAACTTTGTAATTGAAGGCTGACTGGTGTGGAGGAAGAAGCGATTCTCCTCCGCTATCACACACCCGGGGCTCGGTTCATTTGTCTTGATTAGCAGAAGATTAACCATGGCATGCCTTTAATTAGTGGCTTTCTCAGAAGGCTCATTGGTGTGAACCACCAGGGCCAGGCAGGAACACAGCTGGGGCAGCTCTGCGTGGTGTGTTTGGAGCAAACCTTGGGCCACAATCACTTGGGCTGGCAGTGGAGGGAGGGAGAACAGCCTGGAGATTGCTTTGCAGAGGAATAATGCCACAAAACAAGCATCTCTTGTGTCCTGGGGAAGAGGGGTGCAAGCACTGCTGGAGGGACTCTGGAAGGCAGAGGTTCCCTTTTGCATGCAGCATCTCACTGGCACAGGTTTCAATTGAGACCTTGGGTTTCAGTCCCTTAATATTTTATTATGCATATTTAAAGTGTCTGCTGCTTGAAGGGAAGAAGAGGGAAAAGTTTTTGCCTGCAACATGATTCATGAGCGGATAAAACTCAAACAGCACAAAGAAAAGGGAAGTTGTGAGCATCGTTTGCTAAGGGTTTCTCCCAGGTGTTTTGAAGAGGTGCATTGTGAAGAACAAGAGGTTTAGGGTGGCGAATGATTTGCTCTCAATCGGTTTAGCAGTCCTTTTGAACAGGAGGAAGGTTTATACCAACATTGCCAAGCACTGGAGCTCCCCTAAGCACAGAGCAGGGCATCAAGTGGCTCCAAGCCCTCAAACCAGCACTTCAGTCTCTTTGAGGAGGGCTGGTGTGGTGTTTTGGGTGTGCAGGGCTGATTCTTTAGGACGACAGAGAAATTCATGAGAGGAATTTAGGGCAGATTATAACTGCCTTTGGTCTGCTTTTGTGTTTTCGTTAGGTTTCAAAGAGGTTTCTGATAGGAGATTATGGAGCATTCCCCTCCTTGGGAGCTTTGTTCTCTCTTCTGTCAGGCAGCCACAAATTTAAGCACACAGGAGTTGTTTCATCTGAAATCGTTGGCCCTCATGTAAACAAGGCCATTAAATAGAGGAAAAGACAAACGATGCTAGCAGGCATGTGCTTTATTCTGTCTCAGAAAGCTTTTGATGGCTGGCTGATCCCACATGCACCTTGGAAAGGTCTGGGCTATTAGAGAGAGTAAACAAGTCTTCACTTTACCTTTCCTATCCTTTGCCTCTCCCTTTTCTCTCCCTCCTTCTTGCCCTAATGCCACCTTCCCATTTCTACTTTCCCTAATTCATTATTTTCCATTTTTTTTGTGTCCTGGAGGCACAATACATTTTTTAACAGGCAGGATTTCTAAATCCTTTTATTTTTCTTCAGATTCTTTCTGGTCATCTCTAGGCTATGCACACACACACACACACACACACACGTGCATTCGTATGTGTCTTTGTTAACATCTTCTCTTTTCCTTCCTAAACTCTTCCCATACATCCTTTGAGTTCACTAGTCCTATTTCCATCAAAATTTCCTCTCTTTTCATCAATACAGAATATTAAGCAGATTGGATTTCCTATCTCTTGGGTTGCTTTTCCAAGAGCTGTAATTTTTTTCCCTTGGATTTTCTTTCCTTATTTTTATTTATATTTTTATTTTTACTTTACTTTCAAAGAAATCATCCTTTTCCTCCCTTGGTTCCTGGCTTCTCCTCCAGTGTTTTATTCAGGCTATGGATGATTGTCTCCATACACTTCTTTTATGCTATGAAATGAATTGCTAATGCAACCCCTGCTGGGAGAAGCATAGTCTGATCTTGTCCTAAATAGGGCCTTGTTTGCAGGGGATTATGTATAAATGTATGGACTGCATCATTATATATTCACTTAGTGCAAAGAGGTCTCTGCTTATTCCATAAATGAATTCCTGGGGAGAGGAGATGCATCCAGCCTGGAGGTGCCTTCAAGTCCACTCCTGCTCCCCTGGCATGGCTGCTCAGTGAAGCCCAGCATCAACCAAATGAATATTCACTGCCACAGGAGCTGCAAAGATGAGGGGAGACAGAACCCCTGTGACCCTCAATATTCCTGCCAGAGATCTCCTGGCCCAGGCATTCCCTGGAATGTGGGAATTCCTTGCACTGCCAGGAACCCTCTAGGCTGGCGGAAGGGGCAGATCCTGAAACCTCCAGATCAGCCCCCTGCCAAAGAGAGATGCACCAGCAGGCCTAGAGCAGGCTGCAACCCTAAAAATCCTGTTAAATACAATTCTAAGCTTTGCTCTGAGCTGCTTGTGGTTTTACATAAGCTCTGAGATTAACAGAGAATGAGCAGGATACAGGAGCCCTTCTTTCAGTCCCACAGTCGTTCTGCCTGGTCCCAGAACTGCCCCACAGGTTATAAATACCCTAAACCACAGCCAGGATGGCAGATGAGGCACTGCAGAATCTGTGGGATGCTCCTTGGAGGAGCACTGTGCGGTTTCCAGCCAGATCCCTTTATGGCATGGGCTTGGATTGTATTTACTGGCACAAAGGAAAAAATAGATAAAACTGGGTTTTCCCTTGTTTAATTTTATTTTTTCCTTCTGGACTGGGCTCCGGGCTTCTCTTAAGAAAACTGCAAAATGTGCTATTAAATCAAGTCATCATAAGGCAACATCTAGCACAGCCTCTGAGTGGGGTTTGTGTTGCTATCAGCTCTTATCCATCAGCCTGGCTCAGTTTCACCTGAGTTCACTTTGCTTTGAGCTAAACCCCAGCCCTGCAAATAATCTCTGCCTTCCTCCTCCTCTTCCTCAATATACCCTGAGCACAGAATAACTTGAAGCATCTGTAGCATTCTGCTTGTGCTTGCAGTAAAAGCCCCTTGCTAATGGGCAAGGTTCATGTTATTTCCATTTGTGTTACTCAGACTCCTGGGGCATACAACTTAAAATAATAAAAAAAAAAAGATAAAAAGTCTGCATATTTTAAAGTGTAAACAGAACCTGGTGTTTTCTTAAATAAATGTGACAATTTCAATAATGTTTTGCAGATTACAGGAGAAGGAACTTAAGGGAGACATTTTCAAAGCTTCAGCACTGTGTATTTTGCTGATGCTTAAATAAACTCCTTTTTGTTACTTCTGTTCTTTCTGCCGTGCTGTTAGTTTGATGCTGCTTGAAAACCTTAAATGCCTAGAAAATCCTTCTGCTAGACAGGGATGTTACTTTCTGTCTTCTGGTCTGCCCAGAAACCTCTCAATTCCCTCAGTAGCTTTGCACTCGGGCAGACAGATCCTGCTTTTGCAATTCTCAGCTTTTGCCTGTGAGTCAGCAGCTCCCTGGGCTCATATTAACAACCCAAATCAACAGTGGCATGATTGAGGCCTCATGCCCAGGTCTGTCCACACTGCTGCCATCGTCCAGGCAAAGCCCATTCAACTCAGCCAGGCTGGTGACAGCCTCTTCAACCCTGGCACATGAATAAAACCTCTCTGATCAGTCCTGGTCCTCTGGTTCTTCTCCCTGCTGCTTCCCCATCTGGGAGGCACCTGACCACTGTTCAGCTGGAGTGTAAAGTGAAACCAGATGAAGGCTGCCTCAATGCCTGAAAGCCACACAAAAAGCAGGAGCACAGGCAGACTGGGGTTATAAATCCAGCTTTTCTGCAGAGAAAGCAATTCCCTTCCCCACTGAGCCCGTGCAGCTCATCCCACCCTTGCTTGCAGCATTTGATGCCTTGGAAAGGCTGACCTGGAGCAGAGACTGTACAGCTAGAGAATAAAGTAGGGATTTATTGAAAAGCCTTTAGGGTACACCTTGGGCAGGACAGGAGCCTGGCCAGGGCTACACCCAAGGTGGACCCAAAATGGTCACGAAAATGCTTAACCAGTCATGAAATCTTACATTTTTATAAGTTTTGGTCTATTTGCATATTGGGGTTTAATTGTCCAATTACAGCTTCAAGTTGTGAGGTCCCATCCTTCTTGTTTTCTCTCTTCATTCCACCGTTTTTATGCTGTTGGGCTGAAAGTTGTCCTTGGTGTCCAGCGGGAAAAGGATTTTTGTCTCCCTACTCTGTGCAGAGCTGAGTGACACTGAATGTGAGGCTCAGAACTGCACCCCTGGGCAGCACAGAATGTGAAAATATGAAAACTAAAACTTAAGGCATCATGTTAAGTGCAAACTTTGGCCACCTGGTGCACGTCCTTTTCAGGATGTCCCTCCTCTCCAGATGCTTTCATGCTGCTTCAGCCCTGCAAGCAATGAGGGCAGTTTGTCCTGGCTGGTGGAAAGGGATCAACCTCTTCTCTGACAGCGCCAGGAGGAGCTTGTGGCCACCCCTCTGGAAACTGTGGTCTCACCTTGGTCTCAGACCTCAGCTTTGCCCCAGCTCCCCGACTGCAGTAATTCCCTCTGAGCTCCTTCCTTGAAATGTCCATTCCCCATCCCCAAGTAGACTAAAAGAAAGAAGAAAGCACTCTTGCTTTAATCCCTGAGTCATTTTTGTTGCCTTTAAGGTTTTTGTGCTCTCTGTCTGGCCTCACAAAAAGCATCATTAAGCTGTTCAGCAGAATGCAAACCTATATGGAAGTGAAAGCCTCCTGTACTGAGGTCAGGGTGCTCCAATTTTCCATGGAGACTGAGGCTGGAGCAGGCACACTGCAGGGCTGCTGGTGCTGCTGGCAGTGGGGAGAGCCAGGAACCCCATGGGATGTGATGGGACAGCTCTAAACGTTCCCTGTGCACACCACAGGTATGTGAGGAGCATGCACCAAGGGGTGCCAAGTGCTAAAATCCCCATGAAAGCTTGGTCAGCACATAGGAGAAGGAATGGGGTTGGGACAGACCTCAAATTCTGCAGCACTGCCCTTGAAATGTCAAATATGGGGAGAAAAGGGCTCAGCCCAAGCAGTGCCTGCCTGCCTCAGACACACACTGCAGCCACTGCTGAGACACAGCTTTCTTAGGTGTGCTGAAATATTCCATTTAGCTTTGAATAAAGCCACCCCATCAGGTGTGCAATGGGAAATAAATCATTTACATGAATGCCACAAGTCCATAGATGGTGAGGGAGAGCAGGAGGATTAGGGTCAGCCTGCAGGTCACCTGCAGAAGTGTGGGCCTGATGCCACTCAGCAGTGTCACCAGCAGTTTGATCCATCTCCAGTGCACAGAACCAGCTCTGACTGCAGGTCTCACACCTGCTGCAGGCTCTGCACCCTCTGCTGACTGCTGCACTCCCTGTCTGCTCCATTCCTTGTCCTTGATGTCTGCCCAGTTAGGTGTCACCTTCCTTTTTGGCACTTTCTAAACTCCATGCTTGTTTGTGTCTCAGCTGTGTCAGGATCTTCTGCTCACCAAACTCCTTCTGGAGCTGGTGGGGATGGAAGGTTTGCCCGTGTAGAGGTGGAGAGATCAGCATGTTTATCTGGGATGTATATTCACCTGTGAGAAAGCACTGGACATTCAGGAATGCCACAGTTGTCCTTTTGCTGTGCAGCATAGCCACTTGCAGGTGAACCGGATGGAATTCAGCACCAAAGACAGCATCAGCTGCGATGCTGAGAGTGAGAAAAAGTCCGATTTCCCAGCTACCAGCAGGAATGCAACCCTATTAGGATAATTTGGGGCATGGCTTCCTGGCTGACACCATGACCCTGTGTCCATGGCGCGTGGAGCTCTCCTGTGGAGGGCACTGCTGTACTTTCCCACTGAGCAGCTCACACAGCGTGCACAGACAGCAGCTCTGGCTCTCTGGTGCTCGCTCATCTCCTGCCTGGATGTGGGAATCACGTGCGAAACCCCAGCAACTTCAAAGGAGGCAAAAGGGGAGAAACATGGCACAAAAAGCAGCTTTTTTTGGCCTCACAGTCTTCTGGTTTTGTTTCCCCGTGCTTGTGTCAGAGTCCCTTTCAACCTTCACACCATATTGGTATGGATTACATGCCTCTATTAGTTATGTACCTTAATTCCAAATTTGGGACCTGCTCACACTGCCTTGCAGCTTGCTCCATCCGACTCATCCTTTCCAAATTAGCTGAGCTTGATTGCAGCAGATCAGGCTGCAGCCCTTGTGCACCAGGAGAAATTAGTCATTGCTCTGCTTCCTCTGCAAATCTGCCTTTGAGGGCACTGCTCTGTGCATCTGAATCCAGAAGAGGCCACGTCTCTCTTGACACTTCCATCAGAGCTTAATAGGAGAGAGAAAAGTTCACAAAACTGGAAGGCTGTGAGCTCCAGATGCATTTATTGTGTTGAGCCTCCCCTGCCTTGTCCTGTGTCTAGACAAAACCTTAATAAAGGCAGCAGCGACTGGCGAGGGGGAGTTTGTGTGGATTTTCTGTTGCCAGGGGAAAACCAAACTAATGGAATTAGTGTGAGTTCACGTGGGCAATCAGAACTGAGCCTGGACCTAGGAGTGTGTATGCCTTCGCTGCATGCTGAATACAAAGGGGTGGAAAAAGCTGAACATGGACAAGGCTTGAGCTGAAAAGATAAATTGAGCTGAGCTGCATATTCACATTGCCCCTGGATGCCAAGAGAGGTTGTTTGAAGCTCTGCAGAAATAAGCCTTTTTTCCCCCCATCTCTTCTCCCAAGGACTTCTAGTCCACTGTAGAGTTCTTCCTCTTTTATGCACAGCTCCACTTTTCATTTCTCTTCTGATTTCTTGTTCTGTTTCGTGCTGCTGAATTACTGCAGTCATTTCCTTTTTCTACCTCCCAGCAATTGTCAAGGAAAAAAAAAAAAAAAAGAAAATGCCCCCAAAACATTCTGCAAAGTGACTTTACTCAGCATCACAGCCGCCTCCTCCCGTGGAAACACGGGCTTGTTTGCTTTATTTAAAGCTACTCCCTTGCACACATGACATAGCTCACAAATGCCTGGAGTCTATTTACCTCCTGGCTTGTTTATCCTGAAATGGCCAAAGGAAACTGTTCACATTTTTGTCTTGATAAGAATCCAATCACAGAAATTGATTGAACTACTTCGTTGAGCTTTTCTCTCACATTTACACTTTCAACTGGTTTGAATTGTTTAATCTACAGTTAATTTAGAGACACACAGCCATGGCACGGATATATCAGGAGATCAAGATAAATGGCTAGAGTGTTTTTATGAGCAAAAATCTCTCTAGATCCCAGTACATAAATCATTTGTTGTGAAATCGCTCATTGTCTTTAGGCAATGTCATAGTGAAAAATTCAATTTATTCATGAACAGAAAGTCAAGGGATTAGGAATGGTTCGAAGGAAAAAACGCCACGCTGGAAAAAAAAAAAAAGTAAGATTTATCTCTTAATGCTCCCCTAGCACAACTTTCCTGCCCTTGTTTTGCAGTGTGGACTCTTGAATTTCACACTCTTTGTCTTTGTTCCAGTCAATAGGAAGCCATGAAGATGCCCCCAAGGGAAGAGGCATGTCTTTGTATTAATCAGGAGCGTTTTCTTGTTTTCTCTCTGCTTATCCCCTGATGCAACAAAGGAACAGCTGGAAAGTGGCCTACTGATGATTTCTTACTGAGGGGTAGCCCATGATCCCTGTGCTTGCAGAGAGGAATTATTTGCTGGAGGCTGGGCCCTCCCTGCAGAGCTCAGCCAAGGGCTGGGTAAAATGAAGGCCTCAGAAGAGGCATGGAAATCTTGATAAAAAACAGCACCCCCGCTTCTCTTCCTTTCCCTCCCATACAGAAGATGTCTCCTTTCATCTGAGTTACAGCCTCCTGTGCTTGCACCATGACCATGTGGGGAAGGAAAGGGACCGTGGTCAGTAATGGAGGGGTTATTTGCTGGAGGACAACTGGAAAATTGGGGGTTTTGATGGGTACAAGCAGCATCACAAAAGTATGTGTGTGAATGAGGCAGAACAGGCCAAAAAAAAAAAAAAAAAGTTCTCCTAAGAGAAAGTTAAGGATGGCGACGGAGCCACTCAGCACTTCCACATCTGAGTGACTCAGAGGAATTTGCATCCAAATCCAAACTTCTTAACTGGGAATTCCCAATTCTGAATCACAATTGCGGAAGGTGTGAATCTAGAGGCTGGAGATGCCCAAGTTCAAAGGTCTCTGGTCTTGCAGCTTATTAGAGAAGTGATGGGTATAAAGACCTAAGACCAGAAATCTTAATTCCAGAAAATGCTGCACTGAGAGGATTGGTGATTCACCTCTTGCAGCATTCCCAACAAACAGTTTTCCAGGTTATGACAATGGCTCACAATCTCCTGGAGCTAAAAGGTGAGGGGGAGGGTGTCCATGTGGGATTAAGGCCATCTTTATGAAGATTTTTGTATATATTTAGGTGGCCTAAATTCCACCTATGCCTTCATGACTTCCTTATTGGCTGGTTTTAGGCCTTCACACATCCCTAGTCAATAAAGAGACATTATGCTTATGGACTTAGAGATTTATGTGGAATTTAGCCCATTTGAACATGTCCCTTCAAGCCTTTGTGTTTATTCTAGAGGCTCTTTTTTCTTTTTCTCTTCTTAGCCCAGATGGATTCATGGAACCACTGCCCATTTCCCTTTGTCTTTCTCCACTCCCTTCCCATTCCTAGGTCCACAGCTTTGGATCCCAGTCTGAAATGATCCAGACATGGCTAAAGAATATTTGCTGTTTATCATCCCAAATCCATGCTCTCGCGGAAAAGAATGTTTATTTAGTCCAAGTAATTCAGCCCTTGGAGTCCTTCAAATGTTGAAGTTTTAATACTTCTCACCTGGAACAGCTGAATTGGCCAGGAGAGGTGAAGCTTTGATGGGAATACTTGATACAAATCTCTGTCCAAGAAAATAAGTAATGCTGCTCTACAGAGGATGAAAATCTCAGCCTAAAGGAACTTCCATGAAATTGTGAATCATTTAATAATGAAGAATCCTGGTGAAGAAACCTGCCTAGTGGTTACTTTTTACTTGCTGCTTGAAAAGACATTAAAAGATAAATGAAATGAATGCCCATAAAAAGGCACCTGCTCTTTTTTTGCTGTTTGCTGCGTACAACCATTACCAGGTGAGTTCCCTCACCATGAGGCAGCTCCAGCACAGACACAGAATTTCCTCTGGGAACAAGAAAAGCCTCTGCACTGCCTGGCCACTGTGGCCAGTGCCAAATGCAACAGGGAGCCCCAAGCCAGCTAATTTCCATCTAACCTGAGGCAACAGTCAATGTGACTGCTCTGTACTCCAGCTGCTTCCCAACTTTAATCCATTTAATTTGGCAGAGTGATGCTAATGAGATTTCATTGATGGGGGGCCTGCACCAGGACTGCAGCTCGTGAGAGCTGATGCTGAGGCAGGAGCCTGAGCTCCTGGGGAAATGCAGGTCTGAGGGCTTCAGAATATTCCACAAGAAGAGGAGAATTTTATAGATGTGTTCATTATGCAGGTACATGGTTATTAAACTGGGGTTTTATGGCTACTTCAGCAGATACAAAGCGCAACAAGATTCCATCTCTAATAAGTAATAAATATAAGTCTCTTGGCACTGCTTTTTCTTGTCACCTACAAACCAGGTTTATCCCAGTTTTGAAGTCCTAGAGAAATGAACACTTGACAAAAATGGATAAATGGTTTAAATATGAACCTCCCTGTCTGAAGCTGTTCTCTGAAGCCAGCCCAGAGCTGAGGATCAGTGACTATTTGGGTTGGGTTGTATCAGGTGTGCAAATCCCACCTGAGACCCATGAACACACCTGTCCTGGAATGATTTGGAGAATCTCACCACAATGTGTCACACGAAGCAAAAATCAAATTACAGACACTGAGGTGAAAGAACCATAGAGAAGTAAGTCTTTGTTTCTTTCCATTTCATGGAGGCAGCTTCAGGTGCACAGTGGGTTTACATGGTGGATGTTTGTTCATGGGATCCTTAAAAAACCTTTTTTATCTCCTCATGTATTTGCTTGAATATTTCACTGTCTTCAGTGAAACATTTTCCTGACATCTGAAATTAATTTGGTTTTTTATTATTCTTCTCCAGTGTGTAAAACTAAACAACTTCTTTCAAATGACCTCCTATAAATTGAAATACTGTTATCAGGTTTCCAATTTAGTCTTCTCATTCTGGGACTCTGCAAACCCCTTTCTTTCAGTCTTTCTTAAATCACATTTTCAAAACATCCAGTCATCCTTGTTGTTCTCTTCTGGGCTCAGTCCAGTTTGTCTACATCCTTCTTGTGGGTTGGTGCCCAGAAGTGTGTCCAGTATTCCAGCTGAGATCTGACCAGTGGCAAATAGAGCAGAATAATTACCTCCTGTACCTTTCATACGACACTCTTGTTAATACTCTTCCAAAAGGAGATCTGACTCCTTTTCTTTCTTTTCTTTTTTTTTTTTTTTTTTTTCTTATTTTATTTTCTTCATGGGCATATCAGATTGTTGGCTTGCACTGTGTTTGTGATGCACACAAAGCCCCGGGTGCTTTCCAGCAGTGCTGCCAGAGCTGGTGCTTCCCTGAGATGCAGGAGAACACCAGGAGCCCTTGGGCAGGAATCCCAAACTCCCAGCAAAAGAAAAGGTGGCTGAGCAGCCAGGACGCAGTCACACAGACCATGAGGTGTGAACTACTGCTTTTCCTTGTCTCCATTTACCCTGTGCATCCTAAAACTGCTGTCCCTTCCTGTTAGCTCACACACTGCTGACAGCTCAATTCTCCTCAGAGCATCCTCTGGTCCTGCTCTCTCCTTACCAACTTTTGCTGTGCTCTTTCTGAGGAAAGTGGTAGAGAAAAGGTACACGAATTTCACTACTAATGGAGTATTTCCTTGCCAGGTTGTCTTTGATCCTGAGAGTGACACGCAGTATCTTTCCCAAGGCCACATTCTGGAACACTTTTAACAAGAAACAGGTTCTGAATATAGTGACACTAGACCTTGTATGACAAAAACATCAATATCAGTGCATAATTAATGCAGGATCTTTGGTAACATGAGCTGAATAGGGACAGAGCACTTTCAAAAATCAATTTACTACCTGAATTACAAACACTACCGATTAAACCTGACAAGGCAGAACTTGAACAGGAGGGGAAAAAAAAAGAAATTAAAGAGTCCACAACCAGTGTGCTGGAATGTGATGCTGGGCCAAATCACCAGCCCCTTCTTCTTTTTCTGCAATCTGCTACAGGAACAATTTCGTTCACATAGGCAAGGTCCAAGCACTGAGGTGGGCTTAGGACATAGGACTTCTCTTAACCCTTCCTTCAGTTTGACAGAGTCCCCATGAGCAGCAGGCAGATCCTCTGTGCACCTCTGGCTGCTCATATGCAGGATCCCATCTATACTCAGTGTGCTAAAGACTCCTGAGGGTATTCAGCACATTTTATGCCTCCAGCATAAATTATAATGGATAATAAATGAGAAATCATAAATTTATGCCATCCAGCATCCATTGCTGGATGACAACAAGCCACAGTAAAACCCATTTTTATGTGGAGCATAGTACCAGTCCTGCTTTTCCCTCCACTGCAGCACCCAGGGGATGATCCAGCTCATGGCTAGGGGGCCACTGTCCTATTGAAATTTGACCCATCATTATCTTTTTCCATCAAATGCTAAAATTAATTTAAATTTAAAATTAATGATCTTGACTCTAGGGGTTTGACTGAATCTGAGAAACTATTTCTAGTGTTTGGGATTCAACACTTCTCTCTGCTGAGGCCTGGATTTGATTCTTAGTCATAAAATTTCAGAGAGACTTCCACTCTCTACGACTCACTGACAAGAGGGGGCAGCCAGGTGGGGATCAGCCTCTTCTCTAGGCAACAGCCACAGGACAGGGGGAAACGACCTCAGGCTGTGCCAGAAGAGGTTCAGGTTGGACATTTGGAAGAATTTCTTCATGGAAAGGGTTGACAAGCATTGGGGCAGGCTGTCTATGGAGGTTTTGGGGTCACCACCCCTAGAGGTGTTCAAGAAATGACTCAAGGTGGCACTTGGTGCTATACTTTAGTTCACATAGTGGTGTTTAGTTAAAGATTGGGCAGGATGATCTTGGAGGTCTTTTCCAACCTTGGGGATTCAATGGTCCCATGATCCTGTGACTCTGTCATTCTATGGCTCTGTGGCTCTATGATTCAATGATTCTATGGGTCTGTGATTCTGTTACTCTGTGGCTCAATAATCTTACAATTCTGTGGTTCTATGACCTCTCCCCTTTCTCTCCCACCTTTGCATTAAGCAGCTTTGAGGAACGTGGTGTCTGTTTCACCACTTTGTGGGAATCTCAGTGACTGCAACTGGGAAAGTCCAGCTGGGAAAGTAGAGCCCTCTTGACCCAGAACCACTGCTGACAGACTCCCTCTGCACTCATCCATTCTAGCCACTCTTTGCTCTGTGCAGGAATGATTTTGGCAGCCTCATCACAGATTTGCAGCTGCAAGTCAAACAGCAGCAGCGTTTGCCGTGTCCTCACCCCTTTCTGATGAGTTCATTAGTGCAGAACTCTCCTTGTTAACTCCCTCAGGCAAGGTGTGGACAGGATTGCTGGGACCCTGTGCCCTGGGGAGGGGGCAACTCCAGCCTGAACTGCCAAAGGAGGCAGCAGTGGAGGGAGGTGAAGGAGGTGCTGCTGCTCTGTGCTGCTCTCACAATTAGCCTGGGCCTCGTAGCTCAGCCTGCTGCGGTCAGGGCACTGCACTGCTCTCGTGCCTGACGTGCAGATGAGGCTGAAGGTGCTGCCCACGTTTACCCGTGTGCACCCTCCTCTCACAGAGCTCCAGACTGCATCCAAGGTGCTGAAATGGTTAAACGACTTATTTGCCTGCTTGCTTCCCGAGTTCTCCTGTTGGAGTTCAGCCTCTGCCATATGTTATATTACACAGCATGAGAAATCAGACTGAGGTGGCAATTTTAACACCCTTTATTCAAACATCCTATTTTTACACTGATAGATGTAAGATATGCAGGGTGTAATTCCCAGCTGAAGCAGATTCAGTACATGGTTCCTGCTGCCTCAGCCAAGGATGGAGCAGGACCAGGCAGGAGCCCTGGCTACTGTCACCAGGTCAGGCAGCCCTGGAGGCACAGCAAGCCCTGCCTGCTGCCTGCTGCTGGGTGCTGCCCATCTCTTCACTGCTGGGTGAGCACAACCTGCCCCTGGTGCTCAGCAGATTGGGGTTTGCTGGTGCTTTCAGCCTAGAAATGGCACCTCCTGGCAGCTGTGGGGGAAAGGCAGAAGCAGGATGGCACTGGCAGGGAAAAGGCACTGGCTGGCCCAGCTGGGGAGGCTCAGAGGGGTCAGCAGAGAACAAGGATGGAGAGCAGTGGCCTTTCCCTTCCTTTGCCTGTTAGTGACACCATTCCTCTGTTTTCTTTGCTCAGGCAGAATGCAAGCTGCTGAAGGTTTTGCACTTTGAGCAGTTCCCCATGCCTTTAGGAGGCAGATAAGTCAGAAAGAAATTTCTGCTTTCTTAGGTCTTAGGATTTGGAGGTTTGCTACTGCAGATAGACTCACTGGGAAGACCCCAGAAATTTTTACCTGTGTAGCAGGACAGACACACAAAGCAAGGACTGATGGCTTTCTGAGTGAAAGAAGAGTCCTGAACATGGACAGCAGAGTCCTCTCCCCTCTTGTGAGCCTTTTCATGACTCTGACACAGCAGGGAAATCCCCACTCTGCAATGTGCCTCTTGCAGGAACGAGCTAAAAGCCTAAAAAGAAATATTTCAAAGTTTGATTTGAAGCACTGTGTGACTGCAGAACAGATTTACACAAACGTCTGAAGTGAGGAATTTTGGAAAGACGGTGGGGGAGACTGTAATTATAGGAAAGCTCTGACACACATGCTGGAGCAGGTACCTATGGATCAGCAAGGAGAGAAATGGGGATAGTGGGTGATTCCTGGCACGAGGGAGAAGAAGAAGCTCCCTGAAAACTGGCAGTGGAAAGCAGGGGTGAGATTTCCTTCTCTGAGACCTCTGTTGGGAATGAGGATCTTCCCTTCTCCTTGCGAGTGAGAGAGGTGCTCCCTGAGAGCACAGGGAGAGCTGAGCTGGCAGCCCGGTGGGAGCGAGCTGGTGATGGCTCTGTGGGAAATGGGCTGGAGGGAGCCTGGCCCCAAGATTTTTGTCTCTAGGACTCACTGCTGGCTCTTCCTTGGTGCATTTGCTGCATCCCTGATTCATGAGCATGATCTGCTGGCTAATCAAAGGCTGAGGTTCATTAGCAGCACTCTCTCCATTACCTGATGACGTTTTTATGAAACACATCAAAACCTCATCTCCTCAACTCCTGTGACAAAAAGACAGTCTGAGACAGCAGACACAAGCCCGCTTTCATTTGGAAATCAGCCTGGCAATGAAAGGCAGGTGCCAGATGTAGTGAAATGAAGCCTGATCAGAGGCACTCAGCGCACAGGGAGGGCAGGACAGGAGTTTGGACCAGCCTGGATCTATCAGGAGAGTTTTGCCATGACATGACAGACTTTTTGCTGGCCTGGGGCTGCTGTGTGTGAGGGAAATGAGAGGAGAAAAGCCAAGCTACTTGTCAGGCTGAGACTTTGCCACTGAGTGTGTTCATGCCTGTGTGAACACACCCACATACAGGCAAAGGTGTGTAAATAAAGAGCTGCAGCTGCAACCCAGGTAGAGATGTACATGCTTGTGTTTGTATCTGCAGGCACACACATGAACTGCTGTATTTTGTGGAGGCAGAGAAACCTCCAATCCCTGATTCAAACCACAGGACAGCAAAATCTTTTCCTTAACACTTACTCTGTTCTAAAAGTTCTGCTCTTTTATTAATACATGAAGGTCCCCAGATTCAAGCTACAGTTAGCATGTTGCACTGAAGTGTGAGATTGTGAGAAACACTCTTTAAGGGCTTAAAGTGTCAGAGCCTAAAATGAGGTAGTCTTAAATGTCTAAAATGATGTAGTCTCAACCCTAGAAGCCACCAGGAAGGGAATAAAGAACAATAAAAGAACCCTGAAGGATGGAGACAGTCTGAAGAGCTTGGTGCTCCATCCCATTAACAGCAGGGATGGATAATTAGGCTGGACAAAACAGCATAAAGTGTACACCAGGGAGATATCCCAGAGGCTGGGCTGCATGATCTAAGAGGACTTTTCCAGCTGTAACTGTGTTTTTGAGAGCCTGTTTTTACAGCAGTGCTCAGTAGTGGGTCAGAGAAAGAAAGGCACATGATTTATCTCCTGCTACCATCTGACACCTTCCACTGGATGTCTTTTCTTTTTTCCTCGTCCTCATTGCAAATGGTCTCAACAAAACATCGATGTGTCTTTAAGGGAGTGTTGCAAGAAAAAAGAAAAGAGCCTCCAGCTCTCTGCCAATGGGAAGGAGTGGAAGGCAGCCAGGAGTTTGTGTCTGGGGTGCTAATTAGAAGATATTTCCTGTCGTGGCAAGGCTTTTATTTATATGACTGAGTGTGAGAGGGTGTCAATGAGTGTGAGAGGGTGAAGTGTGGTTGGGTGTGACTAAGGCACACCAAACTGCCTAAAAATGAGAAAAACTCACTGGTTTATTTTAAACCCAGCCATTGAAGCTTGGTGGCTGGGGGGATGCAGACACACACTCAGAGATAAATGACCATTCACACAGATGTGTCTGGATGAGCTGGACTCACACGCAGACAGACTTTTGACACAGAGACAGGAGGGAATGTGGTTGTTTGAAGCTTGTGCTGAGCCCTGTTCCTCCTAGGAAACGTGAGCCCATCTTTACCACAAGAGATAAGCCACTTTAATCCATTTTTGTCCCAATATGAGCAGCCTGGCCAGTGCAAAGCCTTTGGGGCACTCTGGGAGCTCCAGTGGAGGGGCTGTGAGTGCTCCTGCTGGCTCCTTGGAGGGCTTGGAGACAGCAGACAGCACTGGATGCCTCCACAGGGCTCCTAAATCTGTGCTGAGCAGGCCTTGCCACTTGGAATGAGCCCCTGTTCCCAGAGCCAGGATGGATTTGTAGGGTTTTCTGTGTTCTTCATGTCCCTGGCACTGCTGAACCCTTTGGGCTGGGGCTGCTCTGAAGGGCCCTGCTGGCTCTGAGTTAAATTGGGGTTCTGATCCCAAAACAGACAATGCAGAAGCAGCCTGCACTCCTCAGATCTGCTCCTTCTGGGTGTTCAGAGCCATAGCAGTCCTTCTGCTAATTAATACAAGCGTGGAGTGCTGTTGATTCCTCATTCCATTGTGATGGCAGCAAGAGCTGGCAGCCCATCTGCCCCCTTCCTCAAGATTTAGTTTGGAGGGGTGAATCTACCTTTAACATGGCTCACCTGAGGACAGCAGAGCTGCAAGGAAGGAGCAGGGACGTGTGTTTTACTCTGCTGGGTTTTTATGAGTGATCATTTTGTCATTGCAGAAAAACCTTTGCTGCTTTTCAGAACAGAGAGATTTAAACCAATTTTGGTAGGAGGATTTTCCATTCTGCCCCAGTCTGAAGAATCCAGTTTGTGTGACAATGACATGTGCGACTATGCTGGCAGGTTTGGAGGAGGTGCACTCTGCTGAAGGAGCTGGGTGTGATTGGTAGGGTTAACCTCAGCTCGGGTCAAAACTCTCACCCCCAAGGAGGTAGGAGGAGGTGGGAAAAGTTTTCTGTTTTATCTGAATGCACATTGCCTAAATTACTGACAAATGATTCCTCATTAATACCAGAGAGAAGGGAATGAGTATCCATTTAGGTAAAAAACAATGCCAGAAGGAGTCCTGATGTCTTGTCACTCTGATAGAAGTGCTGTGAACTTCATTTCTAGCTCGTGGGTAAATCTGATGACAAAAGAATTGAGAAAAGGCAGCTGCAGAAACTGAACACCTCTCCTAGGGAAGTGTGGGAAATGGATTTATAGAGAATTTTTAAAGTGTGATGGAAGGTTTATATAGTATGCATTTGTATGTACACTTTGAGATAAAAAAATGCTGAATGCCAAAAATGCTAAAAAATGCTAAAAGCCAAAATACGCTTATAATGCATTATAATTATGAAATAGTTTGGCTTCTGATTGTGATGGTGTAACTTGTAACATCTTTACTGTCTCACCCTTCACATGAGACTGAAAACAGAATAAAAGTTTTTAAAACACCTCTCTGTTGCCCCATCTCTAGGTAAGAAAAAGGTAAAATCTGACAGAGAAGGATCTGGGCCTCCCCTGAGAGTGGCGTGATGGAGGTGTAGGAACTACAGACATCTCCTGAAGGATCTCCTGAAGGATAATCTGATGGATCTCCTGCTGGAGAGCAGCCACAGGCATGCCTATGAAGGGACTCTGTGGCATGCGTGCTCCTGAGAGTGACCCGTGCCTTTGGGGCTGGTGCACTCTGCTGATAAAGAGCTGAGGAGAAAGGTGAGGAGATGGGATCTGTTTGGAAATCTGAAATGTTTATTGCCTGCATGTTGGGTACAGCCTCCAGTGTGCTCCAGGGACCAAAGCTAAAATGGGTCTGAGGGCACAGGGTTATAAATGGGACACTAGGGAGAGTCTTGAGGTCAGGGTCCACTAATAATAGGAAATAGTGGTGCAAAGGGGTAAATATGAACTAAGGTGACTAATGAGGTTACAGGGGTGTAACACTGTGCCAAGTTTAACCCAATGGGGTTCAAGGGAAGGCAGGACATTCTAGGAGGATTGCATGTATGGTGAATGGGGCTGAGCAGGGTGATATAAACTTAACAAACCAACAGAACAATGAAACCTAAGGAATGTTAACATGTGTCTGCAAAGGTCCATGGGAGGGAGGTTTTCCTCACCATGACCTAAAAGGTGATCTTTCCCCATTTGCCTCTGTCCTTCCAGGGCTGAGGCACAGCTACCTTGGGGATAAACCCCTGGGCCTCTGCAGGTCTCCTGCCCCTGGGGTGGTGCAGCCCAAGTTTTGGGTTTGGACACTAGCTCCTGTGCCTGTGCAGCACCTGGGCTGTGCCAGTGCCTACCACAGAGCCTCTGCAGCCTCCTCCTCTCCTGCCAGGGATAATGAGGTTGTTTGGAGTGGTTCTTGCAGCGGGATGTGGAGAACAAACCCCGAGCAGCCCCCAAGCATTGCATACCGCAGAGCCATTCACAGATCCACAATGGAGCGTGGAAAACAGCAGCACTTGTTCTTTTCTTCTGCTCAGGAAATGGGCTGCTCTGACCCTGCCTTCGTGTGTGGTGCTAAGTGAACTGACAAGCAGTCAGAATCCAGCCTGTCATCCAGCAGGATTTGAATTTTTTTTTTTTTTTTTTTTTAATACTAGGTTGCCAGGTGCTTTCTCCTGCTCAGTTCCACAAGCCCTGCCAGTGGGAAAGAAGGAATTCCTGGCCTTCCCTGGTCTCTCAGAGATGGAAAAGGTATCACAATGACCTTATTCCCTCACAGAGAGAGCAGAGCTGCTTCTTCCTCATTCATAATCAGACTTTGGGCATTTATGTGAGTTTTGGATGCAATTTCCTGTCTTTCTCTGTGAAGATACAGAGTGTGGTACATTAAAATTCTTGGTTCATGTAGGTTTTTTTCCCTTTCCTATTTCCTTGACTTCTCTTTTTCCTTTGACATGCTCTCCCCTCCTGTACTCATTTTCTCTCTGAGTCAAGCTACATTTCCTCATCAAAGAAGCTCTAATGGGATCACATATTTGACCAGCTGCCAGGGAAAATTCCAGTAACCTCTGAAACCCTAAACATTCCATTTTGTAGGATTATAGGGAAAATGTTTCATCTTTCTGATAGAGAAGCACCAAAAAATTGAGAGTTGCCAGCTCATCTTCTGCTGTTCCTATGGAAGGAGCTTGGGTGGGCTATTTTTAGGTTAAAAAGCTGTACTTTGCTAAGATAAAAGCTGAGGCTCTTTCAAAGCAAAAGCCCTAAAGTGTGAAATCCATCAAGCCTGTTCTCCCTGGGAGCACGGTGGCAGTGTCAGGTTGAGGCAGTCGGTGAGCTGGTGTCTGAGTGAGGGTGGCCCCTTGCCCTGCAGGGTTTGGAATCTCCCTCCTCTCTGCACTCCAACACCAGCCCAACACCCAGATTTAGGGAAAACCTGGGAGCTGAGATGCAGGTTCTGTCCCTGAGCTCTCTGGTGACCTGGTGGTCTCTGCTGTCTATGGAAGAAGGTGTCAGGGGTTGGAAGGGGTGTCTGAACATTCTGGTGCTTTGGGAACTTGGGCTGGCTGCCAGGCAGGAAGGAGATGCAAAGGCAAATCCAGGTTCCTGCATGAGAGAGACACTCCTGGTTCATACTGGATGTGCTTGGGATGTGGGGAAGGATGAAATTAATCTCTGCAAGTGGCTGTCTGTGATGAATGGATCATTGTCCACAGGGAATGGCAGGGGGGAGGCTGGGGAAGCACAGCAGGGTCTGAGCAAAGGCAGGTACCAGCTCACCTGAGGCCAGGCAGGTTTGTGTGCCCAGGTGTGGCTTTGTTCCTTAGGAATGCAGCCATTTGACAAGTTTGTCAATCCATTGATATTAAAAATAAAACTGTCCCAAACATTCTGAAATTGCCAGGAGTGCCCAAGTTAGGTACTTCTTGAATATTCTCATTTCTCTCAGTTTGAAGCTGTAGTGAGCAGCTGTGGGAAGAGCAAAACAGGCACCTAATTCTGAAACACTTTGACACATTCTCCTTCCCTTTTCACAACCAGGGGAAAATTTCCACCTCATTCACATTGAAAGGTACCACTGCTCATCCCTATCATCTCAGAAACACAGCACAGGAACAGCCTCCCTTCAATTACCTCCACCCTTAAATTGCCACGTGCCTTGATGTGCCCTCATTTAAAAATGAGACTGATTTATTTCATTTCCTACAATCTTCCTGGGCTGATGCAGGATAAGAATTTTGCAGCCACCTACAACCCATTCTGTGGAGTCTGGGGAGAGATCTCTGATGTACTGGAAGTGGAGGGTCCTCTGAGGTGCCTTCCAACACAACCCAGACCATAATTCTATGATTCTGCGACACCTCCTGCTGTGCCTCTGCCCTGAGCCCTGTCTGCCAGGAGCCCTGGACTCAGCACTGAGAGATCTCTCAAACCTTCAGGTCCAAGTACCACAGGTGACACTTGCATTTTCTCTCTGCAGCAGGCCTGGTACTTATGTGAAGATATCAGAGGACTCCATCAATATGAATTAATTCATGCCACAGATGAGGAGGTTGAACTGCTGAGAAGCAAAACAGTGATGGGAGATGTGGCCAGTGAGGGATGAAGCTGGGGAAATATACCCAAGTTCACCATGCCTCAAGTGCCACTCCAGGACTCAGTGCCAAGAATGAGCAAATCTAATAATATGTGCTGGGAGTGAAATGTAAATAAACAGCTGAGGTAACTGTTTTCCCTCAAAAGGCAAAGAAAATAAAGAAATTGCAATGATTTAGTTATTTAACCCTCAGTGAGAAACAGAAAATTGAAAATATATTTTCCTATGAAAATTTAATTATTTATTCTGTTGAACTGAATTCATTTCTCTATGAAGGTCACAGTCGTCTGCCCATGAGAAAAAAAATTCTTTCAGAAATGGAGTTGAAAACCAGAAAATTACAGAAAGCAGAGAAGCTCTCATCTGACTTAAGCTTCAAGGATGGGATTTTCAAAGATAACTAAGGGATTTAGCAGTTTGATTTCCTAATCTGAAGCCCAATTGTCCTTGAATGAGATCTCCCCAGACAGACATAGTCCAGGGGGAAATAGATCTACTGGAAAGGAAAAACAAGTGCCAACTCTATAAATGGGCTTTTAAGAAAAATGAATCCTCTGAGTAATGAGGACTTTCAGGAAGTGAAGATACATTACCCAGGAAGCACGAATGGAAAAACTCACAAGAGGGTTTTTTAAAAACATCTATGTTCAGGAATGAGCTAAAAAGGTGGCTGAGATGCTCTTCTTTCAGTTTAGCTGAAAACATCCAGTAATTCTAATGTGATAAAAGATCCTGCAACATCTGCCCAGGCTACTGCTAACCTTGCTTTGAGGAGAATTCTACCATTGCTGATCTGCTGGGGAGAGAGAGGTGGCTGCCTCCCAAAAAACTTGGCTCCAGCCCAGACATTTGGGGAATTTTTTCAAAGAAATCTTACTAAAATTAGCTAGAAAAGGCCGAGGGACTCTCTTCTTCTTTGGCTGCTGCATTAATAGTCCTGTGGCCATGACTGGAATTTCTGACCATTTGTTGGCCAGTGTTTTGTGAGGAATGGGTTGGTGACAGTGCCCAGTTTTCTCTCTTGATGCATATTCAGGTTCCACAAGTCCCTGAAGGTGAAATATCTGAACACTGAAATGCCAGGCTGGGCTGTGCCAGGTGCCCACAGAGCCCTGTGCCATATCTCAGGCAGCCTCTCATTGTGAGCACCAAAACTGAGCAATCCTAGAGCTGCAATCCTAGGCCTGAGCCTTTCCTGTCACTGGCACGAGCAGCTCTGAGCCTCTGTGCTCTAAATTCAGGGGTTTTGTACTCAAAAGCTGCCAACAGATTGGTTTTCCACCCAGCCTCCCTTTGATGCATTAAAACTTCAGCATCCAGATTGGCAAGGATCTGCACAGCTGAAGCACCCACTGTGTGAAGAAAGGGTCCTTTTAACTTGTTTCACCCAAGGTGTCCCTTAAATCACATTTTTTCCTGCCTGAGAGGGGTCTGCACTGTTAGATCATGAGGAGTGGGCCATATGGACCAGCAGTATCCCACACCATGGCTAGTGATGGGTGCGCAGGGGAGAGGAAGGTGTTGAATATCTCATTCCAGGGATGGCTGAGCTGCATCCCCCCATCCCACACCCCTTCCCTCCTCCCCAGCCACCACCCCTACAGGAATCTGAGCCTCTGCCTCTCACATGGGACTCGAGTTGCACGTACCAGGCTTTGTAATCACACTGGGAATCTCATTCCAAAGGGGATGAGGGAGAGGGGGTGGGCAGGGGAGAGATTGCCAAGTTTATTATCTAGGGGTTTGCTGGCTTGGTTTTGGGTTTTTTTGGTGTTTTTGTTGTTGTTGTTGTTGTTGTTGTTGTTTTTCTGTAGATGACAATCTACGTGCAAGTCCCTTCCGTGCGTTCATTAGTTGGGATTTTAAAGCCTAATGAATCCGACTCATCTGCGTAATCGCATTGTTTTCCACCACTCCAGATGTTCTGTGGAACACCTCTGGCTCACGAGCTCCTATTTAAACATTTCTTGTAAACACCAAAAGCTGTTTGTTTGTTTTAATGTTCCATCACATCCCATTACCCAGTGAAGGTGAAAGATTGAAATGCAATGTTGTCTTGCCAAAAGATTTTTTTCCCCTCCTTCCTCCCTCTGCTTCCCCTGATGTATCCATGTCTGGTGTCTAATTAGTATGCAATGGGATGCAGAGATTCCTCTGCTAAATATCTTGTTTCTTTCTGCTTGCCTTGATCTCTGTAAGGAGGAACGTGCTACGTGGAGATCTGGGGGCTGCCTCTTTCAGATGCTGAACAATTTCTCCATTATTGCCTCGTGTGAGGATTCAATCTATTGTTGTGTCAGGGAGACAGTGCCATGGGACTCGGCTCCCTACCTTCCAGTTATTCACGCCAGGGAAAAATAAATACCAGAGGTAAACCCTGCCTTGCAGCACATGCTGCAGTGACATTAGAGCTTGTCTCCAGGCTATTTTCAAAACTGCAGGGCAGCCAATTCAGCTGAATTCTGTGAGAACTGATTTTAGCACCAAAGCAGGAGTGACAACACCTTGGGACGGATGTAGCAGGTTGAGTTGTGATCTGGACAGATAAAATAGAAAGGAAACCTTGAGTGTAAGTTAAATGTAGGTAATGGGGTGGCTCAGTGGGCTCTGGAAACAAAGAGGGTTCTTTTTATTTTGCAGTATGGCTGTGTGTTTTCAAAGTCACATTTCTTTTAACTTCGTATCTCTTTGGGATCTGGGTCTACTGCAAGTCCAGTCCTTGGAGTGGCTTGATATCTCTGTATGATCTCTGTAAAATTTCTAATTTTATAGGATGTGATGCAGGACTGTAAAAGTGACGTGAAATTTGCATTGTAACCATTGCAGTAGGAGGAGCCTACTGTGGTCAGTAGGAACCCAAAGAAATGGAACATCAGAAGTCAGCTGGGGGAAGGTGTTTTCATACCTCATTATGAAAAAAAAAGGAAAATTTGAAGCAAATCTCAGGATAAGATTGTGAGTAGAAAGGAGAGAAATGTTCACGAGACAACAGAACCACTTTGGAAAATGATAAGATCATTAACGTTGGAAAAGACCTCCAAGATCACCAGGAGTCATAGAGGAAAAGAGAGCACCAAATTAAGAGCCAAGAAAACACCAAGAGATACTTGGGGTGGATATTTCAGTCAAGCTTTCAGAAGGCAAGTTTTAAATATTTCAAAATGATTATCAACTTACTAGATCTGGCAGATTGATTCAGTCTTATGTTCTTTTGAGGAAAAATTATGAAAAACTAATAAGAAGTCTAAAGTCTGGCAAAGCTGCACTGCTTGCTCCAGTCTTAACAGATAAGGTTTAGAGGATTGTTGGAGATTAACAGCTGATGAGATGAGTCTTCGAAGCCTGCCAAACATGGAGCTGCCTGAGCTCTCTCTTGCTTGAGAGCTGCAGGGCTTCCACCAGGGAGAATGAGAATTAAAAATCTTGGGAAACGATGCATTTATAGGGAAAAAGCAGACTGACCCACAGGGAATTGCCAGGTGGGAAGTGCAGGGGACACTGGGAGACACTGGGGGACACTGGGGACACTGGGGCCTAGAAAAAGAACTCTGCAGGAATTGGGTACATGAAATAGGACAGCACAAAGGAGACTGAATAGATTTATTTTCTTCTGAGAAGGAAGCTGAGAGACTCTTCTGAGGGAATTATGGGAGTTGTCTTCCTGCCTGGGAAGGTGGCTCCTACAGCCAGAAGATCCACAGCACCAGGGATCTTCAGCAGCTGCTTGGTTAATAACACATCAATAGAAAGGTTTATGCTACAAGGGTTTGGTTTGTTTCTCTTACCCGCAGATTAAACCAGCAGCTGACACATAAAAATGAAGATAAATCTGCTTCAAGTGAGATGCTTTATGCTGAAGCAAAATTGAACATTATTTGAGTTCTACCCTTCCAGATTTAGGGCTGGGTGGGTTTTTTTTCCCATTTTTAAAAGATGTAAAGGAAATTATTCCAAAAGAAATCTTTAAAAAAACTCCACATAATCTGTGGTTATTCAGTGTACTAGTTTTGATCAATGCCAAGTACTTTCTTCCAGTTTTGATATTTTAAGCATTACAGATCTGCATAAAATATTTTTCATGGAATCATTTCAACCTCCAAAAAATTTGAAACATTCTGTTCTGGTAAAGTTAAACCTTATTTGGAACATTTCACTTTAGTTCCATTTCTTACGGAAAAAAAAAGAATCGCTTAAATTGACATGTTCCTCAGGATAGGTTGATTTCAGTAAAATGTCATTTTTGTGTCATAAAAAGAAATTCCAGCAGAACATTTTTCAATCTGTTCCAGTTCTGACTTACTGCATGTGTATTCACTGTCATAAAATATTTATATGTGGTAGCATTTTAATAATTTCTTCTAATTTCATCCAAACTTCCTGAGATACTTCAGATGTTTAATGAATGCAGCCAGATAATTTTCCACGCATTTCTCTTAATATTTTTCATCAAGGAAATCTGGTTTTGCCATCCACTCCTTGGGTTTATGCTGTGTTCATGGAGGTCAAACCTTAGTTACTGGAATTCCAAATCTGCATTTTTCTTATTTATAGAACTGTGTTACTAAGGCTTGGATGAAGTCAGGCCACATTTTGCTTTTTTTAAAAAAGAAATCCAGCAAATCCTAAGGACCAGAGATGGCATTGCCATTATCTCTGTACACGTGGGAGACTGAGACAAAGGGTGGAAATGATCCCACCTAATTTTATCCCTCTAAAAGGTATCTGGGCCAACGCTGTCACGCAGGTTCCCATGAGGCAGAGGAACACCTCCTGAGTGTGAATCACTCCACGGATTGTAGGGAGAGGTGATGCTCTCTTTGGAGATCTCTCTTGCACTCCACTGACTGGAGCAGCAGCACAGGCAACAGTTTCTAAAAATTTTGCGTAGCTCATGTCAGACAAAAATGGATCTTGGCTTTTGTGATAAGCCTAAGGCTTCCCAGAATATCTGAGGCAGAGTCAGAAACCAAATGTGTATCTGTTGAATTCAAGGCTGATGCTTTAATCACAAGATGGAACTTCCTTTCATAATCCTGGCTCTAACTTATTTCAGTAATTCAGCATATTTCCCTCAAAGAACAGGACTGGGACATCTGCAGAATGACGAAAAGCAATTATTTAGTTGGGCAGACGAATCGTGCTAAACACTTCTGCACTCCAGAATTCTGAAACCATGTGAACTTTTGCAAATGCTCCTGAGAGATGCCACAGGGAAGATTTCCTTTTCAGAGAAACGATCTGAGAGTGGAAAGCATTTCACACAAGAGGAAGTAACATATGCCGCTACAACCTAGGAATAAATAGGAAAAATAACAGGGGAATAACAAGTTTTTCTTTTGCTGGCAAGACTGTTATTGCCTGAACACAGGAAACACAAGCCATGAGGTGCATCACCAATAGACCTCTTGTTGTGACAGATTTTCTGACTGGAAAAACCACTTTCATCATATCTACTTCCTGAGTGAGTTTACGTGAGGCCCCCAAAAGCACGTCCTTACAAGTGCATGGAAGTAGATGATAAACATCTCCATCATCCATCCTATTTCACTGGGATAAAAACAGGTATTCTTGGTGGGCTTTGTTTCAGATTGTCCAGAACCTACTCCTGTGCACATGGAGGGTTTCCCCACCAGGTCTGGGATGTGTTCACTGCTGGGAGGGGGCTGAGAGCTGCCTGGCAGGAGCACATCATCATCAAGGAGTTCTGGACAGGATAAGAGGAAAAGACGAAATATCTGCAAGAGGATTGTGCTGTTTTCTAAGGGAAATTGTGGGATTGGTCCTGGGGAGCCTTGGACAGCTCTTCCTCCCCTGGCTGTTCTGTGCATTCCAGCACCATCTCAGGGCTGTTTTTATTACACACACAACATCAGCATTGTCCATGGCAGAAAAGAGTCTCCAGCCTTGCAAGACAAGACAAGACAAGTACAGAAAAAGAAGAGAGGGGAGGAAGGGTTTACCTGAGTGCCACCTGGGAGATGAATGGCATGTCTTAACTCCAGGCTCCAAGGCTGGTGTGTTTTTCACCCAGCTGAGAGAAAACCACAATCCCTGTCTGAGTCAGGTTCCTGCACTAAGTTCAGTGCCCATCAGTGAGTTATGATTTTCCAGAACTGCTCACCTTGATTGCCTCTTGCTATAATTTTCATTCCTTTCTCCCAGCTGGTGCCTTGCTTACATGATAGGTGAAAATATTAAATTAGATATCCCTTTACTGGAAATTATAGTCCATTAAAGCATTGTCATAGCTGCTAAGAGTCCTTTCAGCCTCCTGGTGGACTTTGTTTTAGAAACATCTGACAAATCCTGTGGGACCCTTGTGGGGAGTTCAAAGCCAAGGAATCATAAGCTTGTGCAATTACAGATTAAGTGGTTTAATATTGCAGAGAAGAGAGCAGGGGAAAGGACCACGTGCTGGATATCTGTGCCCTTGCCCAGATTGTGCTTCGCCAGGCTTTGTGCTTGAGCCATTGTCCTTTGCCTTTTCCATCCATCTGCAATATTAAAACACTTATTATGGGCAGTAATTATTTGAGCTGATGAAGCTTTTTCTTTGAACTCCTTGCTGGAGTGCCAAAGGATTTGTTAGACATTGCAATGATATGCAGGGGTTGCAGGGATATTACTTTCCTCCCCTATAGAGCACCCGCAAGACAGAACATAATTGGACTACAAACTTTGAACTTGCTGAAGTTTTTAATCTCAGTTTTGGTGTGCTCAGTTGACCATTAGATACTTCTCTGGATCACACTTTTCCCGTGATTGCTGAGAGCAATAATAACATTAATTCTTGGCTGCCATAGGATTTTTTTTACATATTGGCCTCAAAGATGTCACAAAGAATTACGGGGTGGTATTATTTTGTAGGGGTTGATCTAAAGTTTTAAAGAAGCAGTAATTTTGTTGGAAAAATCTGGGCTAAAAATGGCAGCAAAGTTGCATTGAATTGAATGAATACTTCTGTGGGGAAAAAAGGGGAAAAGAGGTGGACAGAAATGAAAGTTCTGAAAGAAAGAGAAATCATTCTTTGAGGTACGCTTACCTCAGTGGTCTAAAATGTATTTTTCTTGTGCAAGTTCACCATCAGGCTGAATAAAAGACAAGAAAAATATGCCTTTCAACAGTTAGGTGCAAAATTTAATCTAATTTTAAATGACATTATTTCATAAACATGTTTCTCATTCTATAGATTCCCTCCACCCAACTCTAAAAAACTTGTTTTGACAATAGCAACCGTTCCTATGGGAATGTCTCTCACATACCTTTGGATAACTTCCAGCTGCAAAAAGGGGTGTTTCAGCTGCACTAAGGGTGCCACTGGGCATCATATTAAAGAAACATGATTTCCTTATCCATTTAAGAGAAAATGCCAGATGTTTTCTGAAGGAATTAAATTGAAAAAATGGACCCACTAATTTATCTTGAGACAAGAAAAGTTTGTAGTTCATGCCACAGACATTAGTGATTGAAGTGGGAAATTAATTGGTAAAAGTTTATGTAATTTAAGAAAATCTCCTGACTGAGATTTTCAGGGGGGTTATGTGAGAACTTCATTTTTGATCTATGTGAATAAAAACAAAAAATCCATGAAGCCATTCTTGTTAATTTATGCTAAGTGCTGTGTTGATAGTTGCAGTAAATCTTTACTCGAAAGATCAATGCATAGATAGCGCAGAAAAATAAATAAGAATGGAAAAAATATTGTTAAGCAACAAGCACTGCTTTAAAGTGAGTCCTGGGCTCATCTGTTTTGTCTGCTTATGGTTTCTGCGTATGAGAAATATTAAACTAAATCTCTTTCATGCCATGCACTGCTCTGAGCTCTCTCCTGACAGATCTCTGGACATCAGAGAGGAAAGTGAAAAGCAGAAAGTGAAAAGCTGAACGTGAAGAGCAGAAAGTGAGGAACAGAAAGTGAAAAGCAGGAAGCGAAGAGCGGAAAGTGAAAAGCTGAAAGTGAAAAGCTGGAACTGTCCACAAGAGCTGCGGCAAGAGCAGAGTTAAAGGTCTGGGTGCCTCCCTAAGCTCTGCAAGCACCTCCAGTGTTGGATGCAGCCTCTTTCCACAATCCCTGGGGAAGCCCAGTACGTTCAGGTTTGCAGGGTCATTCGAGTAGCCACTGTCAGGCTATTCTTATGCAATGAAAAGGCTCTTGTTAATTACTGTGACTTCTTTACAGAGGATGTACACATTTGAACCTCAAAGGATCCTCTCCAGAGAATAACCTTTATTTGCTTGATTGCTTCTTTTCAGTTAATTCTGCCTAATTACTATTTTCTTCCTATTAGATCCTAATTATATACAGTATTTTCATTATAAAGTGTAATGTTTCCCAGAGAACTCTGTCAATTACACAGACAATATTACCCGAGGTCTCATTTACTTCATTAAACCAGAGAACAGACTCTCTTCTGATTAAAACTGCAGTTGGAGGTATGGATGTGGTGATGTCCAACTCCTATAGCACAGCTATGAGAACTGACCAGAGGATGATCACAAAAATCTGAGTCATATTTTAAATGGGTAAAGATGCCCCTCTCTTGACTGCTGATAGTTTTAAAATCCTGTTTTTTCAAATCTGTCTTTACAGAGAAGTCAATTGGAGTGTCACCAAAAATGCAAGAGTTGCATTATTAAATAAATTATCATTGTGTAAAGCATGAATAAATACTGTGTAAAGAGAGATCAAAATATTTGAATATTTAGTTTTATTAGAACTACAGGGTGAGTGAGTGCATAGCAACACAGTGGCAAGGATTGAGAGGAATAGAGAAGATCTAACAGATATTCTTGTCTCGGAGGAGAACAGTCTGTCTTTGTCTTGAATGGGGATAGAAAGAGGATTGCTGTGAAAGGGAATACATTGGGATGTAACTTGTGACGAGGGTGTGGAAGTTGTTGCTACAGGATCCTAAGCCCTAGCCCACAAGGGAATGAAAGCTTTCCATTTCCAAGCACAACTGCCTCATTCAAGTCCATAAAAATACCCAGCAACAGAATAATTGGTGAGTGTTGGTGCTTTGCTGTGTGACACCAGGATGTTCTGTTTCCTTGGAGCTGAAATCCTCCCCTCAACCTGCAAAATGAGGGTACCCTTTCCCTCACAGCCTATTTTTGGTGTCAGATCCAGTACATTAATGACTCAAAATTCACAGAACCTGCTTAGACCCTCACAGGATGAAGGAGCCAAAGAGAGTAAATGAAAAATATCATTCTCATGAAAAGGCAGCAGGTAATAACATCACCTTGTAATTCAGGAGCCTGTGCAACTCCAGACTAACCCAGTGCATAATCACATAAACACCCAGCACACTCTCAGCACTTCATCAATAATAAATAATAGTATTAATAATACAACTTATGGCATGGTAACTTTCAATAATAACTAGATTTTCAGGAGGTGTCCCAGAGCCAGATGGGATGCCCAACATGCCCTGTATTTCCCAGAGATTCACAAGCCTTTCAGGAGGAGTATTCAGAAATCCCATTTCAGTCACAACCTGTGACCATGAAACTTCTCAGGTGCCCCTGATGTGACATGCAGGGAGCACAGTAAAGGATTTCTGGGTTACAGACTGCAGAGAGCATGGACAGAAGAGCTCTCAAGGGATTGCCTGTGCTGGTGCCCAGCCTGGTGCTGGATCAGCTCAATTCCTGCCATTCTAGATGCTGGTTTAGTCTTGTTCCCAAAGGCTTGCTGTGGTGGGGACCAGCACCATTCTCAGGAGATGTGTTGTTCCACTGTTTCATTTCCTGAAATGAGAAAATCTTTTTCCTAAAATCTGATGTAAACACTTCTGCTGCAGTTCAAGTCCAGTGATTATTGCCCTGTATCCTTTTTTTGGAACCTTTTATTCTTTGGAAGGAGCCTACCTCCCAATATCTTCTTTACCTTTTCAGCTCTAGCACCCCCAAGTCCCTCTGTCTTTCCCCCTTTTGGATCATTCTCGCTGCTCTGGATTCTCTCCACTTTTTCCACCTTTCCCCTGATGCTGTGCCAAACCTGAATGTTGTAGTCCAGTTCAGATTTCACCAATCCTCAGTCAAATGAAACAAACCATTTGTCACTCAGATTTTTCCCTGATTTATGTGTTCCTGTATATTTTCTGCCCTTTGGTGCTGGACTGTACATTAATGTATGTTATAGATCCTTTTTGCTTTCTAAGCACTTGACATTTTTTCCCCCTAGTTTTCCCTGTTTTGAGATTTAAAATCTTACTTTGCTTGAAGATAATTTGGTTAGCTGACAAATACAGATATAACTTTTTCAATATTAAGTAAGTAAGAAGTGTTGCTGTGGCAATAAAGAGATCTTTAGCAAGTCAACAAGAGCTAGAAGGACCCACATACTTCAGCCTCTGGAACATGAAAATGCAAAGAAAAAAATAGGCAAAAATAAGTGGAATTTGGGGAAAAAATTGTATTTAATTTCGAAAAAGGACTTATTTTCTGTGCAGATTTAATTGGGTGTTATTCTTCCAGATTGGTTTATTGGCAGAAGTTTAATGCAGTTAGATATTATCTCACTGCAGTTCAAAGTCCTAAATCCACCAGGATCTTTGATTATCCTGGTCCTTTTTCTCACATTAGTGAACTCCTCTCTAGATGACAACAGGGCACTGAGTGTTGTGCAGTGAAATCCATCGCAGTGCTCTGAATTTTTAGTTTTCATTCAGTCCAAAGAGAAATGGAAAAGCTTCACAGGAGCTGCCATATGGGTGGGAATAAAGGATGAGTTCAGCAAAGGGCCTGATCCATGGATCAAATATTTTTGCATCCTCTGAGCTGGGTGAGCACTGGTAGGAACCTTTCCTAGGCTTTTTTTTTTTTTTTTTTTTAAATGACTCAAAGAAAACTCTCTGGATCTTGTAGCCCACCCCTATTATTAAAGTTATTCCTTTGCAACCAGATGTGCAAACAGGTTTAGGATCCCTCTCCAGCAAGAAGAGAAGCCCAGGACAGAGCACGTCCCCAGGGTGAGGGTTTGGGGTCACTCCTGGGGAGGTGCCAGGGCAGATCCTGCAGTGGCTGCTACTCAGGGCTGGCCTTGTTCCAGGCAGGAATGAAGCCCTGTGTCTCCTGCCACAGCTCATTGCCCAGGTTTATGGAGGCTTTATGGGCCATGGCAACGATCCCACCTGGATTTTAAATGTGGAACAACAGAGGGCACTGTCATGGCTTCATTGCCACGCTCAGCTAGGAAAAGTTAGACCCCCTGCCAAAGCAGTGTGAGAGCCCAGAGAAACTGGGGGATAAACAGGATCTCTCAGCACCAAGAAAAACTGGAAATTCCAATAGGCACAAATCAGACCCACATAATTCTTCCTATTCAGGCATCCTTGAAGTTCAGGGGCTGCTTTTCCTTCATCACTCCCACCATTCCCCAGTTTGAGATGAAAACCTTTTAGTCAAGAATTTCTCTCTGCCACTTCATGTCTGGGCTCAGAAATGAACATGGTTGGTCTCCAAGTCTTTGGTGAATGTTCTGCTGGTGGAAAATTAGCTCCATGGAAGGGTAAATGGAGATATCCAGGAGCATACGGGCAGGCAGATGGAGAGATGTAAACACAGGGAAAAACTGGATGAAAAATAAGGCTGAAAGATTGTGTGGATGGATGGACAGTGATTCACTATGGACAGATGGAAATGGAAGCTGTTTGGAAAACAGAATTTCTGTTCAACTGTGACACACTGGGATTTGTTTCAACCCCGAATGGGGAAAAAAGTCACTGTGTTGGCATTTTTTAACCAAATGGACACTTGGCCTTCCCCCACAATGGCAAATGCCTTCCCTCCTCCATCCTATACAGTTGCCTCAGAAAGGACATAAGTCAATACTTTAAAAACCTTGCAATGCAATATGAAATAAATACATTTGTTATTTTAGAAATGTTAGATAAAAGCATGACATAATTAGTATTAGAATAATAGAATGGTTTGGGTTGGAAGGGACCTTAAAAATCATCTGCTGTGGGAAGGGAGCTCATATTCTCTAATCTATAAATATGACATGAAATAAAGGGCTGAAACTAAATGGTACACACTGGAGAACAATGACAAACATGCATTCTGTTAAAAATAAACACATTTCCACAAAACATTTGAAATTTAAATGTAAAGCAGAAGTCTTCCATGTCTAATCATTCCATCCTTGAAATCAGGAAACAGCCTGAAAAGAGCCAGTCAAGAATGAAGTAGGGCTTGAAAAGGGATGGGGTGAAATGGTGGAAATGTGTCAAAGCTGTGCTGCTGAAGGGCTAGAATTTGTCCCTTTGCAGTTGGTAGCTCTTTTCAGGCTCAGATGACCAGCTGGGAGTTCCCCAAGCTGGCAGTGGCTAATGGGAAACCAGAAAAAAATCAGGCTGTCACGGCATGGGGACAGAAGATTTCAGACCAGATATCACACACATTTCAATGCAAATTTTCCCAGATGATGTTCCTGAAAATCCCAGCACTCCAATTTAATGATTCATGGAGGCCAAGGCAGGCTTCATGAGCCAGAGTTTTCTAACTTGACTTTTCCTTTCAGTGGGACCATCCTTTGTTTCCACTGCAACATGTCTGTGCTGTACAAAAGGTGGCTCTGGATGTAGGAATCCTGAGAGGAAAAGTTCTGTTTCCAGCTGCCAAATTGTTAAATGGTTGATGAATAATAAAGCACTTCCTGAACTGTGCCCATGCTCTGCTGTTGCAGGGGATGGATGCTGTGCACTCCAACCTGGGGAGGAAGCACTTTTTTAATGGAAAAGACACACAAAAACTCTGAGGGCTTAGTCCCAGCCTGCCAAGAAAGTAGCAAAATGAAACATTCCTGGTGTGGTGCTGCTGCTGTGGATCCTTTCCACAGCAAATCTGGGTATCTTCTCTTCACAACAAATCTATCTGGTGGCATAGCCAGCTGTTGGGCATGAGGAAAAGGCAATTCCAAGGAAGGGGAGCCTCAGAGGGGATTACTGGGGAAGGCCCTCAGAGTGACCCCAACAATCCACATCCAGATCTGCTGGGGCATACTTGAGCTCTCCTATAATGTGCTCATTTCTGCAGGAGTTACACTGATTTTCCTTCCTCTGCTCTTCTTAACTCAGTCTAGAGAGAAAAATCTTTGCCTTTTTTTGAGCCACAAAAGTTTTAACCCAGAGGATGGATACCCAGGACATGTGAGGAGACAACCACGGCTTCACATCCAAGCGGCAGATCATGAAATCACCTCCCAGACAGACCAGCTCCCCATTTGCAGCAGTGACACCAGTGCATGATGCATCTCTCACATTTCCATCCCCTGCCCTGTTTGTCATGGATCCCTTGCAGGAGGCAGCTCACTGGGCTGGGATTGCCCAAGGAGGAGGGCAGACGAGCAAGAAATCAGTGTCTTGACACCGACTTTCGCTTCCCTCTCCCCTCCTGAGAGGAGCCTCTGAGTAATCTGGCTGTGTGGCTGGGCCTGTTGCATATTCTAATTCCCCCTCGCTCCCTGATTTAGTGCCACTGGTAATGCTTTTGATGTCAGCCTGAGCGAGATAGAGAGCTTTAAAAATTCATATCTGACCTTTCACTGACACGTTGGGTTTCCGATAGGTGAGCGCCATGTGGCAGGGCCAGGGGAGGGGAGGGCACTTTTTCAGCCTGAATTTGCCTTTTTTTTCCCTCAAAACAAGAGAAAACATTGGGGGTGTGTGTGTGTGGTTGGGGGGGGTGGCGGGGGGACTTGGTGTCTCAGTTCTGTGCAGGGGAAGAAAAGGAGACGGGCATGGAAATTAAACCGAGGGAGAGAGGCCTCAAAAGCAAAGGATGGGCTTATGAAAAATATATACCCTCACCAAAGGAAGATGGAATACAAATTGGGTCCCTTTTAAAAATATGCCTGTAAAACAGACATTTTAAAGGGTGGGAAGGAGGGATAAGGGGAAAAGGAGAGAGGAGGAGAGGGAGGGGTGGAAATGTCTCTTAAATGTGTTCAGAACATTTCTGCAGCCTGCAAAGCTGGGATTGTTTATTAAAAGATAAGATAGTGAAAAATGTATTTTGCAGAAAGAAAATAGTAAAGCCGGTTTCCCAGCAGATAAGAAGCCAAATTTCTATTTTATGCTCAATTGAATGATTCAGTTACATTATCTGGAAGGCAGCAGTGAAATAACACCCTTTGGAAATGAGAGTGGGAGAACATGTGGTTCAGAGGGATGGCCCAGCACCCAGTGACCAGGACACCCAACCCTGGGACATGGTGGCAGTGCAGCTCTCCCTCCATCCCACCCCTGATGTGGCTGTGGATGGAGAGATCCTAAACTGGAAACCTGCAGGATTAATGGTTGTACCTCCATGCTGTGAATGCCTTGGAGTGGCTACCTAGAAAGAGGCTGACAGAGTTAAGAGAATAAAGTGAGTAATTATAAAAGGACCTACATAGATACACCTTGGGCAGTGTAAATACCTCTCAGAGGCTAAATCCGAAATAGAAAATGGTCTTGAGTTTTTCAGACAGAAATAAGTTTAGTTTCTTTACATATCAAGGGTTAAGTCTGCAATTACATCTTCAGGTAATGATCATATACCATAAGTATGCTCCCCATGCCAGTTCATTTTGTTTAAAAAGTTCAGGGCCTGAGGCAGAGGATGTCCTTGAGTTCCAAGCCTAGAGGAATGGTTTTGTCTGACCAAAACATGAAGACTGTAGTTAACATTTTATATGAACTTTTGAGCTAGACATTAATGCAGCATATAATTTGAAAAATATAAAGGTTAAAAACTTAAGGCATCCCTGTCCAGTGGCAATAAACACTGATAATGCCCCAGAAGTAGGGCTAAAGCAAGTAAACCTAACCCTGAAACATAATCCTAACTCTAACCCTAATCCTAAACCTAAGAGGGACTGTAAACTTAACCCTTACCCTAACCGTAACCATAACAGTAACCCTAACCCTAACCCTAACCCTCACTCTTTTGGGATCTCTCCCTCCCTCCTTGTCACATCATGGTCCATCCCATGCCAGGAGTGAGCAGAGAGGAGATCTTCATGGGGAGAGAAGTGCCAGCAGGGTTGTGTTTCTTTTCCCTCCGTGTCTCCTTTGCAGCCTCAGCTCTGATGTGTGCAGAGGCAGGTGCTGTCTGCTGAGAGAGAACTGATGTGACACGTGCCAGGATATGTGTGTTTGCAATTTCACAATCAGTCTGGCAGTTTGGGGTTTTCCTTACAGCTACAGCTTCAGGAAAAAGGAAAGAGGGGGAAAAAGCCCGCAAAACAATCGGAATTTACTCAGCCTTTTAGCTGGTTGTATAACAGCCTGGTCATATAAAATGAGCACCCTGCACTGGCTCAAAATCCAGGGGAAAAATATTACTTTAAAACAAAAACTCCATGAAGTAAGCATAAGTAATTCCCATGACTATTTGTCCTGGAATTCTTGGATGATGGACTCTCCATTTTTCACTGCTCAAGGTTGGCAATATTATTTGCTGTGCTGCTTAGGAGCCTTGGCTCTTTTTTTCCTTTTTCTTTCCCTTAATATAAATGTCATTCCTTCCTAAACCTTATGGCTCCCTCTGCAAATGAAGAAACAAATGAAGCATGTGGCACATTAGTGCCAATCTTTTCCTTGCACTGAAAGATCTGGCTCACAACTACGGTTATTGTGTCCTTGATAAGTCCATTTTTTATTTACTGAGCCATTTAATTTGTGAGTTGTTATTTGTATGGGCCTTTCCACACTGATCATCCACTGAGAAATCCATTGGTAAAGGACACAGCAGCCCAATTGGGGCAGTTTTTATGGGTCTCTGCCATGGGCAATTTTGGCCACTACAGGGAGATACAGCAGACTTGGTGTTGATGTATAATTCAGGTTTTAATTGTAAAGTTTAAGGAATTCAAAATAGAACTCAACTTGTGGAGGGGAGCATTTTTCTGCAGGACATTCAGGTGTGGCCATGTCCAGCTGTGGGCAGGGAGGGTGGGGGCTCCGAGTCGGTCCTTTTTCACCTGAGGTTATTTTTAGTGGGTGTTCAGATGACTCTTGCTTGCACTCCAGTCCTAGCAGGCAGATATTTCACAATAATTGGCTTAAACTGACCATGGATAACAGCAAGATTTGGGAAGACAAGAACTGAATTCCATTGAGAAAAAGGAGTATTTACTGAGCAGAAGGTCTGTATCTTCGCAGGGGCACAATCTGCCAGAAATAAGGTGCTGATTTAAAGAATGAACTTGGGGAAATATTGCTTCTTGACCAGCCCAGGTCTGGATCCATCTTGAGGGACTGTATTTGATTAACTATATAAAATTATGGCTTAATATATGATTTTATGTCCTGATGAAGGCTGAATTGTCACCACAGCAGGTAGGCATTGATTAGACACAAGAAAAAGAAAATCTTTTCTCCAGCTTTAACTTCTGAGAGAGCATAAAAGTCAGAAAGGAAAATCTAAAAGTCCACAGAGTAACTCGGTGGAGACCAGAACCCGATTTCTATTTTCCAAATCACGCTTGCTAAAACTTCCTTGTCATTTTCAGCACTGAGTTTCCTTTCAACAGCACTCCTATGTATCGGTTTGATCCATGATTTTGACAACAATGTGTCAAAACAAGTCCTCCTGAAAAGGTCTGAGGGAATTTTTGCTTCTGCTTTTAGGATCAATTTCAATAGCGCCAAACTTTCCATTTCCACCTTGTAGTTTTCCATTACAGTGTAATATACACTGGTGAGCTGATAAAGTCCTGAGGAGACATGGAAGACATTTTAATCTTGCTTAATGGTTTAATCTTTTCCATGTGAAACTCGGGGAGGTTTGGGTTTTGTTTATTTTTTTTTTCCATGTGAAAAGTTTAAAATATTTTGACTTCCAGCTCAACAGGAAGGCTGAGTGGTGCCAAGCTACACTGCTTTCCTGAGCCAATTTTCCTTTTTAGGGGCTTATGTTGATAATAAAGGTACCTGACAGGGTTTTCTGACACTGTCATTACTTTCCTATCACTATTCAAAAGCTAGAAATAAATATTTACCTTTTCTTCTCCCAAATCTAGTAATGAAATTTTAAGCCTTGACCGCTCACTGACAGAATTTTCAGCAGGGATTCCAAAGCAGGAGAGTATTTAGAAAAAGGAGATCTCCTAAGGGGAGGAGAGATTGAGAATGAGGGAGATTATTCACAGCTCACTCCCTGCTATGGATGAGACAGAGCTGCAGTGCCCAACCACTCAGTAATTGTTCAACTGCTGGTCCTGCTCCTGGGGAAATCAGAAGAGAAACTGAGGAGACCAGGAGAGCAGAGGGTGTGACTTTAAATCACACTGTCTTCAAAGCACACCTCTGCAAAGGATTTTCTGAGTACAATAAACTTTTCCTCCTCTCCTCTCCTCTCCTCTCCTCTCCTCTCCTCTCCTCTCCTCTCCTCTCCTCTCCTCTCCTCTCCTCTCCTCTCCTCTCCTCTCCTCTCCTCTCCTCTCCTCTCCTCTCCTCTCCTCTCCTCTCTTTTCCCTCTCTTTTCCAGACTCCACTCTACTATTATCTTTTGGGGTCACAAATAAAATATCAATTTGCTCAAACCTCTGCATTAAATGGGTCGAAGAACAGAAAGAAATTGTAGCTTGGCTTGAAGCTGGGAAGCAAACTCCTCCAACCAAGCAGGCACAGTAGGAACTAATGAAAGGTTGAAAATAAAGTAATTTTTTTCTTAGCATTTGGTATTGTTTTGTTAATCAGTAAAAGAAATGTCATTTTTTTCAGGCCTGTAGGGACTAAAGTAGAAGCCCAGGAGATGATTACATTGGTTATGAGCTAAAGTACCTTTCCAAGAGATAAAAAATATCTGTCTGGCTAATAACTATGAGACAACAACAAAAAAAGAAGAGAGAGGCGAGGGAAAAGAGGAGCTGAAATGCAGTTGGAATCACAGAGATCTGTGGTGGAGCATTTTAAGATGCACACAACTACCCCCCAGCACACCCAGAACCATCTCTGCAATGTCTGGAGATTTCCTGGCTTTGTGAAAATACTGCCATGGAAGCAGCAGAGTTTACTTATGGAGAGAGCACAGGAAAACAAATGTTTCATTCCCTGAACTCTAACCTCTCCTGATATTAATGTGTGTGATAAATTTGTTGGCTAAAGGCAGGAGATAAACGAAGTGCATTTAGCCACCAAATTGCATTACTTGCCATCCCTCAGGCAGAGGAGACAGGGAAATGCTGGCCACTGTTTTTTTCCAGCACCTTGCACAATCCTAGTGAGTAACAATCCCAGCTAGCAGGTACTTTATTTCCACAACACCCAAAAAGAATGGGGCCTGAACTGCCTCCAGAGAAGATGCCCGGGGTTGAGTTTTCCCTTTGCAGGTTGCTCCTCATCCTGCAGCCCCACAGCAGCAATCCCACTCCAAAGGCAGCTCTCTCCTGGATGAGATTCCAGGCTCTGCCTGTGTTAGTCACACTGTGAGTCGAGTAGCATGTCAGAGGTGATTTATTCATGTTCGTGTTAGAGCATTTTGATAGCATTATTCACCAATTTTCTTCTCCCTCTTCGTCCCTTACATACCCCGTTTATAAAACTGCTGAAACAATTTGTAAATAAGTTTAATAGAGCAGATCCATAACACTCTGCCAACAAATTATTACACGAGTAATCTCCGTGCCTCTAAGCCAGGAAGTCAGCAAGAACAAGAAAAGAGATTTCTTATTCTCTTGCATATTGCAATGCCTGGTGGGAAGGCCGGAGCTGCTTTCCTGGAAATTTGGTACTTCCAATGTGCAGATGAAAGTCACAGAAGTTGTTTTGGGTTATTCTAAAAATTGCACAACTTTGTAGGAAGTTGACACAACATTCTGTAATTTATTTGGTTTAAACATTGGGGGTTTTTAATGCAAGAATTTAATCCATTGCCACCACTGGTGTATGAATAAATGTATCTTCCAAAAAAATTTGGAGAGAATTGTCTTATTATATAATTGTCTCCTTATGTCTTATATTGTCTTATATTTTGTCTCTCTTATTTACAGCTATCTGACAGAAAATTAATGGACACATTTAGGATGAGGCAAAAATGACTTTTAGTCTTACTGTAAGAGGTGTCACTCCCCTGGGACAAAATTTGTGCTGCACAGGAGCCACATCTTCAGTGTGGGCACTGCTAAGTATGTTGGGAGGGTTGGGCTGAGCTCATCTCCTGCCTCCAGCTACACTCCCAAGGGCAAGGCACTCCTGCTGTTGTGTGGACTGTGAAAAACGAGGTTCACTTTCCT